>CM057817.1:73691235-74291235 GCA_030067965.1 Latrodectus elegans | reverse complement strand
GACTTATTTATCTCATACGTCTTTTATTTGTACTATCAATTCATAATATAATTATTAATTGAAAATAAAGTTTTGGTCTTTAGAGAATATTTAACACGTTTCGCTAAGAAGTGAACTAGAGAGTCTTGAAAAAGAACTGGTTCCTTTTAGTGATTGAAAGGGACTTTTATCCAATGCTCCAATGCGACGGGACCGCTGGCACTCCCCTAGTAGCACCCTTGCACATAATGACGGGTATATTGTCTTGCATGCCAGTAATAGATCGCTCAGTCACGTCTCGAAGCATAGCCTCAAGTTAGTCTTCTCCTGGTTCCTTCTTGATTATCTGCGCAGGTTCCCGCGCAGCATGTTTATGTCAAGGAAGTTGGGATACAAAAAGAAATCGGCTTATAGCCAACACCCCCTTGAGGGTGTTGTTATAGCACCACCATGATAAATGAGATTTTTTGACACGCTCTCATATTATGAATTGAGTTAACGAAATACGTGCTATTTAGAGTGCTTTTCGCTGAGAGTTCTGTTTATTACAATTACATAAAAGGCAGTTCTGATTAATAATTCGCCTGATTCTGATTAATTAGAATATTCTGTTTATTATAGTAGTTTACTAAGTGGAAAATTTAAAATAAACTTTGTGCAAAATTTGCAACGTAAATAAATATGCTGCAACTGATAACTTATACCATAAATTAGCATTGTTCAACAGGCTATTTATATTTTTCTACTTACCATTGTTTTCATGAAAATTGAATGCATAAAATAGCTATCACACTAATTAAAACAAAGCACAATTTAACTTAATTAAATTGGTGTTTTTTAAAATAAAATAAACGTCAAATTAATGATTTGGTAAGGTTCGTCTTCTTTACAAAAATCTAAATGATTTAATTTTTTTCATTTTCACTTTTTTCGTGCATTTTGTAGAATGATTCATACATTACAGTATTACATGAAAGGGAATTATATAATATTGTGATTATCTGTTTCAAAATTGTTATAAAAACATTAACATTTACATAAGAAGAGATTATTTTTATAAATTAATATTAAAAAGGAAATAATAATTCGAAATATTTTTTTTTACGTGAAGCACATTTTTTTGGATGTAAAAAAGAACAAAATTATATGCTCATATCACTATTTATATCGCTGGATTAAATTTAAAACATTTTAACTTTATTACAACAGTACACCTATACAATGTTAGAATTGAATAAAAAGAATTGTAACTTGCTAAAATAAATCACAATAAAAAATAAGAGAATAAGAAATGTATGAGCAAAGAATAATTTCACTTGCCTATTAAATTTGCGATTTTTAAGTTCAAATACGACTTTATTTTTTGTAAAATATTTTTTCGATTATCTAATATCTCTAATTATAATTTCTTGAGTAAATTAGCAATTGTAATACATGGAAAATGCTTTGATTCATTAAGAAAAAATATTTTGATTGCAAATTCTTAATTATTAAATTTTAAATAATTCAACAGAAAGTTAACTCCAAACTGCTATTCAGACTTATACAGATCTGTGATAAAGAGATAATGCTTAAATTTCACACACGTTTTATTCTAGAATACTTTTTATCATTGAATTATCTGTACTTTAAAGTTACTTTATTTGAATTTAGATTTTGTTATTATTTAGATAAACATAAAAATTATAAATCCTTTATTTGAATATAAATGGTTTTACTAATATTAGTTCATATTTTTTTAAACTCTCTAGCGAAATATTTTGATTAAAATCAACATTTTATTAATAGATGGAAACAAATAAGTTTTTATCTGATATTAAAAGAAAGAGACGCTTTTGTGGTATCAGACTCATCTGCTGATAAGAAAACGATAAAGGGTTTATATGTCAGTATGTTAAGTGTCATTCTGCCAATCATCAGGCAATTTAATATTATTTGGCTAATTAACAGGTAAAATAGTGTCAGATAAATAATTTGTTCTTATTTATCATAAAAAATCTATACACAAAAATATACATCATGATATTATGAATCCCTAGTAAATAACTCATACTCCACGATATATAATCTAAAGCTTTCCAAAAAATTGAAGCTCGAGATTTTCTCATCCTCTACACTCCCATATTTTATGTAAAATAATTTTAATGTTACCATCTCTCTCTACAAGATTTACCTAATAGATATTTAAAAAATTTTTTTTCAAAACTCTTAAGTGACACTTCTACTTAGAATTGAAAACACAAAGCGTTTTGTCCTAATACATATTTTAAAAATATATTTGATAAAGACTTGTTACTATATAAAATTGCCTTTTTCTCAAATAATTTTTATTATTATATAAAGTACACTAGACATATTAACTTTTCTTCATAAAGAAATAAAATTAAATAAAAATAAATTCGTGAAATCTACTAGCTATTATTTTTAGTTTCTTATAGCTGCGATCTGAAAATGTTCCAATGTGAAAATTCCCGATGTATTTGGAAAGGATTAACTTGTGATGGGCATAACAATTGTGGTGATCAAAGTGATGAATTTTCTCGTCGCAGAGCTAATTGTGGTAAGAAATTTCAAATATTATTTCCTGACAAATAATTGCGAATTAATATGTTGAAATATAAATTTAACACGTATTTGGAAACTATTTAATCAATTTATGGAAAAGAGAAAAATAAAAACAATGGATTTGGAGATATTAAGTGAATTTGCAAAGTAAATTTCCTTCTCCATGAAAAACGAATAAATTAAAATAGTTTTATTACATTAATCCAGAACAAAATTAGTGAGATACATTAAAAGTGATTCTAAGAAGATATTCGTTATTAAAATTCTCCAAGAAGTTATAAATAATGGAATCTAATCAAGGATTGTTTCAGTTTCGTCAGGACTCTTTTTTTTCAATCCTCAACCAACCCTTATGTTCCATCAATAGTAAATGGTATATGAGCAACTGAGCATAAATATTTATATTTAATTATCTCATATTAATTAATATAATTTCAGTCACACACATTATTTATAACTACGTTCTACAGGATAAATTTTAATCATCATAACCTAAATACACACTTTTATAATTTGACTTTTGATACTTTAGTCAATAATTTCGAGGAGCTAAGCTAAAAGTTTTGCTGTTGCGGATTCTTAGTTTACTGTAACTTAAGATAGTATATTGATGAATTATATAGATGATTAAAAAATGCAAGACAGTTTGGAATGAAATTGTTTTCCAGAGATATAATTCAGAAAGCAGAATTTAAATTTCTTTTTATTTCTTCATTCACAAAAAAATCCTAATAAATAATAATTAAAAAAAATGACATTAACGAAAAGGTTACATAATCATTTTAATTTTCAGTATTACATTTAAGAAATTACAAAATCGCAAGTATTTATATTTTCCTAGAAAATTTGCATTATACTACATATTTTATTATGCTTTGTTTGATTAAAATATATTTTCATGTTTAATTTTATTAGATATGTTGCCACCTGGTGCTATTGCAGGAATAGTTGTTGGATCAGTAATGGGATTTATTTTACTGATAATCATACCATTTGCATGTTGTCGTTGTTCCAAACGTCGTAGTTCGGAAAGTGATCCACCACTCATACAACCAGAGTCAGCTTATAGACCAACTGTTGCAGCACCAAGTTTGAATCAACCAGAAGAACTTCATCAACCAAGTTCCTCTCGTGGAAGGTATCCAGATATGCCACCTGCTTATAAGCCGTAAATTAATGTCTTATTATTAATTGCAGGTACTAAACTCCTACGATGAGATACTCATATTTATTATCATTACACACTTTAATGAGATATTCACATTTATCACAAAAAATAAAACTGTACACTCATTCCAATAAATGTGTAATTATGACATCAAGTTTTAACAAATTCGAAAATACAAAAGAAATTTTAATTCATTTTTATGCTGCGAAATTTTGAAATTTATACAGTCAATAGTAGCAGTAATAGTTATGATGCAGATAACAAGTCACTTTATTCTCTAAGGAAACAGCATTTCAAAACAATTATAAATAAATAGGAATGACTGTTAGAGGATCAGGAAAAATTATAAGTAAGTCCTCACTAATATGTCACTTTAAAAAAGGCATTTATAAAAAGTATCTTCAATGATCAGAGAGAATTAACCTATCAGTCCACATTTTTTATTAACTGTCGCAAATTTTTTTTTCAGTTAATTTAGTTTATGGGCGATTTTACAAAGAAAATCAAATGAAAATGTAAGTTATTGCAAATATTTTCAAACACTGGATTTTTAGGGCCCAATAATTTCTTATAATGACAACAAATTGCAGGATTTAATCTCAGAATATAAATTGAAGCTATTTCACACTTGAGCTGAAATAATTTCCTATTCAACAGAAATTAATTTAGATGTCCTGCTTCACTTTAGGTGGTTTAAATCTAACTTTCTTAAGATTGTTATTTATTTGCCTGAGATTATACATAAATTATTAAAACCATAATTCCACTTTAATTTTTCTTTAATCTATTTAATCTGAAATGCTACACATTATTCAAAAATTATTTAAGTTACACTCAATAACCAAATTAAATTCTTACATTTAATCAAATATTCATATATATATATGCTAACAAAAAATCATCTGAATATAATACACATTAAATAGATTATAGAGCTTTAACTTTTGAAAATGTTAATTTAATCTTTTATCGATTCCACAAATGTGGCTTAGTTAAAAATAAGAGCTTAATATAATTTAGTCAGGTTTTATAAGTTTACTTTTAAAAACTATATTTATTTGAATGTACAGGGAAAATATAGAACATTTTAGGGATTCATAGATATTAATAAAATATAGATTCATAGCAATAATAATATATAGAAATCAAATTTACAAAATATCATAATAAAGAAGTAATATTTTATAAGTATTTTAGTCAGAACTCCAAAAAAATAATGTATGAGAATGATACTAAAATAAATATAAAATTTAAACACATTATCCTGTATTACTTTACTCAATAAAATTAAAATAAAAAGTTCAAAATATTTTAAGATGTTCCAAATTCATTTAACCTAAAATAAGAAAATGTCAATTAAATTGCAAAATATGTGAGTAATAAATGTTCATAATTTGGAATATTTTGTTAGTCAAAGAGCTCATGATTTAGATTATACTGAGAGCAAATTTTTACTTTTTTGTATGTATTGAAATAACATTACTTCCAAAGATAATTTTCCAGAAGACCGATTTAGATCAATTTTCTTACTTTTAGCTAATTTCAAATTAAACTTAGGCATAAATTCTGAAAAGTACTGAATTGCAAAAACTATTTTGTGGGATCAAGAAAGAAGTTTTATTCATATTCCTTTGATTTAGAAAATATACAAAAAGAGAAAACTATTAAAATTTACAAATAAGTCATTTATATTTTTTTACAAGAAATTGTTTATCAATACATAAAAAAAATGTCATCAAATTTAACTTCATTCACACTATAAAATAATTTTCCTATTACATTAAAATTCTTTAAATCAGAGTATTTGTTCTTTGATTTTATGAGTATCATAAGGATTTGAATATTCAAAAATTGAATTTTCAATTCAATAAGGATCGATTTATTTTAAAACAATTTTGTTCCAATAAACACACAAAAGGAAATTAAAATCTTGATACCTTCAGCTGTGTTTTGTCAGCATATCCAAATAACATTAATTTGATTATCTAAAGAATCTAAGAGCTCAAATACAGCAAACTACTAAATTATTAGACTTAACAGGAGTGAGAGGATTACAAATTACTTTAAAATTAAACAGTCTTATTATGAAATACCTACAGAAATAATAATTAGAGACATCAGAAATTAATAGTGGCTTATAAAGTAATAACAAAAATATACAGTCTCAAAGAAAAGCAGCGTTTCTTTAACCACAGAAAATACATTATTGTTTGAGTAAATCCAACAGCTTTATTTTATAAAATATTAAAAATACTACAATATTCTATTTAATTAGCCTTCAATTAAGTAACTATTTAAGTTTTTCTGGTACTTAAAAATTAATAAGATTCAAGAAATATGTAAATAATTTTAAGCCGATAAGTTGATAGTAAAATATTAGTGCAAGATTATTAGCAAAGATTATTCCCGTTCAAATGATACTATAAAATGCAGGAAATGAAATTTTCCCAAAATTATTAGAAGAGACAAAGAAGAAAGAGATAAAAGAAAAAAATTAATGGCAAAGAAACTTAAGAAATAAGATTTTTAAATGAAATATACCATTAGTAATACCATGTGTGTGAAATGGATTAACAAAGCAAAAAACAATAATTCATTTTTGTATTTTAAATGAAGCAAAGAAATTTCACTTTCCCACAAATACTTTATTTAAAACTCTGGATATCACATATTAAAATAAAGTTGCATAGTAATAAAAATGCTGTTTGCATTTTAGTATAAAATATTAACACAAAGAATATGTCAAACATTCAAACTTGACATTATTTACATGGGCTTGAAAACACATTACACATTTTTCTATAATTACAATAAAACGTGGAAATATCACAGTGTTAAAGAATTCATAAAATAGGCTTGCTTTATCACAACAATCATTTCAAGCGATTTCTTATTTGAGATAAACATCAAATAAGTTTGAGGTAATAAAAGGTACAATTTTTATACAAATAAAAATATTACAAAAACACATTAAAATAATTCAGAGACAACAGAAATATGATAGATATAATAAACAAAACTTTCATATTTAATAAAGCAGAACAAAAATATAAAGATACAATTCACCTAAATTAGACTATTATATAAGTTAACCTTTAAAAATATTTCAGTTGGCTAATTATTAGTGATACAAATAACTGACATGAGACTGTAAATATGATCTAGGCAGTAATTTAAGTAATAAAATTAATTTTACAAATTAGTTTTTCAAAGCAAAAAATTTTTTTTTTTATTTCATTTCAGATATATTTATAAAGACTTAAACAAAAATCTTTGATGAAATAATTCCACTGCAAAATAATTTTTAAGCAAACGAAAGATGTGTTTTGAAACCACACAGAAGAAAGAAATTCACAAAAATATTTTAGTTAACACAATACATAAACTAAACAATCGGCAACATAAATAGAATAATTGAAAATGCATATATAGAAATGGTTTAAAAATATTTTTTGTCATTTTTAATGTAAAAGTAACAGATGGGCATCACATATATGCAAAGATTTTCAACAAAATATTTAATGCAAGAGAAATCAGTAATAGGGAATAAAGAATAAAAGTTTAAAATTAACTCAGTTTAGATTTTGAATCAGAATTAAGGAAAAGTCATTTATATAACTTAAGTTATTCACATAATTTTTCACATCTGGGATTTTTATTACATCCATTTTTGAGTGAAGTGGTAGAATCACCACTAAACTTTCATTGCATTTTTAATGAATACTGTTTAATCCACCATCATTTTTAGAAGAGACAAATATTTAATTAAGGAACTATACTTAACCAGATGTCAAGCATCAATTTTATAATGAGAGTTAAATATTAAAAAATTATACTTCATCAAAATTACAAAATACTATGCAATTTAATTATTCCCTGATCTTCAAAAAGGGAAAACTGATCATTATCACACTGCTAATAAAGATACTACAATGGTGTTAGAAAATCTTGAATAGTGGAAAAACTATCTACTTTATATTTTTAAATTAGTATCTCTTGAAAATTTTTATTCAGGTACAGAATAAATTACTTTACAATTTAGTATATATACATGAGATTATAATATTGATATTTATAATATCTTACTTAAAGACAGTATTTGGAAAAAAAGAAAAAAAAAAAAAAAGACAAATGTGACCAAACAAATTATTTCAAGAAAGTTATTCTTACAAGCATCATTAACAGAATTGGCAAAAAATACTGATCTTTAAAATTATAATTAAGTTTTTGTTTAAATATAATTTAACTTCACGATTATGTTCATTAATATAAACAGGGAAATAAACATGAAATTATTGTTACAAATAAAATAAATTCTAAATTAAAAAGAAATATACAGGATGACTGATAAAATCGATTTTCACAGCCTCTCCTACCAATTAGTAAAATCCTGCAAACTAATGCAAAATTTAACTGAAACAAAATTCTAAATTGCCACATAAATTTATTCTAGAAATTAAGTATCTTACTTTGTATATGCTTTTTAAATCGTTATATTAGTATATAGAAATGCAGTCTACATTTTAGTTAATAAATAAATGATTGACCCCAGTATAATTTGCTAAATTTTAAAGATCCTGTTAATATTACAGGAAATCTATATGAAGAATATAATAGTATAAGTTAAAATTGACAGCCAACTATCTAAAATTGATACATAGTGATATTATGAAATCAACCAATTTATTAATTTGCTAACTGAAAAAAAAAATTCGAAATACAAATACATTATTGCCCTATAGCAAAAGTTCTATTTTAATTTATATTTGAATTTAAGATTTCCAGCTTTAAAAGAAAATTTATTCTGAAAGCAATAATTTAATTCCTCATTCAAATTTCTGATATTTTATGTACTCAAAATTATTTTTATCGTTCTAATGCAAATTCTAATTTTATCCACATTGAATAGATAATTTTTACTATGGTTTCAAAAATATCTAATGAGACAGTTCACTACTTTAATATAAAAATATGATTGCAAGAAGCCATTAGGCAATATTCACATTTAAAGCGTACTTCAATATAATCTTCTGATTAAGAGCTAAAACTAGAGATACATAAGATATTACTGAATTTTCATAGAGAAGCGCAGTAGCATAGTGGTAAAATTTCACATTCCCAAGGCACAGGTTCAAGGTTTGTTCCTCTTACTCGGCAAGATCAACTCAGCTTTTCATCCCTTCAGTGGGTCGATAAACTGAGTACCAAGCATAATTGGGAACTAAGCACTGGGGATTTCGTGTTAGGCTGACCACATAATCGTGATATTTGCTTTGCACCCCATGACCTCTCGGTCAAGACAGCAGAGATAGGTACTACAGGCCTTAGTCCACATGGGCTGTCGAGCCACAGAATTTAGTTTTGAATGTTTATTGAATAAATAAAAATTAAAATCAATGTAATGCCAACAATTTCAAGGCAAACTTGCAATATAAATTTCAGTGCCTTATAATACACTAAATAATCACAGGAAAATAATTTATACCATCAAGTGCTTTATTACAAGTCTGATAATTTTATGTGCAACAGAAGTTATTTTTTTCACACAAATATCAAGTTTCTATTTGCACAGAAAAGGCATGTTCAATTATTGCTTAAGATTACTATAGATATCAAATGCTGTATAAAACACTAGACTTCGCTTACATAATGAAACTAGTTTTCAATGCAAAATGCAGTTTTTAATATTTACAATGGAAAACATGAATGAGCAATTAACAGTTACACAGACAACTTTACACATTTCAACAAAGAAAAAATACAAATTTTTAATAATTAAATGGTAAACTGTTAAAAAGATATTTTTCATACTCCATGTAATAAAGTCTAATTTAGTTTAGGAGTGCTTAGAAATTATTAATTAAGTTTTATTCTGTTTGTGGGAAGTGAAAGACCCATATTTTATTTGAAGTAATTTCAATCAAGTGATGTTCTTAAAGCATGAAATCTATAAGATACCAATTGATGTCTAAAATATTTTCTTTTTAACTGAAAAGTATGATTATTACAAATTCAGAAATAAATGGTCATTAAGGAAGCATTCCTTAATAAGCTGTTCTGACAGCGATTCATATAGTACAAAATCATTGTGAAATACCTTGACGTGTAACACATTTACATGAAACTAATTAGTAATTAAAACACGATACAAAATTAAAACATTATATATTACATAATTTTGCAGTATTTAAGTCTAAAAAAATGTAAACCAATTACAATACAAGAGGAAAGATACAGAAATTAAAATAATATTTTGATCTCATTGCAGGAATTCTTCATCTTAATTTTTATTACACTTTTCTCTCTCTCTCTCTCTCTTCTAGCTTATTTTTATTATTATAATAAATTATAATGACTAGCACATATAAACTCCATAAATTTATTAAATTAAACAATAAAAGTTTATATACATAATAATAAAGCTTTGAAATAGGAAAACTAATATTATTCCACTTATATACAAACTAAAAAAAAATATACTTAAACATAAAAATAGTTTCCCTCTATAAGAAAGTAGAGAAAACTTTATAAGTCAGGGGTATTAACCTATGGTCACAGATAAAAATTACATTCAAGGAGATGGGCATTGAATCATAAATAATACAAATTGTCAACTATTAATTTTGTGTGGACAACAATGAACATTTTGATTAGAATAGCACATAAGAAACTGTTGAGTATATAGAGGTAAATATTTTTCACATATTATTTCATATCACACTCAATTTGCCTCATCAAAAGTACAAAAATTGGATTAAAATTAGTTTCAGTTAAGTGTGACAAATATATTCTTTGTTAAAAGACACATCTTGATAAAAAGTTTATTTCAATATGTTTTCAAAACTGGAAACTAAAAACATTTTTCCAAAAATTATTTTAGAAATCCCAGGTAGAAATATACAAACGGATAAAACAGAGCTCCTAAAATGCATTTCTCTGGACAAAAATGTCATAGAAATTCTGCGAAATATTAAATGATATAATCAGAATTAGAAACTAGGTTACAAATTGTAACTAACACAAGTTCCTTAATTATTCTTTAATTATAAAAGCAAAATAATTTAATATTTATGTTATTATAATCACAAATGAGTTTAAAGTTTAAACAAAGGGAAATAAAATTATTATCTGATAAAAAAAAGTTTAGGAATAATTAGTTTTCTTCTGAAATAAATACAAATCTTTAACCATTGTGCAACAATATAAAATAAACATTGCAATAATTTTATAAGAAAATTATAACATAATAGAAAGTTAAATTAACATTTACAAATGCAATTTTATATTTGAATAAATAATATACTTTATTATTTCATAAAAAATAGTGATATATTTGTTTATGTAAAACAGCTTAAATTAAAGCATTTGTTTATAAGAAAGTATCTGATTTCTCCTTCTTTTATATGAAAAAAAACAACAACTTTGTAATTAGAAATTGCTAAAGATGGAATATGTATAAAGCTATAACATTAAGTAAGAGAAAGCTTAGAAGTTAAACAAATACAAAAATACAAAGGATTTCATATTGTTTTAGTTGCTTTAAATTTAATATTATAATATAAATTAAATTTGTAAATTAAAATCTGACCAAGTTAATAATTATATTCAACAAACATTTTGCATTAATGATACATTAAAATATATTTAACAACCAAATAATTCAAAGTTTCAGGGCTAGAACATAATTATCAATTTTAGTACATTGATATTTAAGCTTTGAAATATTTGAATAAAAAAGACCAAATATAAAAATATACTTATCTGCAAAATATGAGCTATAGTAAGAATACAAATTAAAATTTTCCTGTTCTTTATATGATTGTATGAATATATATTATTCTTGAATGCATATCAAATAATCAATGATAGAAAAAATCATTAATAATAGAGAAAAGTAACCAGCGTACTTTAAATAAGTTAATAAACATGAAATGTATTTTTGGTAAATTTTATAAAATAAATATTTGTTATTCTTACATAAAGATAGCACATTTCTCTTATTTAAGTCAGTCATTGAATTTGGGACACATCATATATGAGTGAAATATAAAATTAAAATAAATTCAAAATCAATAAATGTAAGCCAAAATTCTATCTTCATAATGAAAATTACATAAAATATTAAATATACAGCTGATGGTAAAAAAAAAGGTAATTGCTGCAAATTTATTACAGAAGGCAAAGAAGTATAACATATTATTACCCAGAACTGGCAGAGTGAAATTTTAATTACATTAGTCGAAAATTTTAAGATTGTAAAATATATTAGCCAAAAAATTAAACAAAAGGATTTAAGCTTTGAAATTTCATCAATTGTTGTTTTAAATTCATTAATAGGTGACAAATATAAATTATGATTATTTAAAAAAAATTTAAGGATAATAAAGAAACTTAATATAAAGTTAGTTTTAAATGAAGATATAGAGTAGATTAAATAACTGTTCCTTCCTTTGAGTAACATTTATCCATTGAATAGATGGAGATTTGATATTTCCTAATGTATGCTGGGTCATATTAATAAATAAGTTTCAGAACGTAAATGTTGTCACAAGTAAATTTCATTGCTTTTAATTCTAAACTATAATTAGATAGGTGAAAAATATATAGATCAAATTAAATTTCAAGCTACTTTTTTTAAATGAAAAGCCCAAATGAATATTATAATTCTGATGTAATAAATAGAGCAATTAGTCACACAATGGCCCATTGTTAGAATAGTGTTCTTCAGAGTAAGAGGACTTGATTTCAATCCCAGCTACTGTTGAACAATAGGAGAATGAAGGTACATTTCTGCTTTTTGCAGACACCTGTACTTGGAATTTTTCAGGGTTCCTACCCTAATGACAAATGAATGCAACATATTATCTATAAAGTTCTCCCTGTAGGCAATAAACAGTGAAAGCTAAAATACTTTACAGCGTTTAAAAGTTAGTCTATTTGTCATGTGTATCAGTATGCTGGAATTGCAAACAAAGTATCATATAAAACATCTAGAAAATGTTTCCCATTTTTTTAGGATCCCTTACAATAATTGATTGCTATCAGTAAAGAATAATCTCTCAAGCATTATAGCTTTACTTCCTATTAGCACTAATGAAGGTAAGATTTGTTTGATTAAATATTTAAAAAGTCATTTGTACACACTAATTTTTCATCAGCAAAAAAGTAAGATACTTTGTGCTTTCTGATCAAAAAAAGTTGAGGTAGTTATTTTACAAATAGTGCATTTAAATGAAAGCAGTTTCACTAGTGTATGATATTCTTAAATTGTGAAACATTTATCAGAAAAACAACTTTTATTATTTTTGGTTTTATGGGGTTTGTCTAGCCTAGCTAGACAACCTGAGATAAGTAACAACAACAACATTTTTTATTGCATGATCATTGAAGAATGCTGGATTTTTAGGTCACTAAGTACAAATTAAGTCCTCCATGGCACTTAATTTTTTCACATTCTAAAGAAATTTCAAAATTTTATCTGAAGTTATTCTAAACCAACTGATAAGAGTTTTAACAATATCTCTTTCTAAAAATTACAGCCAAAAGAACATTTTGTACATTACATTTTACAACTGTTTCCCCATTGGTATTGTAATAAGCAGCTAACATCCATATGGATGTTTGGATGCATTGATTTTCTATATTTCAAGAATTTATAATTTTAATGTTCCTTAACAAGCTCAAGCTGTAATTTCTTTCAATGCAAACAATATAAACATTAAATAGAACAATTTAATGTATTACTTTAAATTGATTTTTAACTAAATTATTTGACTATTAATAAAACTTCCATATAAATTTTTTATTTCACAAGTTTCCCAATTCAACAAGTTTGCACAAACTTTACTTCAGTTGGTATTTATTATATCTCAAACATTTTTTAAGAATTTTCATCAAGTGAAATTAATATATACTTTTCAATTTGTGTATTATGCAAATTTTATATTATGTATCAGTCATTTAAGTAACATGAACTATATATATATATATACCATCACACTTTAATAATTAAATATTTTTTGAAAGGTAACACTTGTCTACAAATTTTTTTTCTTTCACAAGGATTAAATAAAAAAAATTTTACTAACTTTTCACTGCTGAGTAAAATATGTGGTCAGATTTTTTTCGATTAGATATGGTTTCTTGAGATACATTCTGATATAATTGATGCTTAGGAAACACTTGATGATAAATAGTCAGTTCTGACTTCCCTAAAAAGTTGAGCATTTTGATGTTTTGCTTATTTTTTATTAGGGGTGTTTCTCTTCATAATCCAGAATCATACTAGGACTCAACTTGCCTTAGTATCTCTTTTCAATGGTAGCAACTTGATGATGAAAACGTTTACCATGCTCATTAAAAAATCTCATGATTTTTAGGAAAAATGTCTAAATGGGAGTCAAAAAAAATTTTTTTAAAGGATATGTTAAAAGTGCATTCCTCTGCATGAAGCCAGAAGATCACTTACTATATCCTGATAGTTTTCATTTTTACTATCGCCACAAAATCCATAATAAATATCTTTTAGTGATTTCCACATTGCATTTTCTGATGGATCCAAAAGTTTCACAAAATTTTTGTCATGCAATACTACTGATCTAATTTGCAGTCATATAAATAGTCCTTCCTCCGATTTTACATAACTTATTTTAGAAAGTTCAGGTTTCAGAGAAATATAAGCAGCAGCACTTTTGTGCATAGCTTTTACCAAATTTTTCATCAGCTGCAGTTTCATATGTACAGGAGGAAAAAGCACCTTTTCTAGAACCACTAAAGAAGTGTTTGATACATTTTCATCTCCTGGAATAAGAGTCTCGTTTAAGACACAGTTTACTAATTTAATGAGATTTCCTATCAAATCTTTCCAATTCACGCAAAAAACAATAAAAGTTTATGCATCAAAGTTGCAAACCTAAAACTAAAGCTATTACCTTTAAGTCACCACATATATTCCAATTATATTTAGTGTGCTACATTTGTCCTAACAACAGTTGCCTATTTTCAGGTTTCTTTCATATCACTGGCATGTATGACATGTGTTGACAGTAATATATTCATCAGACTAACTTTCGATGAGACTATGAACAATTGCCCCTCATGTTGCTAGTGTTGATATCCCAGGGTCTCCATTAGTGTGTGAACAAGAATTATTAAAAAAAAAAAAAAAAACCTACATTGCCTATTTCAGAGAAGTAATCTTTAAAATCACTATGCCGATTATAATAACATGTCTGCACATCTTCTTAAAGTAGATTCCAGCCTTTGAGCCTGGAACTTAAAAGCTCCATCGACTGTTAAAACAAATTTAAATCCCTTAAACGGTCATTCATATATTGTCGAGATAAAAAATAAGGTTCTGATGAACTACCTGCTTCACAGTAGGGTCACTTCTTTCCTTTGTCTATGGTATGAGTTTGGTCAAAGCTAGAGTTATTACTTAGTCTTAAAATCTGGACACATGTCACATAATACTCTTTACAATGAGGCATGGGTCTAACTGCAGATGAAAAATTGGGACACATTATTGCCTATTTTGATTTGGATGTTATTCCTTTAATATTTTTGTTATGCAGTTTAAACAGTCAGTTGAATGGTCCTCCTATTCCCTCCAAATAATTGGGATTGAAAGAGGTATAATCAGAACCATTTTCCCATCTTGTCAGATGCCTAAAGCATGACAGTTTATACAAGTTTTTCACATATGATGGGAAATTTAATCTTTGAGACTTGAATATCAGTTTTCTACAGATGTAGCAGAAGTTGTTTCATTGATTTCATTAATTTGGCATAATGAAAAGTTTATAAAACTTAAAAACAAAAAAGTACAAAATCACAGTAGAAATAAAAACAGCAACCACTACATAGATTTTGCCAGGCTCACTATTTCAATTTATCCTTAATTTTCAAAAATTAAAGAAAAATACAAATGACATTCATAAAAAATTTATGCCTGAGAAATGTGTTTGATTGCATATTTGGATCAGTACATACATTAGAATCACTATTCAAATTTTTGTGAAAAAAATTATGTAGACAGTGTAATTGATTTAGTCAGAGAATGACAAAAAAGCATCAATATGTAGAGAATAATCAATCCATATTTCAAGAACAATAAATACTTTTAAACCTTTAGTAATTCGCTCCAAATATTGAGAATTTAGATTATGGAATGAAATATTTCAAAATGCAAATACTATTTATCAAAGAAATTTTATTTGTTAAATCATAGTAAAAATAATATATTTTTTATTGGTATTCAACATTTTAAAGTTGAAGGTAGATATTGAATAAACAAGTATAAATTTTCTTTTTGAATTTTTCTCATTATTTTAATTTTATTTGCTCCGATTTTCAAAACAATTACTGTTAGAATGTATCCTTTAAACACAGTAAAAAAAGATACATTGGAAATTTTTCATATTTCAGAAGAGAAAACAAAATGTTTTAAAATATGCATCCATGGAAGATTTTGATGCAATATGAATAACAGATGTTTTATATACAATGCAAATGCTAAATATTAAGCATAGTTAATAAAAATGAATAACAAAATATGGTTACTGAATACGAGAATCAAGAAAAAGTCTATTCATATATAGAAACGCTAAAATTTATATCATCAAATATTCTTTAAATAGATAACTCTTTCTTTTACAAATATCTAATATTTTTAGATACTTAAAAGATTTTTTTTTGTTTCTTTTACAAATATCCATACTTCCTTTGGTTTATATATAGAGAAAAAATTCTATATATCATTCGAAAAAATTCAACGTACTCAGAAAATTAAATTAACAACAATATATATTTAGAATGTCCTACTCTGCTTCACAAAAATATGCCTATAAAATAAAAAATGGTAATATAAGGTGATAAAGAATAGTACAAATTTGCAATTATTTATTGCTTTACAATGATTTTATAAACATGTAAGTTAATTCTAACAAGATCTAAAAATATTAAGCTGATTTTGAACAGTTAAAATTAGCAATACCTGAAGCGGGAATAAAACTGATGAAATGAATAAAAAAAATAATAAAAAATTGAACCATTCAACAGTGAATACAGAGCTAATCATTCAGGAGAACATTATTAGAATTTTTCATGAGTGAGAATGCTTTGAAATTACCTTAATAATATGTTATAATTTCTTATGCATATTTTTTAAAAGGAGAAAATTATGATATTATACAATTCTACAACAATATCATAAATGTCTCAAATTGTTCATACATTTGAAATAAATTATTTTAATGATTATCAATAAATAAATTAATTTCAAGGAAAGAGATGATAAAATACATTAATAAATCCTTCAAAATATTAAATTAATAAATAGTTAAAGACATTAATCTGGAGTTTCAATAGATAAAGCTGGTACAACAACTCTCAGTTCAGATTGTGATGATAAACTTTTCTTTTTTGTATGAGGGCAAACTGGTTGCCCACAAGTCATTACTTGAATTGAAGGTTCATTATCTTCAGGCTCATTGCTATGTAAGCTGTATGATATATTTCCATATTCTTGCAAAAGTGGGCATATACTTAATAAAAATTGACAAAAGTCTTTTCTGATTCCAAACCACCCTAAAATGGAAGTAAAATATATCTTACAAAGAACTAATTTTGAATATTTACATAATTTGAGTAATAAATAAAATGAAAAATTTATATGCACAAGCTTTCATAGTACTTGTATTTTAACATAAAATTCAGAAGTTCATTAAGAATTTAATACCGTAAGAAAAAAAAAAGATAAAAAAGAAATAAAATTGAGGACATTTGAAATTTATTCCCATAAAATGATTAATTTGGTTGAAATGGTTTGATTCTTTAATGTCACATTTTCAAACCCAATGGGAAATAATTTAAAACCAATTCACTAAATACCTATATCAAAAAAGTCAAAACATAAAGCAATTGAACTGATAGTTACTTATGAACTAATGGCTGGAGTATGGCCAATACAAGGGTAGTATCTGAACAGTTGGGGACACACAATGAACGATGAATTATTGATGAGACTTAGAATGCAATTTTCTAAAGACAAGACTCTTATTTTAAGCATTGAAAGTATATAGAGATTTAACAAGATTTTAGAATAAACATAAAAAATGAATAAAGCTTAAAAACGTTAAATCAGCATACATTCAAAATATTTAAAATAAATTCTTGAGTTGAAGCGCACATCTTACTTATTTGTCAGTTACAGAAGACGCTCGATTTCATGAATCTCTAAATTGCAAATACTCACGATTTTACAAACTAATAGCTAGTCCATAACATAATTTTAATTCTCATATAAATGAGACTAAAATTTTGAAAAATCTCGCCTGCAAACTTATTTTTATGCATCTTTTAAAATGTGTGTAATTTGCATTTATTTTTTTTATCATCTAATTTTTTTATTTTATGGATGATTGACTTGGATTGACAAAGAAACATAAATCTTTCAAGTTGTGGATAATTAACAACTGCTGATGTTGAAATTCTAGACTTTTAAAACAATTCATAAGGAATTTCTCTCATCAAATCTAATTACTGTCTTATGATTAATGACATTAGAGTATATTAATAGCTTAAAATTCAAATTTTATAGTATTTGTGCAAAGAGCAATTATGTCTTGGAGTCGCCTCATGAAACTGGCATCCAAGGTGCAAAGCATTTATTAATGTATGCTTGAAATGATCTTGCAGAAAAAATTGTAGATGTCTGATTTTTCCTCAATAAAATGAAAGTAATAGTTGTTTTTAATAATGTATTTTGTATATAGTGTATAATAAATTTTTTAATAGTATTTTATATATCAAAAAGTAGTTTTGGAAAGATTTTTTAATTCTAACACTTATTTTTCTATTTTATAAATTTCGGATTTTAAGTTCTATTTTATCGGTTCCCATAATCATGTAAAATTGAGCATCTTATGAGTATTTTATCGATGATGATCAAAAACTAGAAATTTTATGAAGATAAATAATTTTCCAATTAACAAAAATTTCATTTATTTAGAGGAACAAAATAAATTACTTAGTGAACTTGATTTAGAAATTCTGTAAACACATGAGATTTTAACAACATGTTTCTTTTATCACGCATTTTATGAAGTCTTATTGTATATTAGATGCCAAAAAAAAAAAAAAAAAAAACTTTGGAATTATTTACAATTATTAATTGCATAAGTTAAATTATAATATCAAGATGCATAAAAAAGAACCTTTGCAATGAATTTTGTGAATTTTACTAACAAAAAATTAAATTCAACAACTCAAATATAATGATGATAGTCAAGTTATATATGTAAAGCAATCACCTAATATTGCAGCATTTTTGTATAAATAACCATTTAAAAATTTACTCATAGTAACAATACTTACAATGATTACCTTCCTTAGAACCGAAGGTCAGGAAAATCAAGACAATGAAAGTGAAATACAAAGGAATACAAACAGCAGTATAAGTCATACTGCTTTCACTATCCAATTTATTGGACAATAAAACCTAAAAATATACATGAAAACAGTACTTAATTAGAGAAAAAAAATCATCCATAAAATTACTGTAGTAAAACAATGAATGGACATATCAAAAATATTAATATGAAAATTTTGACAAGATTAAATTTAAACAGTTAATTCTTTTGAATAAGTCAGTTTGCAAAATTTTTATTCAAAACCAAATGAGATAGTTTAAAAAATTATAATGGATAAAAGAACTATAGAAAAAATTTTTCTAAAAAAATAAATAAAAAACATAACTGATATAAGTAACATACACAAAGAAACAAAACACTATTTTTAAGCAAACATATTTTTAAAACAAAAGATCATTTTTAAGCAATAATATTTTTAAGCAAACATATTTTTATTTAGTTTTGTGATACTATAAGATACTATTCTTGTCAATAAAAAATTTAATTTTGATGATTACTTCAACAACTATATTTGCAGTTTAGAAATTATTACTATGCTTAGGAAGGAATACAAGACAAAACAAAATTCTATAATTAAAAAAAAATTGAAATCAACTAAAATTAGTTGACAACTTTTAAATTTTTTTTCTGTATCAATCGATGATAGAGAAATTAACATCAAGAATGTATAAGACAAAATTAATTGAATCAGAATATTGTATTTTTAACTTTTTCAACAAGAAGCAAAAAAATAAATCCCCCCTTTTTTTAACTCAAAAAGAAATCTTTTAATAAGAGAGATTTTCCCCCTTCCCACAGAGGCAAATGAAGTGATAATTAATTTATTTTCCTGATTCACTAATAAAATTTTGACTTAAGAAAATGTTATCAAAAATAAAACTTAATAAAATATTATCACATTCACAGTAATCTAAAAAAGCATTAAAAAAACACAAGGCCAAAATAAAGTTCAGAAATCAACAAATGAAAATATTTTGATGATCTAGGGATGTAATCTAGCATTGACCAAGAGTTCAAATCTGTATATATAGTAATTTTCACTCAAAAGATGTGGCGTGCAGATTTGACTTTCTTTTTAGAATCAACAAAAGTTATTCTCATAAATCACCACAATATTTATTTGCATTTTAAGGACATAATAAGCTGTAATAAATAAAAAATAAATGTAAAAGTAGCAATCACTTCTTATAACAGTATTTTTCCAATATGAATATTTTTGAATCACAAATTATATGTAGATAAAAAACATAATTCATAAAAATCAAATAATAATATACAGTCTTTATGAATTGCATTTTACATATAATTTAGGACTCAACAACTTTTCATATTAGAAAAATACTGATATAAGAAATGATTGTCCTTTTTACATTCATTATTTATTTTCATCATAAAGTGTTTAAAAAATCAAATTAAATATAATTTCTGAACCAATTTAAATATATTATAGTATGTATCAGTGATAATACTGCTGCTATTTTTGCAAAGTTTTAAAGAATATAAATTGCTTCATGCATAATACATGATGCATGCATAACAAAAAGCTGGGAACAGTTTTACCGTCTCATTCATTTCAAATATGTATTTTTACTTTAATAAATACAAACAATAAAATTAAATATTTTTAAATTAGCAATGACAATGTTTCTAATTTAAAAAAGTAAACAAGTTTAAATACCTACTAAAATTGGTTTTTACATTAGATTATGAAAAACATTATAAGGAAAATACCAATTTGTTACATTTTGACAAAAGAATTTTCTCTTTAAAATATATAAAACATCATTTTTTAGAAAAATATTTCTTTATAAAAACTATTTTAAGTTTTAGATTAATAATTAACTTGTATTTTGTATCTTTATAAGCGATACATTTAATGAAATGTAATAATTTATTATGAGTTGAATAGTTCATATTTAACTTTTAAAAATAAATTAGTCATATATATGCTCATTTGAAATATAATAAAGTAATTAAAGTATGAAAAATTATGGAAATAAATTAAAAATTTAAAAAAGTCTATAGAATTGAAAAAAAAAATTAATGACAGAAATGAGAAACTACAAATAGCAATAAGAATAAAAAGAGTGGATAAAAAGACTTTTTTAAGTTCAAACATATACTTTATGTTAATATAGAATTGACAAATTGAATAATATGCATATAATATAATAAATTGAAGATAATTAGGTGAAAGAATTAAGCATAATCACTTCTTTTACATCACAGACTTTGAAATATAAACAAAAAATAAAGATTCAAATTTAATCTGTTATGTATATAATGTATCAATAAATGGAATTATTGATATATTATTATGTAAAATTTAAGTAACTCAAACGATGGAACACAAAAAGAATAATTTAAAAAACCTAGCCTTTGTGTAATGACAATAAGTTTTTACTAAGTTAAATAAAAGTGAAATTATAAGAAGAGTTTCATAACTTTACTGACATTAGATACTACCATTAATGATTTTATATATGTTTTGAATTTTAAGTAATTACAGTCTAGCATTATGGTGCTTAGATATCGAAGCTTTTCATCACGAATTTCATATTTAATATTATGTCACAAATGGTTTATATTACTGCACTTCAATTTGTGAAAGTGGTGCCTTTCTCCAACAGACAATTTGTACATATGTATATATATATTTGCCAGACATACAGTTTCTCCAACAAAATCCTATCAGTTTACTTCATGTCCCAGTAAAAATGAAATAAAGGATAAAAAATGTCAAAATTAACAATGAAATTTCATTTAGGATAGTTACTATGCCATTTATTTCTTTATTGTTTACAACATAAATACTATAGAAGAGTTGTTTGCTATAAATATCATTATCTTGTTTCAAATATTGGGACCTTACAATCTCCAGGCGAATTCAACATTGACATTAAGGGATGTTATTAAGCTTCAGAAGAGATTTCACTGCATGTTATACACCCTAGTGGGTAATAACATTAGACTCACCCACCGCAGTGCTATTAGCTTGTAATAAAGATAGAGATTGCAAAATCAAGCAATTTTTGAATAACTAGTTACCACTCTTACCTTTCAAGGAAATAACACAATTTAAAATGATTTATAAGTTAATGTTTCACTAGAAGTTATTTCGAGAAATCACCTTCAATTTGGCCCTGGACATTTCCATTAGAGGGAAAGCTTTCCTGGAGTAACAAAACTGATTTCTTGAGGAAACAAGGTTGAAAGGGAATTTTAATTAACATGAGTATAAAAAATTACCCAATGAAAGATTTAAATGGATTTCCTATTGATATTTTTATGCAATTATAAAAGAATACATAAAAATGTATAATAGAGAGAGTTTATTATTACATCAAACATAATTCAAGTTCTTACAATATTCCTCAACATAATTTCTATTATAAATATTTACAAACTATAACAGATTTAAAGAAGTACAGGATTTTTTTACACAAACAAGGTTGAAAGGGAATTTTAATTAACATGAGTATAAAAAATTACCCAATGAAAGATTTAAATGGATTTCCTATTGATATTTTTATGCAATTATAAAAGAATACTTAAAAATGTATAATAGAGAGATAGCATTTTATGCTAGATTGATTTTTATTTACTAATCAGCAAGTTATTTTTATTTACTTATCTGTGATTAAATTAGGTTTATAAATTTTCCTACAAAAAATTAATTTTTCTAAATTAAAAAATTTAAAATAACAAAATTGCTTAATTTGTTGTAATATTTCTTTTACAATGACCTTAATTGCTTATTAAAAATTCTTCATTACTTTTAAAATTTAAAATATGCCCAAATTTGGTTTTTTTTTTTTTTTTTTTTTTACATCAAACATAATTCAAGTTCTTACAATATTCCTGAACATAATTTCTATTATAAATATTTACAAACTATAACAGATTTAAAAAAGTACAGGATTTTTTTACACAAAACAAATATCATTGAATATTTGACTAATGCTCAAATACACGTTAAAACATATCCACCTGGAAATTGTGTTTTGAATAAGAAAGACAGTATAATTAAAAGTTAAATTTCCACCCAAATTTTCTATTTTATTATCTTATCAACTTATGAACATAATACCAAAATTAGTTAATATTAATGCACATCATTTATATTTACTTATGGTAATATCAGTACTGAACCCATAATTTTCAAGTCAGGAAACATAATAATGATAGTTTAATCTGATATATACAACATTTTTTTAAAATAAAATATTTAATTACTAACAAAAGTATTTTTTATAAATAATTTAAGTAAAATATGAAATTTCTCATCTTGGGGAAGTAAAAATATAAGAGCTATACGGCATAAATAAAACAAATTTAAAATACTTAAATTTAAAACAGTATTTTTAAATAAAAATAAATGAAAATTGCTTCTGTAAAAAAGTAAATAAGCACATAATTACAATAAATAACTCATCAGATGCCATATTTATTACCATTAACACAGTAAAAAAAATTATAATTTTTAAAACTGTTTGCATACAAAATAGTTTTTTGTCATAAACATAGGATTTTTTTTATGTTAATAATTTTTAATTTCTACTGCTTGGTCTGAAATGTAATTTTACACAAGCAATCAATCAATGTTTATGTAAATTGAAGATCCAAGTAGCTTTTGATATAAAAGAGCTTAAATAAATTTAAAAAAATAAAAGGTTAATATTTTTACTTTCTATGAACAGTGGAAGCAAGAGAGATCATTCGATTTCCTCTCAGTCAACGGATTCCTAGACTCCATCAGACCCTTGGAGATAAGCAACAACAACTTTCTATACTTTAAATATATGTTAATTCTTTTTATTATTAGTTACTTTTACTTATTCCACCGGTCAGGACTGCCTTCTTAAACACTTGTACCGTCTTCACATAGTTTCAAGTCCTATCTGCAACCTCTGTAATCTGGGACAGGACATGGATCGTGACCATCTACTCCATTGTAAGGTGTTATCAAAATGCTCAATTACAGACTGCTACAGGGAGGCCAGGGGCCTTTTAGATACATAGACTGTTTTTACAGCTGTTTTATTTTTCATTTTTCTTGTTGTTATTTGCATTTTTGCTGTATTGTCTTTTTATCTGTGCCATTGGAAGTAAAATTTTTTTTTACTTATTTACAATTTTTGAGTAATGCATGCTATAAAGTTACATAATAGTTATTTACATATTATTTAAGCCTTCTGATTACAGTAACTCTCATGTGTTTAAGATTTAATTGGAGAAAAGTTATTTTAATATTAAGATGTTTAAAAAATGTTTCTAATAAATATGCTTTGAAATATCTTCAATTATTATCAAGATAAAAGAAAGGTTACAACCTTTATTCCTATGGGTGCAAAGATCATACATAAGAATCTAGGAGAGCAAATCTGTAACAATGATTGAATGTTTAACAAAGTTGTGCTTCCTGAGGATTATTTACAGTCTAATTCAGAACAGTGAAAGCAAGAGAGATTATTAGAGATGCAATTATTTCCAGTAAAAATAGATCAGGCTGTTTGGTCACT
Source organism: Latrodectus elegans (assembly GCA_030067965.1). NCBI lineage: Eukaryota > Metazoa > Arthropoda > Arachnida > Araneae > Theridiidae > Latrodectus > Latrodectus elegans. Next base: position 74,266,570 of record CM057817.1, on the reverse strand, counting down.
TCATGAATTACATAGCAGCCTCCAATTCAATCATGATAGTTGAGTTTGATTTGTGCTTATCTGGGAAAGCAGCAAGTTAAGGAACTATTTATTTATTATATTTTTGAATCACAGTTTGAGCAGGTTTCCAAGAGTAAAATCAAGAATTTCAGGAGATAGACTAGTCATGTGTTAAATTATTTATTTTTTTATTTTACCAATTATTCTTAACCAAATATTCATCTAATTAAGTATATGCAACATTTTTCAATTACATTTGTAACTAATGGAAATAAATAACTGTAGGAAATAATAAAAATATTTTTTATTTAAGCTAGAATTATATTTAAGGATTACTTCAAAAAGCTTTGATGAATTGACAGAAATAATAGAAATTTTTTTTTTAAAATAATCAATATTCTTTAGATTGAATTATACATTATATAAAATAATAGATAATTTTAGAGTATATTAAAATGTGTATTTCTGAGATAGTTTAAGTATTTTAGCCCCTTTTTTAATGAATATGCTGATTCAAAACAGAATAAATACAATATTAGATATAGTTTCTAGGATGACTTCTAATTATTATTTAATAAAAGCAAATCTAAAATTTTCTTTTGTTTCCTTTTAAACTCTTTGAAAACTATACAGTTTCACACCCTTAGACTTTTCTATTTCTTTAATGATTCAATAAATTTTCACATTTCTTTTCTATTTATGTATACAAAATATTGCTGTTAGACTGCAATTTTTACGGGTAAAAAGGGCAACTTTTGTGCAATTCTGCTCAATTTTGGTGCGAGGACCAGGAACCTTTTTTTAAAATGATATTTATGTTTCAAGATATGATAATATTTCAAGGATTCTTCTCAAAACACTTACATTTTCTGACATGGATGTTAGCAGAACTTTAAAAGAAATTTTATGTCAGACCCAAGGCAACCTAAGTCATCCCCCTATGAGTGGATGAGACAAAGAGAACTTAAATAGTCTGTAAAAAACCTTTACTGTTACCTCAACTTTTGGAAATGAGGAACATCCAAGCAAACGTAAATAATTTTTACAATGTAAGTAGACTGCAGCTTCTGACATTTACAATATTTAAATACTGTTAACTTTTTTTTTTTTTAAATCAGCCATTTTAGTAAAAACTGGCCAGTTTAGACAATCCCTCCACTGATACATATAGTAAAAATTTTCTTTCTGATTTTAAGCACTTCTCATTTACTTTTTCAAACAAAATATCTACAGTTGAATAACCAAAAAATTGGACGAATGTTACTGTGCTTTAACAGTATCATTAACCTAAAATCTTACCTGGCAGTCTAAGTATTTTGCCTGCAGATCATCATTTAAACTTTCACCAAAGAGAAGCACATTATCACTAGCACAATCTAAACTTTTTCTTTCAATAAGTTGAAAAATAAGGTATAACTTTAAAAACTGTTTAATAAGTAGTCTTTTTTTTTTCACCTAAATGAATTTCTTTGCACTAGCACTGTCTGGAAACATTACTTGAAAGACAGAATTTATATTGCAACAAGAACTGTAAATAAATCCTCTGTTTAAAACTTTAAGTTTTCATAGAATTCCAGTCTTTAAAATTTCTTTTGAAGAAACAACTGGATCACAAACTTCAGAACATGCTTTGGGTTCACAGTTTTTAACAAGATAAGAAGTAGGAAAAAATATTTTAAATGAGTAGATTTTTTTGGTAAATATAGTCTGATCTAATAAATACATAAGTTTTTTCCTTTTAATATTGAATTTGACAGCCAATTTAACCACATTTAGAAAACGGAAGTTTTTCTTGAAAACTAGACAATAGGCATGTGTTTTTTGAAGCCACACAAAAGGCACTCCTAGTACGACTTTTCTTTAGTCCACAGATCATTGAAAAGACACTTTCTATCAGGCATACCAAACAACTTATTTCATTAATTATACTTAAATATTAATATTGTGTGACTCTTATAAAATATTTAAAAAACAGAAAGAAATAAAAAATAATAAAAATCACCTATACTGATTGCACCACATGGCGATCTTATTGATGATTACTTCAATTCACACACATAAATCTAAATACCACATTTGGTCATGATTGAACTGAATCATGAAGTTATTGTGACTGAATTGCATCTTTATTTTAGTCAACATTTATATGAATACAATTTAACATTGATTATGCTACTACCTAGAGGTAACATTAAGAGCTAATACTAAATTTTATTTTTACACAATGACATTAAATTTTTTAAATATTAAAAAAAACTCAAAACAATTAGAATATTTTAAAAAAAAAAAAAAAAAAAAAAAAAAAAAACATTAAGGAAAGTAAAAATTTTAGGAATTTCAAGGAGTTTCATGAACCCTGTTTGATGAACACATGGACTGATATGGGTTTGATGAAGAAATCAATGATTAGTCTTGATCACAAGTAAAGTTGATGTGGGATTAGATTTTACAATATTAAAAACAAAAGAAAACTTTCAAAAACAGCCTTGCCACTGAAAATTACAAGTAAATATTGTTCAAATTTCTATCCCTCATTTTTTTCAAAGTGGTTTCTCATACTTGTAAATATTACCACATCAAAAATAAAACGTTTAAATTTATATGTTTGTGTCATTTATGTCTGCCCCTGATTTATGTTTTTAATCAGTAACCACTTATTCATACAACTAAGAATAAATTACTTTCTAAAACATTACAAAAACCTGCCAAAAATGTTTATTCTTGAATACACAAGATTATGACGGCATTCCAATGTATGTGTTAAAAATTTCAGAAATCTGGCTAGCCTATTTATATACTTATATGTATGACTGTATGCATACATATTTAATTAGATCTAACGACAGAAGTATTAGGATTTTGTATTTCTGTATTAACTCTTAATATCATATGGGACTTAGTTTTTCAAATTTCCTTCATCATCTAAGAATTATTTAATGGGAAACAAATTTACTCATGATTTAACATTCCATTTTTAAAGAGTAATTGGAGTAAAATTCCATTAGTTAATTACAGATCCATTAACAATTTATGATAATATTCACTCCTCATTTTTATATTCTAGAAAAGACTTTTGCTTTTTGACTTACTTTTACAGAAAATTGAAATATATAGTTTTCATTATACCTTCTTTCAGTAGGGTAGAAATACTAAATACTTCTTAACATTTAAAATAATAAAATAATTTAAATATTCATCAATATTTTATTTCAAAATTATATGAAAAATTGGAAAAGTACACTAAACACATCTGAATTCATAGATGCTATAAGGAATTAACCATTTTTCTTTTTTAAAGCTAATGTAACAACCTAATTTAACATTTATTACTGTGACTTTGGATTTTAAAATCTCAGTACAATTACTTACACACTACTGCGTTTTAGTTTTTGAAAATGGTATTTCTTTCTCTCTCAGTAATCAAAATTTTCCTATGAATACTATGACCATAAAGGTTTAGAAATTGCTGTTTAATTGTTATTATTGCTATTTTGTAAGAAATTCAAGTAATTTAAATTTGTCAGCAAAATGTTTCATATCTCAGGATTAACAACTACAGTTTGCTAGGTCTGCGCAATGATAAAGTAACTTTTGCTTATCGCTAATAAATAATGTAGGATAAATACATTAAAATGTATTTATTAAAGATTATTAAAATAATCTTTCCATTTACAAAAAAAGGAAATTTAGTTTCTAGTAAGGTAGGAAAGTTGGCAAAAAAGAAGATAGTTCTTACTAAGCAATTGGAATGAGAAAGCAGTTGAATAATGAAAGCATATGGTTATCTATTTATTCTGCAAAAAAAAGGAAATCAAATTCTACAGATGTATATTTTTCAATGATATTATGAAAGGAAAAGAATATTTAAAGGTTTAAAACTTTTTATTTTGAAATCTAGTTACAATCATTTTAGATTTCAGTGATTTTACAATAAAGCTTAAATTACAAAAACTTTAAGCAGTAAAATATACATTTATGGGAATATACCAATGGCATGCATAAATAGAAAATTCAAATTTTAAAATTATATTATATGTAAATTTTAAATATTTACAGGCATTCATAAGCTAATATGAATTGTGATTCACTTTAAATTTCTACCTTCCATAAAAATGAATTGTATCTTTTTCAAGGAATATGAATTGTATAAACTTTGATTTACATAGTGTTATAGAAATATTTCTAACTAAATGTAAAAAGAATAAGCACTTTTAACTTAATCATTTACAAAATAATACTAACTAAATGCAGTAAATTAGCTTACAAATAAAAATATTTGTACATATTAAGCTAAACATAAATTTCATATTTTGATGTCTTAAGAACATTCATAAATCATAATTACTTAGAATTAAATAAATTAGTTTTATGCCAGAAATCTTTGCAGAAGAAAAATTCTTAAGAGATGCTTTACAGTCTGCATGATAAAAATAAAGAAATTTTATATTTAGAATTATTTTAATTGTATTTGGGGAGGACATCTATAATAAATATAAAAAGAATAATATATAATAAGTAATTTTCATACACATCATAATGACTATCATAACAATATTGGTTCTTGCAAAGTTATCTGTTACAATAACAACCAACTACTTTAAACTATAAATCGCTATATAGATAAAACACAAGTTAACTTTTTTAAATACAGCATACAAAATAGAGTGATAATATACATACCAAGTATATTAGAAGTGGAATTACTATGATGCTATATGACACAGCTGAATGCATACTTGTGCGACGTTGCTCTGCACTAACTTCAGGGGTTCGCAATAATATACTGGCAAAAATAATAGCATATAATACACCAATGACAGCCATGCACATTACTAGCCAAAGTGGTACAAATACAACCTAAAGCATTGATAAATAAAATTTTGATATAGACAATAAAATAAATTCAAGTAAAAAAAATTACCTTTGAAAATTAAATTTTATTCAATCTTCCACACACAATATCATCATGTGAATTAATCAACCAAACATTAGTCATATTTTTAATCATTTCATAGATTAGATTATTCATTAGATTAGTCATATTTTCAAATTCACTTCCAAAGCATAGCGATATGATATAGATTAAATTAAAAATGTAATAGAACTTTCGCCGCTCACCCTGTCTATTGGTCAGAGTGTCTGACTGCGGATAGGAAGGTCCTGGGCTTGAATCCCGGTTCGGGCATGGATGTACTGTCTCTCTCTATCATGTCTTTGTCCTTTCTGTGTATGAATAAGGTGTGAATGGTTGCCTACTCTGTAAACGGGTCCCTATGGCATGTGTGTACTGAAGCAGTCGGACTCCACACCAAATACGGTTCAGTATGAAAAAGTAGAGCAGCACACCCAATATTGTCAAAAGACTTAAAAACTTTTGTGCCTAGATGGCACAAAAAAAAAAAAAGAAAATAGAACTTTCAAAATATTCTTCTTGTTAAAGTTGGGTTTGTATGTCATTGGGCACCTCTGTTTTTATCAGCATTTTGTACTGTTAGCTCCAAACCCAGTGTTTTCCAGTTCCAGTTGCTCGGGTCACTCATTTTATTAATAAAGTCTGATAACCCTTTAATGAAGTCTAGGTGTAACTCTCTAGTATGAGTGATGCCTAAAGAAGTTAATCTAGGGAGGGCTAAGGTCTCGCATTCATAAATGATATGCTTGGCTGTTTCCTCTTGCATATAACATTTCCTGCAGATAGGGTCTTGCTGAAACAGTCCAATTTTATGAAGGTGTTTTCTGAAATAGTAGTGCCCAGTTATGAAGCCTACAATTAAACCTATCTTTTGCTTAGAGTATATTAGACTTTCAGAGGCAATCCTTGCTGATGATCCATAGATCATATTTTTAGTGTGGGTTTGACCAGAAGTGCTGAGCCAAGCTTCATACATCTTCTGTTTTTCCCATCTAAGAACATTGGTTTTTGCAGTCTTCAAATTGATCTCACAAAAAGGTTCTGCACCAATGGGAACAAAAGACGATCCTTGTTTAGCAAATTCATCAGCCCTTTCATTACCTTCGATACCTTTGTGCCCTGGCACCCATACAAGGATCACCTAGTTTGTTTCTAGTTGTCAGTTCTGTAATAAAAAGGTTTCTGCATTCCAAAATCCTTTTAGATTTGATTTTAAAAAAATTGAGCACTTTTACGGCAGCTTGACTGTCACTAAAATTGAGAATCCGCTTATTGTGGTAGCCCTTCCTCTTATCTAGTCTCAGACAGTGGATAATGGCCAAAACTTCTGCCTGGAAGACCGTAGCGTATTGCCCAAGGCTTACAGATAGGCTAGTTCTTGTTGACAAGCCACATATTACTAGTCCTGAAAGGCTATTTTTCAGTGATCCATCTGTGTACCAGATTAAATCTCTTGTTTTAGTTTTGAACATGCTGTTGTCCCATTTGTTTCTAGTTGGAAAAACTATTTCAAATGTCCTTTCAAACATGTATGACTTTTCCATGATGTTCGAGGGCATCAGGAAAGTAGGATATTCACAGTTTTCTTGGTAATACCCCTGTGTCCTTTGACAACAGGCTGGTCGTACCTATGGAACTTCTAATGCTTTGGTTGATCTTATATTTTGGTATTCATTATTAAATGAATGTAACAATAATTAAATCATAAAAGGTATATTGATAATTTTTTTTTCAAAGTTTTAAGAAATCATATAATCTGGAAAAAATTAAATTACTTATTTATCTTTTATAAATAATTTACTTAAATGTTTGTTGATCTTCATTTATGTTCAAAATATTGTATGTGAAGTTTAAAATTTCTTTGCATATTACATTAAAATGAAAAATATGTGATTTAATATGAATGGACTCATATTGATCTGATTAAGCTAGAAGATTTTACATGCCTAGTAAAGGGTTTCAAAGAATCTAAAAGAGAGAGAGAGAGTTTGAGTCTGAACATATAGAGCTAGAAATATCTGTTCAAGACAAGCCATTGCTGTAACATTTTAACAATTATTTATTAGTGTTTGGCCCACTGAACAGAAAAAATAATTAAAGATGACATTAAAAAAGGGGGATACCAACAAACTCAAAAATAAATAATGTGAATTTTTGTAAACAGTTTTAATATCAATTTGATAATTAATAAGATCATAAGAATAAAATTATACATCTTAGAATGAAGATGAAATAAAATTTCCGAAATGAAATCACCTGGTTTATTACTATACCGTTATTCAAGAGAAAAATTTGATAAAAATTAATCTGACAAAATATAAGTAGTACAATCTAATTCAAAAGAACATAATGCTTTATTAGTTTATAATCAGTTTTCAATATAAATACCAGCATAAAAATCATGAAGACCATAATAAAAGAAAAACCATATAAGTAGATGAAATAATTTTACAAAAATTCAGAAAAATAATAAATACTTACAACCCAGTTCCACATTATTATTTCATCCAGACGTAAGGCAAGAAATATAAACTGTAGAATATTAATGGAACAAAACAGTTCTAACTGAAAATTGCAAAAATACAGTTAATAATTTGTAAAGTAATCTTAATAAATTAAATTAATCATACTATACATGGTTTTACAAATGGACAACTATTTATGTAGAATGCCATATCTTAAAGTTGTAGCACAGTAACTTTTTATATTCTAACTTCAAAAAAGAAATTTTTTAGCCTTAAGTAAGTCTTTTAGCAAAAAAACTGGAAAAAGAAGAGGAGACGGATATTAATTACTTAATTCTGTGACATTTGTAGAGATTTCATTTTATTTTCTCATAATCATTTCTTAAAATAAAAAAAATAATTACCATTATCATTTTTAATTTCTATAAAAAATACTTATTTTTTATAAAAAATGTATGTATAAATTCACAAAACTTTTGAAAAAATGATTAAAATGGAACATCTTTAATAATTATAAATACAGATAATATTGTAATGCTTATCAATGCAGTTTTAATTTCAAAATAGTTTTTAACTGGATTGATGGTTATGAAAAGGAATTTATAAGAAAATACAAATGCAATAAAATCATTCTTTGCCAACTTTCTCTCATGCAAAACCCAATACTACTTAACTGTACATTAAAATGACATTTTTTCATTTCAAAATTTAAATGGGAATAAAAAACAAAGTATATCAAACTATATGGAGCAAAACAGAAAATTCATTTCCAGGGGAATCTAGACACAAGAATGTTCATCAGCCTCATCAATTGGACACCTCAGCCTGTTTAATTTGTTATCCTTTCTGCATTTTGCTGGGAATATGAACATTTTTGTGAATTTTAATTTATTATGGTGATTATGCAGAGCAAGTTTGATGGCTCTAGGTTAAATTTAAATGCTTTATGTTAACCTTTAAAACTATACAAATTTCTGAAAAAAAAAATGATTTGATTTTTTAGGAACTGTTATTTAGGCAAATGTATAGACTTAAAAACTTAATTATTTTTAAAATTTTTTAAGCCTTGAAAATTTGGAAAAATTAGCAAAAACTTCTAAAACTGTTGATTACTGAAGCATTTTATGACTTTTAACAGTGTTAACAAATTAAATGTAATATACTGTTAAGACGATGATTAAAGATAAATAATCTTATGCATGGCATACAAGCATTTTAATAGGAATATTTTACTTTTATTAAATATTTATTCATAAAAATATAAGCTTATTACAAATACATTATCTTAAATAAAAATTTCTTTTCATAAAACACTAATAAACATTTAATGTATATAAAAATCAATGAAGCAAAATATTCCTTTTTAATGGATTCATACAAAGAATATGTCAGTTCATTTAATAATTTATTCACAAAAAACTCTTAAAAATATGAAAGTACAGTTAATTTTTAAATATGATCTTATAGTTTATTGTATTCTTACCTCAAAAGAGCGATCATGTTTGACAGCCCATATGCAAACAACAACTGATATTACAGAAATGAAAATTAAGGGTACAAATACTAGAATCCACCAATGTCTGTTATTTTCTAGTTTATCGCAAACTAATACTTCAAACATTAATAACAGAACTTGCAAAACAACACTAATCAACATAGCTTTGTAATGAACATAACCTTCTCCTTCGACCCTGAAATTGAATAATATCTATAAATATTCCACATTCATGTAAAATGGAAGGTTTCACCTATTTACTGATACAACTGTTAAATATTTCATATGCACTGAAATCTTAGAAGAAGTACTGATATAATTGTTTATAAATTGGTAGAAAAAAAAAGGAGGAGAGATAGAAGATGGCAAAAAAAATTAATGAATTCATTGCATTTAAAAAAAAAAAATGCCAAAAAATGAAAACATAAATGGACATAAGTGATCATTAAATATACATGCATTACTTTACATACATGCATAAATTATATACATACATGCATTATATACATACATGCATAAATTTTTTAATAAGAAAGTTATAGACAGATAGTAATTAAATGAATTGGTACCATAATTATTCATTCAAATAATTCTTAAAATACTCTTAAACATTACAATATAACAGAAGTCTTTGTAAGATTTTTTGGAGGAGTGGGAAACTTTGCAATATATTTTAAATTACATTTTATATATTTGCCAATGAAATATTTTAGCATTGTTAGCTATGTTGAATATTATATTTTTCTCTAATTATTATAAGAATTAAAAAACATACAATTTATTATTACAAAATTTCAAATATCTTTACATTTTTCTAAAAAATAATTAGCTACCAGATTTTCTAGCAACATTTTAAGCAATTAAATATAGTTTTAAAAGATTAAAAAGTTGTTTAGCAAATTTAATTTTTTATTCTTTCTTCATCAACTGAAAAAGGTAGAAAAAATTCACTTTATTGCCCTAGAGAACTTTCTATAAAGAGTAGACTGCATTCAATAGTAATTAGATAAATGGCCAAAAAAAATCCCTAACACAAATAATGAGATGTTTGAAAAAGTATAAACAAAACACTCAGCTCTCCTTGTTTAACAGTTGTGCATTTCTGTGACAAAAGATAATTTATAGTGTTGACAGCATTCATTCAATAATGTATACAATTCAAATTTGAAACCATTTATTCTATGGAAATAAAATTTTCCATTATTCAAAACAAATACAAGTAAGAAAAGATATTAATATATCCATTAAGTTTCATTTTGTGTTAGTTATTTTTTTGCATTAGAAAAGCCTTTTTACTAAATTCTATGCATGTGTCTTGATCAGTTTTCTTGACAGAGAGGTTGGAGAGTGAACTCTACCAATCAGAAAACTTCAATCTGGACAGGTGATAGATGCCAGTTTTCAAAATAAAACAAAGACTTAGAATAATATATGACCAAAACCTAGGTGCAAATTATAATAAGTGAAAATTGACACAGATTATTAATACAAACTTTTGAAAATTATGGTCAAAGGATGTTGTTTTAATAGAAATTAACCACACTATATTCTCAAAGAACATACTATAACTGAAGTTATACGATCATACGTGTAGAAATTCATAAACATACTTTAGTGAATTTATAAAAACCTTTCTATTCATAAACTTGGTTGAATTTAGTGAGTGGAATGATATTCTTGTTAGATGTTTGATAAATCATATATAAAGGATTTGTCTTTTTCATTAATGATTTTTCTTGTAAGGGATGGTGCCTCTAGATTCAATGCTGAATTTTGCACCTTGAATGCTAAAGTTTCTCGAGTTTAAGAGGCTACATTTTTATTCATAATTAGTTATATGGACATATAATTAATGTAAAAGTGGTTACAGACAATTTTACATAAATTAAAATAATGTAAGCTTTCCTAAAAGTATCATTAATTGAATACATTTGATTTTATCTAGTGCCATTCTTCAAAGAAGTCATAAGCAGCAATTTCTTATGTTTTCCAAACATCCTACACATAAAATAAACATTAATAATTTATAGAAAGAGTATGAAAACAATTCAGATCAAGACTTTTATTTTTATTTACATCTCCTTTTTATCAATATGCAACATTTTAATACTTCAAAATTATTGTAGATATTCAATTTTAACAGTATAAATCCATATATGTAGAGAAATATGTATAACATACAGAGAAATATATATACATACATACAAATGCACACATATTTGCTTACATAAAATTCTTAAAATAACTGAAAACTGCACTTGCAAATCTAGCAAATATAATGCAATTCACAATTAAAAATTTTATTATCTAAAAAAAATTAAAACTATCTCAACATGTTTAAAACATTTTAAATCTACTAATACTGAGATTTAAAAAGAAAAAAAATTTAATCTCAAAAAATTATAGTTTGACATAAATTATGAGGACTACAGATTCATAAATTGTTAATTAAAAATCATTTAACTAAAATGAAATGTATATTTGATATGAATACTTTACTAATATTTATATGAAATAGATCTCATTTTGAATTTTTAACTAAATATTATACTTTTAAATCCTAAAAAGTATTTTTAGAGAAGTTCTTTAATATTAAAATTAATGTTGAACTTAAGTTAAATACTTTTAATTTTGATAAATTAAAAAACATTATTAAGATATATAATATTACTTTACTATAATACTTTAAAGAAATCTTTTACAAAATTATTTCTTTAACATATAAGAAGGCAATTTCAATTAAGATTACAATTTCAATTACAATTAAAATACATTTACCTATATTGTGGATGTTTCCACCATACATAGCTGCCAACACATGCTCCAAGAATAACCATTGATTTCCATATCCATAATGGAATAAATACAGTCCAATAACTCCACGTTACTACACCATCAAGCCGTAAGCAGAATAGAATAGTAAAGAGTAGCAAACAAACATATACAAGAAATTTGCTGCAAAGAAAATGCCATTTTCATGAAGTCATAATTAAAAATTATTTTTCTAAAATGTAATTTTTATAAAGTTAACACTAAAATTCTGATTTTAAGAAATCATTTAAAATGATTCATTGAGTTTATGTTTGATAAAATGGAAAAATCAGTTATTTCTCTGATAATTAGGTTTTAACACATTATAAAATTAAGTGATGAATTTGAATATTTTATAAAATTATAACAAGGATATTTTTGATGGTACATATATAAGAGGTAGTTATTTTACTTATAAATAGTCAAAATATTTTAAAAATGTTTTAATCCATTGAAAAATCAAAAAATATTTTATATTAAATTTTATTAAAGGATATTTACAAAAGTGTAAAAAATTAAAGCATACAATAAGTATAATAAACTAGTCACATCATTTAGCAGAATGACTATATATATAAGCATTTGGGTTGGTACAGATCTCTAAGAATCAAATTCCAGATCTCAAATCAAAAATTTCAAGGAGGTATCAACATTAATGTTAAATAATATATATTTTTTAATTGTTCTCAACCAAATATGCATATAATTATGTACACATAACATTTTTCAATTTTAGTTGTAAATAATAGAAATAAATTACAAAAAAAATTTAATGAGAATATTTATCTACTTAAGTAAGATTTATATTTATAATTACTTCAAAAGCCTTCAATGAATTTACAGTTATAACAGAAAAAAATTTATTTAAATAATCAATACTCTTCATATTACTAAATTATACATTGCAAGTAAAATAATGGGCAATTTTTAGAGTTTTTAAGAATCTTCACTAGATTTCTATCTATGAATTTATTGATTATTTCAAGCAGTGTATCACAATCTTTTTTTTTAAATAAATATACTTATTCAAAATAAAATAAATACAACAATTAGATAAAGTTTGCAGGACGAAACTTTTTCTACCAATTATTATTTAATAAAAACCATTCTAAATTTTCTTCTGTTTACTTTCAAACTATTTTAAAATTATACAATTTCAGATTTATAATCTAGACTTCTCTAATTCTTTTCATTCAACAGATTTTCACATTTCTTGGTTATTTATAAATACATAATATTGCAATTAGAAAATGTGAATTTTCCATCTCTAAAGCATTCACTTTTAATTCATTATATATACTAAGCAATAACTATTATCTTAATTATACTAAGCAATAACTAATAACTATAATAAAAGAGTTTTTCTGTTTCCCCATAACAGTTGCTGCATCAAATTAGCCCCTTGTTTTCTTAGAGCAGGAGTGGGATAAAGAAGAGCTTGTTCAAATGCTCCCCAAAACTGACACCGAATTTTCTCATTGATGTGAAAGGGAGAATAAAATGCCTAGTGATTCTAAAGAAATTATAATATTATTTATTTTTTAGAGTTCATCTTTTATTAGTCACAACAAAACATTATGCATATGTGACTCACAAATATTCAGTGATTTTACAATTATTATTTATTAAAAAGTCAAAAATGATTATCACTGTCCAAGTCAAATAAGAAATGTATGAAGGATCAAAAATAAAATTATCTATTATTTCAGCTACCTTGGTTTAAAGAGACTTGATCTATTTTGGAAGGGAGCTTATGAGATATTTTAATCAATTTATGACAAATAATTAAAATATATACTTTCAAAAATAAAATTAGTATAAAAATATTAAAAATTTTTCACATTTTTAAAATCTAATTGTAACATAACTATAGTTTTACTTATTTATATATATATATATATATATATATGTATATATATATATATATACACACACACATACATACATACATATATATATATATATATATATATATATATATATATATAAGAAAGATTCATAATTAATCTCATCACTTAAGTGCCTATTTAATTTTCTTATTATCAATAAAATTTATTATTTTACAATTTGAAGTACAGGTTCATTAAAAATTTCAAATGTATAGTGACAAATTTTAAAACTGCATAATATCCTTTTGTGTTACATCCAGTTATAGGTAGATAAAAAAATATCTTGTTCAAGACTGCCAAATTCAGTAAATAATATTTAAAATTTTCTTTTTTCTGCCACTTATCTTTTCTAAGATTAAGGTTTTTTATAATACTTGAAAAGTTATTCTATTAACTGCACTTTGGTGAAGGCAAAGGAAGGAGTCCTTAAAATAAACAAATAGTAATTTTTAGATTTGTCAAAATTTTGCAAACAGGAAAAAAAATTCAGCATCACATGTTTAAACTTTTGCAAACAAAAAGAGATTTATTAAATTATAAAGTGAATGTTTCTACATTGCACTGAAAAAGTTTATTGCTTATTTTGTCATTTTTTATCATATACAGTATAATTTAAAAATATTTTTTCTGATATTTCTTCTAAAATTGTATGAAATACTTCTTAGTTTATTAGAAAAGTATGAATTTTATACATTTTAATTTCAGCATAAAAAAAAAGTCACACATTTTCTTCCCATCAAAACTGATTTAATATAAGAATGGAATTATTTTTTGCAAGTATAATCAGATATAAGTATAAACAAATTATTCCGGTGAAACAGAAAATATTAGTGATGTGGCTATAAAGATTTTTCATAAATTTTGCAAATATTATCATATGATGTACATATTAGAGTTGGTCTTTAAAAATACATAATACCAATAATTTTTTATACTTTATAACTTTTTAACTACATATTTAAAGATTCCTTAGACTTTTTAAAAATATTTGTCAATCATCTTCTTCAAAACATTTAAACACTTTTTCGAATTTGGTATACCAGGACTAAAGAAAATTATTATGTGCTTCAGGAGATATTTTGAAGCAGAAAACTTACAAAGTAATTTATAAACATTGTTGGCTTCTTCAGCCAATAAAGGATGTGGACATCACCTCTCCAAATAAATCATCAAAATGACAGTATTCTGAAGTTATAAGAATAAATGAGGAAATATGTCCCATTACGAATTAGAAGCCTTTGTACCCACGACAAGTGCAGAGGGGAGAGAACTTGTTTAAGAGTAATATACAAACTAACATTGTCATCACAAAACAAATTGAAACCAAATTTGTCTCTACCTCAGAGAGGTTAATTAACGTAATTTAACTAAAGTTACATAAACATAAATTTTGCACATTTTGATTAACATAATTTTTTGAATAATTTATGTTATATAATAGCTTCTTATTTTCAAAAAGTTGAGTGTTCTTGATCAACAAATTAATTTGGATAAATATGCAAATTAACATATTGCTTATTTATAATTATGAAACCTGAAAAGGTTACATAGTTATAAGAATATTAACATTAATAAATGCATTCAACTTCCTAATTTATTTTCTGATTTGTTATATTGTATATTTGCTTTTAATAAATAAATAAAATATTTTTACTGAATCCTTTTAGGAAATATAAGCATACATAAATGTGTATATATATATATATATATATATATATATTTAGAGCAAATATTTTCAAAGGGGCACACAAATTACCAAATACAATTATGAAAATAATATTACATTGAACAAATATGCAAAAGCAATAAAGGTATGTTATTGTTTTTGCATTATTTGTTATATTTATTATGAAAAATTATGGAGGTTAGAATTTTTATTTAACAGCACAATAATATACAGATTTTTTCATTTTATGTTTTCAAATATCACTTTCGGAATACACATTAAATATTTAATTAAAGAGTAAAATTCATTGTATAAAATTGTTCTCCTACTTATTGAAATTAATTACAGTATACAATAAGTATAACAAGAAAAAAACTTTAATTTCCAAAACAAAGTTATTAACACAAACATTTTTAGGAAATAGAAGAAAATGATTTATTGAGTGTTCTTGGTTATGCTTTTCTGAATTAATGTAATAAGTAGATAAATTATATTCACACAGTAAATATGCACAATAATTTTAATCTCATGATATAGTAATTAATGACTTGATTTATAAAAAATATAATTAGGGTTGATCACCTTGTCTCATAGAGCATAGTAAAAATTTCAAAAGATAAACTTCCATATTATATGTAACAAAGATATTGGGCTTGATCACTATAAGATTAGAATTTAGGCATTTCACCTCAGATGTTCTATACTATCATTAATTACATTTTTTATAGCACCCAAGTTTCATCTAATGTTTGCTCATTCTTTTGATATTTTATTATTTTCAATCAAAATTAATAGCATTTGCTTTGTGGTTCACAATAGTTTTCTTAGATAAATCTATTTTACATAAATACATAAAATGATTCTCCTAAGTACATTTTCAATCATATAAGAATAGATATGTAACTTTTGTTAGTATCATTTGGCTTGTTATTGAAGTGCATTTATTTTTCCACTGTTTTGCAACAAACCGAAACTCTTTCACATAACTCAACAGATTGAAATATATTTGTATTCTTATTGAATGCAATATTATATAAGAAACATTTTTAAATTCTTTAATATTATAACATCTTATATTTATTGGGCAAACTTTAGCTGAATGCAGACTATTATTATTTTTTCAATGAAGTTAGAAGTAAATGTCTAAATTATTGTAGAAGTAAAAACTTACTGAAATTGCAAAATGATTTAAAATAAGATTAATAAATTTGTCTCAAAATACACTCAATTTCTAAAAAGTTGTTTTTTTCTTCTTATTAGTCTTTTGATTTTATGATGATAAAAATTCCTTTTCATAAAATGTTACATTTTTCATATTAACTTTCTATAAACTTTAATATAATGATAAAGTTTTCTTTCAAAGTCATAGTAAATAATTTAATTGAAACAGGTAACAACAGAGCAATGTACATTTCAATCTTACTTTATTTTTAAAGAGGAAATAAATGAATCAAAGGTAAAAGTATATATATAGCTATCTTTCAAACACAAATGGGCAAGATTTAACTTCACTTATTAAAAATATCTCTACTATTGCATGTATATCTCCTAGAGTGGGAAAACCTCATTCCTTTCTTGAAAAGGAAACTATCTAGTAGCATCAGAAAGTAGTGGAGAAATTGCATGGGAACAAATTTTTCCCAAAAATTTCCCTTTCTTTAAAATTTACCATAATGTAAGATAAAAATGAGCCAAGTTTTGTGCTAAAAAATTTTAAGTTTTATATGTGACATTGTATGGAAATTTTATAGACTCAATGAAATCATAATTTTGTTGAGTTTTATTAGCATAGAAAAATTCAGATATTTAAAAAAAAAAATTGGAAAATTTTTAAATTCTATAAGTTTTTATAGAAATGAGAATTGCTCTGTTTTTGTCAAAGTCAGGATTTTCATGTGAAAATTGTTCTTGTGACACCTTAAAACGTGTTCCATTAGATTAATATAGGATTCAATTTTCACAATGGTATAGCAGGGACTTATAAACTCTTGGAGGACAGAATTTCTGTATTTTCTATTTTAATTATTAACATATAAAATCATTATAACATCAATTTTATACATAAAACATGCATTTATTTTAACAAAAATTTCATATCAAACTTTTAAAAAATGTACTATTAATTAAATAACTGATGCAATATTGCTATTAAATTTCATGAGAACTAGGATAGATTTTTAGGTATGCTTCTACTATTTGGTTTATAGTATAATATTTTAATTGGCTATTAAAAATTTTTAGTCATCGAAATATATCACTATACCCTCTTTAATATATATTCCTGATAACAGATGTTTCTATCATGATTTCTAAGAGATTTCTACTCAATTTCTTATTTCATTTATTTACATGACTTTTCAGAGTTAAATGGAACACTCATTAATGTTGATTTATGTAATAAGCATATTTCCATGATTTGCAAAATTTGTTAAATTTTTAGTAGTATAAATGCTAATCAATGGAAAACTATCTTAAGTACAAAATAATTATATATAAAATATATATTTCACAGTAAATTTATTAATTAAAATGAAGATAATAGATGTGAAGAATCAGCAATAAAATGAGAGAATTAATATGCAGTCCCTTAAATTATCTAAATTTCAGAAATCTTGTATACTAGAATTACTTATGAAATTGGGATGAAAAGTAAAATGTATACAAGAAAAATTAAATCATTAAACTCACTTTAATCAAATAAAAAGGGTTTAAACATTGCAGAACAAATTAACCTGATGCAAAGAATGATTGCAGACAGATATTAAAAATGCAAGTAATTTTAAAGAGATAGTTTACATAAAGAAGATATAAATTTTAATCTAAGCACTCATTAATAACAGAAAATATAGTTAAAATTATGCAAATACCTAGGATTGAAATCCTGAAATAGACTTTGTAAATTCATGTTTGAATTTGAAGCAATAATTACTGGAATAATCTAATATCTATTTACAAAATATAATTTAAAAAATATTTTCTATTTTCTTAGTTAATTCCTAAATATGCATTAAGTTCTATTTACAAGCATCTTATATTTGGAGAAATTAAAAATGAAATCGGTCATAATTTTGATCTTGAAATTAAAATTTCCATTAACGCGATATTATACGAGGTAATTCCATAAAGTAAACAAACAAACAAGATAAAATAAATAAAAGATAAATGTTGCCAAACCTTTAATATCAAAATAGAACTATCAAATTGTTATGTAGTATTCCAAATGAACTTTTGATCCAATTTTAATTTATGTATATTTCTTTCTGTAAATTACTTCTAAATTATAATTTTGAAATATTACTGAACGCTGAATAAATTTCATGTTAAGTATTTACTGTTTAAAAGATAAAGTTTTAGTGGCCTTGATTATAGAAAATGGTTGATTTATTCATTTTCAAGTTTGAAAAGAATTGTAAAAATGGCAATATTGTCATGTCAACAAAGGCACTGAAAACAAAACTTAAGAAATTTGTATAAATTTCTGTACTATTGCTCAAGTTACTTCTGGACTTCCCCCAATTAGTTCAACTCACCAAATCTGTTAAATGTAAAATGAAAACGTAAACTGGCCAGTTAGGATTACGAGAAGCCATTTAAACGCAACCAATTCTGTAATAATTTGCAAAAATGCATATATAAACAACATGGCTTACAGGAATATTTATCGGCACATTTTATTAAAATTAAGTCCTTCATATAAATATGAAGCTCGTAAAAGTTTGTTTCAAATAATTCAGGAAAACAAAGATAGATTGTATTATATAGGTGCCAGCATAGGTGCTGGCATAACTTTGCTTATATTTAGTGATAAACTTCAGAAATTTGGTACAAGACGAGATATCGGGCTGGTACATGCTAATCAGCATGCAAAACCTGTAAGTGTATATGAAATGTAGAGTTATTAAAAATGCATGTTTAGAAAGTCGTACAATATATGATGTTTTAAGTTGTAATGTGACAATCCATTATGTAATGCTTCATAAGAAATATTTTAAATTTCTTTTTCAAAAGTTAAATGAAACATCCATTTATTTGTTTCTAAAATTCCATTCTGTCATTTTAAACTTTTTTTAATGAAAATTTTTGGTGTTAGAATTATTTTCAGTATATATAATAAGAACAAATCTTTTATTTTACTTTCCATTGTATAACAAAATTTTCTTTCACTTGTACATAAAAATTTCCAATGAAAAGGAGTTATTAATGAGTATTAAACAAAGTTTATTTAATAACTATTTCATTTTAAATTAATTTTTCATTGTTTTTAATTAGTCATTGTTAATGGTAAATAACTTTGCAACTCACTTAATGCATACCTATTAAAATATTTACTGTACAAATTCATCGTTCTGTCACAAAATTAGTTATAATTAATTTTTATACATTGCCAGTGGTTTAAATTAGAAGGTATTTACTGAATGTGAAATGTTTAAAGAAGCATTGCATTATTTGTGTATGAATAGAATAAACTATGATTTCACATGTTTATTTCTGAATTAACTTCTTAAGCAGAGTTGCTACAAAAAAGTTCTGTTATTCAACAAGTTTTCCAGTGAAATTTAGGGAGTCTGAAGTAAAGTCTCACCATTAAAAAACTGAATAATTCATATATTTCATTTTCATGGCCACCAATATTAAAATGATGATAAAAATATCAAGTTAAAACTACTCATATATAGTGTATGTTTTTCATAACTCAAAGATTTATTTTAAAATGGTATTAACATGAATATTTTCCTTATAGCATTTTCATTACTTGAATTCCACAACATGAATTAATGCCAAACAAAACTAATGTGAAACAATGTATGCAATTTTTTTTAAATCAAGAATTTTTTGGACAATAATCATTACATCTTTAAGAGTAATTATATCCCATTAAAATTTTTTTAATAATTTCTGTAGAAGTTATGTTGGTTTTCTGTCACAAAATATAGACATCAGTACAGAAATTTTATATGCTAAATATTATCATAAAATGAAGTAAAACATTTTCAACTAGCTTAAAAAGCTCACTTTTCCTCAATAATTTAATATTGTGTTATTCTTAATCTTATCTTGAAACAGCTTAATAATATAGATTTCTTAAAAACAGGTTTGCAAAGTAAATTCAAATACTTATCTTATGTTTATGTATTTGTCTAACATTATAGATAAATATCCTGTAAACATTGTATTCCATATTGATATAATCATTTTGGCTACCAAAGGAATGTGAAATATCCAAGAAATGTTAATCTAAGAACAAGGAAATGTGTTATTAAAAAGCATATTAGTCGAGAAAAATATTTTTTAGAAGAAATCTCCATAAGTGACTTATGCTACATTTGTTTGTCAAAATTATTCCTATATTTTGTAATGCAAATACATAAATAAATGGAATAGTTATAATATATAGCACAATATATTGTGAGATACTGCATTTTTCATTTTTCTAAATTATTACACTTGCCTTAAAGATAAATTCATGGTTTGACACAAATATTTAGTTAACACAATTTACTGGATAGTTTTTAAAAATATTAAATCAATGTAAGAATTAGTAAAATCATTTTTGACATTTTGAGTTTGAAGTTGAAGTTTTTGTTTTCATAATTGACATTGAAGTTTTTGTTTTCATAATACTTGGATGAAATGTTTTTTAAATGTGTTAAGCCTTTCTACATTGCTGTTTCCTCAGATTTTATTTTCCAATTTGTTATAAGAAAGTTTACATTATAGTTTTTTTTTTTATATAAATTAATAACTGAAATCAAAACTTGGAAGACTAGCATTTTGAATTAATGAAAAATTTTTTAATATTTAAAAAATAGAAGTTTCTCATAAGGAGTTTAAAATTTTTGTGAAATTAAAATTTTTTATACAAAAACTATACTTTTTGAAAATTCTTTTCATTTCTAAGGAAACATTTTAGTTTGCTAGCAATTTTTTTGAAAATAACGAATAAAAATAAATGTAAGGATAATTAAGGAAACTTAAAAACCAGAACTAAGCAAAAGGCCAATAAATAAAAATCCTTAATTGCATGATATATAAAATTAATTTGAAAGGTAAATATTTTGAGTGAATTAAAATAAGCACTAAAAGTTTCACCTAAACTTTTGTTACTTTAATTTATCCCATATATTAAAAATAATAGAATATGTGGCTGAAATTTTGAGTGCATTTTACATAAAAATGTATTACACATATGGTTTCATAGTCAAATTACTTGTGAGCTGAAATTTACAGTTATATAAACATTCTTCATGTATAAAGATGTCTAAAAAGTTTCTTTGTTGTTATTATGAACAAATATATATTTTTTAATTTATCAATTTGTTTATAATTTTACTGATTTTTTATCATCTGATTAATATATTAAGACAATAGATGAATGTTCTATGTGAATTCCTTCCTTATACAGTGACTTACACATTTAGAGAATTACTTGAAACTTATTTTGAAAAAAACTTGAATTAGGAGTGAAATTTTTGTTGATTGTTTCTGAAATATCAGTATTTTTTTTTTAGTAATTTAGTATCTGCAACAATATCAGTATTTTTTTGGAAAGCACTTTTTCTGATGAAGCATTATTTTATTTAAAAAGCTGCGTATGCATCCCTTATTTGAGCAATTATATCTCTTAGACAAATTAGCATTTATTACTCAAATAACTGTTACACTCTTAGAAATATCAGATGATGCATTATATTTGAAAATTCCAGATTTTCTTATTAAGGTTATGGATGTAACTTTCTATCATTAGGTAAACTGAATATAGCTCAAAGTTTTTGTATCTTACATTTTTGCTTAAAAATAAAAAATTTCTCTTTCTCCTTTACCTTTTATATTGAAATCTTTCATTTTGTATATAACTCTAAATAACATTTACTAAATATTTATTGAAATATAGTTGATGATTGGTTAATGAACAGTTCAGACTATGAACACTTATTTGGTTAATGAAGTAAAATTCTAATGAACATTTCTCAGCTCTAGAAGCATTACATGCACGGTTATCAAACCCAAAGGTCCAAAAAATTGTTTTTCATCTCTTTTGAATTATATTGCTTGTCTGTTGAACTTCAAAGTTATATATTGTAAAAGAAAATTTTTTTCTCCAACAGAGAATATTTATTGCCAAAGTAGTATGTCTATTTTAGTTTTGATTTCGTTTAAAACAAAAACTGATTTCATTTTGAGCACCTCCGATCTAGTTCATTTACTGTCCCTTATGTAGCCTTTAATAACAAATTCCAGATGGCAACAAAAACACTATTAATCACTTTACAATGACCATGCAATTAATTACTTCAAGAAAGTCCAGAAAAAGAGAGAAAAGCAATTGACATTGAACGATGCCCTTTAAACAAAAAAATGTTAGGGGCTGACTAATATACAGGACTTTTTTAGAAACTTATAAGAAATTATACATCCTTTTTTAATATCATTTTTAGGTTCCCCAGAATGAATTGATCAGTTTCACAAAAAATCTATGATAAACTGATCAGTTAACAAATAATTCAGATAGCAAACATCGTCTTGTAACAGATTATATTCGTTAATGGTTCATCCACTGTATACATTTACAATATAGAAATATTTAATGAAATGAAAAATCAAACTTTATGTATATTTTCTGCATGGAATTTGATAAATTGGTATTTACAGGAAGACTTAACATTTTCCTTTTCCCACTAGTTATCTTTGAAGTGATTTACTTTTTAAAAATAAATTATAGGAACTTTTCGGGCTACAAAAATAATCTGAAATGAATACATAGTTAAAATGTATTTGTGGACCAAACCAATTTGTTTTGATTTCTATTTTTTTTATCTGTATATTATAATGAGTTTAAATAAACTAATTATATGACTTTTATATTAAAATATTTATAGAAAGGTTATTTTATAGTTTACCAAGCTAAATTAAGAAAATATATTAACTTTTAATATTAAGAGTGTTTCCAATATATCAGGCTACATAATATTTTGATCAGACATATCTAGAATAATTCATCTCCCAAATCAATTATGATTGTCTGGATTTTGTTAAATAGAAATATATTTTGTGTTTTCACATTAGCAAAAATTGTATTAGTTTCACATGATTTTAAAATAATTCTATTTGCTTTGTTATCCCATATTTATTAAATTTCTTTAGTTTTCAAAAAGGAAATTATTTGATTGCCTTGAAAAACTAAAAAAAGGACTATCTTAAAATTTATGTGACTCTAAATATAATGTTTTATTCATTGTGTTCATTATCATAAACATTATTTATAGCTATTGATTTTTCATGAATTTTACTCAGTTCAGTGTAAAAAAAAGCAAAACCATTTGTTCAGTTAAATTTTCATGCAGCTTGATCTGTTTTAGTATATTCAAAATAACCGATGAACTTTTTTTTCTGAATTTTTTCTTAGTGTATGTGATTTGAAATTAATCAAAAAATAGTTAATAGACTGAATAATTATTATATTGAAGTGAATTATCTATGAATATAATAAAAATCTTTGTTTTTAAAAATAGAATAAATATCTTTTCAATAACTAAGATATTTAATTTAATTGATGGTTAGTCATCTCAATAATTGGTCTTAATTTCCTCTCTTACTTAATAAGAATTTAGTTTGCATCCTTTTTCTTATTCAAACAAACATGATTTGGAAGGAATAAGAATTATCAAATTGTTTACATATTAAATCCTATCACTAATAATCTTATTTTGAACTGTCCAGTGATGAAGTCAAAACATTAATTCACTCTTTTTTTTCATATTGTATCAATAGAAAGACATTTTGCATTATAAATATATACTGTGCATTGAAATTTTAAATCTTGGCTTATTTGATTAAGTCCGAGAAGAAAATATTAATTCTTCTATCAATGGCAGTCTCAAATCATGAGTTGAATAGTTTGTGTGAATCATGAGTTGAATTGAAAGTGTTTCGATAGAACAAATTAATCTAAAATGAAAAAAATCTTAAAACCATATGTTATATATCCTATAATTTATTTTTAAATTGTTTTATATAATATTTTCTTGCTCCTAATAATATTTAAGTGTGTAAAATCCTTTTGTGAATGAAACAGTATAAAAATTATTTTATTCTGCTAGTATAATTTACAGAAAAAAAGAATGTAATTACAAATCAAACCAGTATGAATTCAAAATCTAAAATTAATTGGATAATTATGAATAGGGATTTGGTTTTTGGCTATTTGTTTGAAATTATGTTGGGAAACAATCACCAATCTTCAGGTTTTGTATAACCTTAAGTGATGGAACACTTAGGAAATTTGAAAGAAGTTGAACGTACATTTGAAAGAAGTTGAACGACACCACCCACTGAAGCAATATAGGAAAATTCTTACCCATATACACATTTCTACTTGTGTTTAATTTTTTGTCTTTATGATTTGTGGAATAGCATATTATATCAACATATTATATATATGTATAAAAATTACATAATTAAAATTTGTTTTTCATAATAGCAATGTTAAAAATTTAAGAAAATCATAATATGAAATTTGTGTTTACAATATGTAATTAATTTTGATAAGTTATCATATTTTTCAATTTTGTAAATTAGGTATAAAGTGAACATATTTTATCAAACAAATTTTGCTAGTAACTAATATGGGTAAAAGCTCAGATTACTGAATATACATATTGAACACATTTGAACTACAGATAGAATTTTTTAAGCAACATAATTCCATATTAAAATAATAATTAACATAATAATTCCATAGCTACGTTTTTGGGGTTTTTAAACAGTTTGAATAAATTTTAATTCATGACTAAATATATTCCAAAAAGTTAATGTAAACGTCAACTAAATAAATGATTTGTACAGAAAATATTCATCACATAGCTTTCATTATTTTTATGAATGAAAACTTTAAGCTAAGCATTTTGAATAAATTACAAATTGTGTTAAAGGGAACTATAGATTAAATAATTAGGATATATTTCATTTCACTGTATATTTCCAGGAGAACTTTATCTGTTATATTTCTGTTTTCAAATAATCCAGACGAAATGTGTTATAAAATGCTGTGAACTTTCATAGGATTGATTAAGTAAATCTTAAAGTCCACATCTTCCTTCATTTTAAAAAAGTAAAAATCCATCATTATTTTAAAAAAGAAATATAATATATGAATTAATTAACTTAGAATTATAACTAAAATATTTTATTAAACCAAAATAAATAAAGGTTACAAAACTTACACAAGCAACATCGAACAAACAATATAACGGGAATATTCAAAATATTATTTTATTAAACCAGAAATTTCTTCAAACTAATATTAGTGAAACGTTTTAGGCAGTATAATTTTATATTAAAAATACTCCAAATTGATCATATTTTTTAGAATTTTAAAATTAATTTCATGTAGTTGGAAAACATCTATAGTTTTAAAACATAATTTGTAACTGAAAAATTAAAAATTATATTAATACGATATAAAATAAAAAAGGGAATATATACATCCAAGCTTTATCTGTTTCAGTTCAATTAGAATTTCTTCTGAATATATTATAAAATCTTTTCAGGTCATTAATGCATCAAATATTGAAGTTTATAATATTTCATTTGCAAAAAATTAAAATTTGGCTTTGATTGAAATGTAACAGAAAAGAATAAAGATAAAAACAAAGATGTATAAACAGGTGATAAAAAAGAATAAGTATCACATGTAGAAAATATATCTTGCATTACTAATGCTTGACCATTCCTCAAGAATATTGCTTTAATGTGTGTGTGCTTTGTATATAGAAAGCCAGTTTTTTTCCTCATAATATCTGTTATTAGGGTATTTCCAATCTTCTATACCTGTGTGTGTCTGTCTTCCTTAGAAGTAAGTGAACAAAGTCAAGAACAGGGTTTCTTTGCACAGATTTTTCTCAAAACTTATTCAAATTAATGTTTGCACGTTTAGAGTGGATATGATAATCAATCCTTATTTTAAGTTTTCTTTAATTTTCAACTTGATAAATATTTTTAAACTAACAAGATTTATTATTTGTTAATTCTTAGTGTGAAAAGAATCTTAAAATTTTTATGATTGCATCTAGACAGAAAGTTTTGATTTCTTTTGAAATTTGAATATTATTCATTTAATAGTTTTAATTTAATTTTATCGTTACTTTACTTTAACAAAGAAATGTGGAATGATTAATTCCACTTCATTGTTTGGAAGTAATTGAAAATAAGCAATCTTCCAAGATCCTCAATCTAAATGTTTAATTGTAAATAAGCTAATGTTTCTCTTTTAGAATGCTGTGGAAATATTGGGAAGTATGGTGGTTGTGTAAGCCAAGTTGCTAAAAATACCATTTTTAACTGAAATTTTTAAATTTGATTATTGGTTTGATTCTGTAGATAGAAGTCTTAATTTTTGAAACTCTTAAATTTTTTCCTAATAGCTTAAAGAAAAAATCTCTTAAAACTAAAAATAATGTCTTAGAACAAATTATTATAAATTTTGGAGTATTTGAACAATTTCCTCATTCCCTCCATTGTATTTAAAAACTTTTTCTATAAAATAGAAATAAGTTTTCTTAGTTGTGAAAGTATTCAAAAATTTTGTTAATCTCTTTAGTGTAGAACTTTTTAGAATTAAATTATTTAATTTAACATTTATTTCTGCAAACGTTAAATTTTTTATCCTAAAATAGTTTTTATATTCAGATACATATATCAATTTTATATTTATGTATGTATATATATATATTTATTGTATCTAGATCATGTAATTAACCAATTCCTCTCACCCATTTATTATTACTGAAAACTATTCATTTATGGCTTTTATAAAATGTATTTAGGTAATATTTTACAAAGATATATGTGATAGTAACTGAAAATGCATAAGTGTTAATCTAAACAGATACAATGACTTTTATGATGCTATTTTTACACACATATTTACATCTGAAAGGGAAAATTTATTAAGCATGATTATATTTGTAGTTTTTACTTTTTAAAATATGAAATCAATAATCACTATTTTCTTTAAAGTAATTTGCTATTATTTCATGTTAATTTCTATAATTGAAAGTATCATACTTACACAGCAGAATAAAGAAGAAGATGTTCAAATGTCTCAGCTAACTCAAAGGGAGAGAAGATTTATAAAATTTGCATCTGTTGAATATGATGGACAACTTTATATGACTCCTCAAGATTTTCTTGATTCTGTTACAGATTCAGATCCACGCCGTATGTATTTGCTTTAGTAAAATCTTAAAAAACTATTTCATAATTTATGTTTAGAAAACCATATTTAAACGTTTTTGGTTTCATAAACAAAGAAAGTTTACCCTTGATCAAGTTTTACATTTCAGTATGCCATTTAAAAATTAATTATATTTGTGTATGTGTTTTAAAATTTAAAATGTTTTTAACAAATTTTTTTATGATTTATTTTTTTTAGTTATTGTTTTTTATTATTTAGTTATTATTATGTAATAGAAAAATTAAAGTATAAGAAGATTTTGAACTTGTATATTTTTATTTGAACAATAAATATTTTTTAGCTCGGCTTAAACGAAAAATATTGTCAAGGAAAGAGCTTCACTCCTTATATGATAGCACTCCTCCTCGTAGAAAAGGAACTACAAATTTATTTCGCTCATTGCATGATAAAGGTACACTGTTTTAGAATAGTTCTTTATGTAAAAATATTTTAAAATTCAGATTTTATTTAGTCTTTATTGTATATAAAAGTTTTTTATCTGTAATTCAAAATTATTATTTAAGTGTGTTTATGCTTGGAATATATTCTGAAAATTAAAAAATAATTATAATAAGAAAAAGTAGTAATTTTTTTTCCATTGTTAATTTTTAATTAATTTCTGTAAATTTAAATATTAGTTTTCAGTTGAATTATACCATTGTGGCTGTATGTTGTGTGCATAGGTCTCTATGAAATTTACCCTAGTGCACCGAAAGTGGTTGATCAAAGACAACCAGAGCAAACCTGAATTTCTTTAATAAATGTTATAATTTTCAGTTTATAACACATTATAATATACATTTTATTAACATTATAAAGTGTAAAAACAAATTTTCAAAGTTAACTTGGCTATGCAACTGATTATTTATTGTTGCTACTAATTAATTGTGTGACCATAATATCTAAAAATGATAAATTTTTTAAATTATGTTAAAGTGTTGCTGAAACAGTGTTATTATAAATTTATGAATTAATGAGCTAAAATTTTACTGGCTTGCTTTCTTTTCTAAAGAGAATAACATGATTTATCTCCAATTTCACAAGATTTTTTGAGTTAAAGATTTGGTTTTCATACCACTGAATTAGTTTGCAAATACAAATTCTTTTGTATCAAATTTAAAAATATTTTTTTATTTGTCAGTAACATTCTGTAAAAATATAATTATTCATTAAATTTATATTTAATGATGCTTAATAAGGATATTCATATTGCCTAAAAATAATGAAAATTTATATATCTAATAATTTATGCAGCATTTTTGGTAAAAAAATAAATTTATTTAATTTAAAAATAATTACATTAGAAATTGAAAGACTTATAGTTTCAACTTTCATAAAATAATTGCTCAAAATTTAAATTAGTTTGTAACATCTCTGACTGTTGATATTTTCCATGACATTTTTACATTTATGAAGAGTAATAGCTGTTGAGAAGTATTCACAACACTGATGGTTTTAAAATTTATGCCACTTGTGTCAGGCTCTTCTGTGATTCTGTTAATTTCTACTTTTTACTAATTTTTCACTGATTTTTCTCTCTTTTCCAAAATAATGCAAGTTTAAATCTTTAAATTTCAAGTACTTTGATCTATTTTAAAATTTGCTCATTAAACATTGGTAGTTTATGTCTTTAATTTTGTGTAAGAAACAAAAAACAGTTTTATAATTTTTTTAATTCTTAAAGATGACTTTTTCAAAAATTATTAAAGGAGATTTCTTATTGAAGATTGATTATTTAATTTATGATATTTTTTCCCATTGCAATACACACATTTTTAACTTTGTCATCAAATTTTGATGTGAATTGCAAATAAAATTTTTGAGAGAGTGTAAAAAGAAAATAGAATATTCAAATGTATCATATATCTGTTAAAAAATTGTGATATTTCAGAATAAGTATGTTAAAAATAGAGATGGAGAGAGAGCCATGCTATGAACTTTTTTAAATAACTTTTTTTAAAAATATTTGACTCAATAAATTAAAGAGTATCAATTTAAGTTTAAATCAATGTTTAGATTGTGGTTCAGGCTGATAAAATTTATTTGAAATCAGCCATAAAAATTAATTTGCATTATGCAATCTTTTTAAAGAAAATATTCACTAAAAAATTTTCATTCTATGTTGCAATTTAATGAGAGTATTAATAATTAACATAATTAGTATAGCTTTATTGCAGCTTAAAAATGTTTTAATTTTCACATTATTGGTAGGAGTTGTTTTTAATATTTTCAATAAATATTTGTATTTTAGAATTTTGTGTGTGTGTGCCTATCTTTAAACCAATCTTTTAAATTTTATTGCCTTATAATGGTTTTAAATTTTAGGGGCACAATGTATTTAATATTATATTTATTGTTGAAATTTTTAATTTTTGATGCGCTAGACTTGATGTTTTGCTTAGCAATATCTTCTAATAAGTTCTTTTACATAAAGCAAAAAGAAAATATACTAAAATCTTAAAGTGATATCATGAAAAAAATAACATTTATTAACAAAATAAATTCACTTTCTATATTGCTAATATGTATTTTTTTATCAATTAATAGGATTATTTCTAATTAGGAATCCACTACTTTTATTCTTTATATTCATAATAATATTTTTTCATGAGAAAAAGAATAGTTATTTAAGATTGATTTCTCTTAATGAATCGCTTGAACTTTATTGAAATCAGGTTATTTCAATAAAAGTATGAAACTCATTTGTATCAAGTTTAAAATATCACTAAATTTCTTATACAATACTTATATTCCCAAAAAAAAATGGTTCATTAAAGCTTATACATTACTACCTCATTTAAGGTTGATGATTATGTGATTTTTATTCCTAACTATTTTTGTTTCATGTGTTATTTGTATTTTTAATCATGAAAATAATATTAAAAAACATTATTTTAGCTAAGAAAATGTTTTAAATTTTTTTTATTGAATAATTATATTTTTAATACTTAAAACAAGCATAATACAAGTATTTATATATCTGAAACACATAAAAAAGGTTTTTTAAATTCTTTTGTAAACATTTTTGGAATTTGTTTCAGAATAAATAGTTTCTTATGAAAAGTATAAGCATACTAGTATTTTTTAAAATGAAACCAGCCTTACAACAGCTAAATGTGGCCTACAATACCTATAACTAGGGCTCTTGAGTGGAAAGCATATGCCCTTGTTAAATGGTTAGTCTTACATGAAACATGCCAGTGTCTTGTTCCCAAGCATAATTGGTACTCAATTTATTGATCCACTGAAGGGATTAAAGGCTGAGTTGAGTTTCCTCACCCTGAGGATTGAACCTCAGACTTGTTCTTTGGGCATATACTAGTATTTGCAGTGCTTTAAGTATCTTTGCCACTTTGATGCAAGATTTTTAATGTATACATTTATTTGCTTATGAAGTTAATTATTTTATTTTTCCAAATATATTTTTTATATACAAAATTATTACAGTTTCTTGGATGCGAAAATTTACGAAATTACAAATTGCAAATTTTAATATTTGTGTTATTCAAATAAAAGAATTGACTTATTTATTATTATTATTTTTGCTGTTGATGTTACATTTCAATGATTATTTCTTATTTTAGGCATAATCTCTTATACAGAATACCTCTTTCTTCTATCAGTCCTCACTAGTAAGTCTGCATTTTAATCAAAACTATAATTTTGTGTTCTTTTAAAAATGAGTTATTTGTTGGTTGCTTAGGTGTTAAATAAATTAAAAATGACATGACAACTCTTGGTCTAAATTTTATCGTGCAGTATTTTTTAAATTAATACTTTTACTTTATTAAAAACTATTGAATACAAAATTATATTTCATGCATTTGACTTTTAAATACTTTTATGATAATGTAGGTGTCATATTTTTGTTGTTTCATTTCTTTTAAAAGGTATGATTTCCTATCTGTATTAATGGGATGTTACTGAGATTATAACTTCAACTGTCAATTTTCATGATTCCTTCTTACATTGTTTTCTTTACTTGCAATATAGTGTGCAAACATGTAAAATGTCATCGTAAAATGTATATCCTCTTTTAATTTTCACCACCATTTTTAAACAAATTAATTGGTTGAAACAAAGAATATTGAACAAATTAATGTATGTTAGAATAAACTGCTAATGTCAATTTGGGATATTAAAATTCTTTTTCTCCTTGTTTAGCTATAATATGTCCTAAAATTATGAAAAACCTTTGTAATTAAGATAATGTGATTCTATTGCCTCATCCATTTTCCTTTAAACAACTCCTGATATATACTCTTCCTGGAATCAATTAAGCACTTTTTTCTCACCCTATTGATCACTATTATTTTGTCATTAAGTATCATTTACAGTAAATACAGTTTAATATATCTTAAAAATCTATTACTCCCAGAAAGCTACTATAAAAGTGGTAGACATTGACTCTGTGTTCTCATGTTTTATATTTATTCTGATCTGTAATTCAGAAATATATGTTGTACCAATAATTTTTGTAGTCTTATTTGCAAACCCCATGAATATTTATGTTAAATGCTTCATTTATTTTCGCTGTATAAAATACTTTTATAAAAGTTATTTGAAAGTATCTGTCCATGAAAACTATTTCATTATTTCTAATATTACCATTATTACTTTATACTTTTTTATTTTATTGTTAATGCAGATTTTAGTTTGCTCATATAAAATTGTATATCAGCTGTTAAATTTGTTCATTTTTATTTATTATAAATTGTAAAATTTGATGTTTTTTGTATACAGTAAATAAAATAAATTTATGAAATTTAGTACCGAAAGAAATTAAAACAAAATCAATTTACATACACGTATCAAATATATAAATCAGACGATTAGTTTTCAAAATTTATTGCTTTATCAAATTAACTGTATTTTGTGATTACCTTATGCTATTACACTATACTTGTTTGCCTTACACTGTTGCAGATTTTGTGGAAATCTGAGAATCTTCTTGCTTAATGATAAACAATGTAGATTTTAAAATTTCATGATTAGTTTTGATCATTTGTTATTTTTATTATAATAGTATAGTTTTGTTTAAATTTGCATTAATTTTGTAATATATTTACTATTTCAAAGGATAATTCTGAACTAATATTTATGTAATTAAATTCTCTTAATTTTTTTCTGAAAATTTTCCAATTTTTTATTTGAAAACTTTTTAGACAGTATATTATTCAGTTTATTGAACTCCTTTTTACTATTTTTAGAACCTCAATCAGGTTTTCGTATTGCATTTAACATGTTTGATACTGATGGTAACCAAAGAGTAGATAAAAAAGAATTTCTTGTGGTATGTATTGCTTTATACAGAAATATTGTTAAATAAAAATTATCCATGTGCTTAGAAGAATACAAAAGTGAAAAAGTGTTAAATATAGCTATAAATTATTTCTTGTTTATTTACATAATTTTGTAATTTTGGTTGTTATCTTTAATTATATTATTTTTGAGGATTTGTTATATATTTTTCTCTAATTTCTTAATTTATTCTATAAAATCTTAAAAGTTGAAAAATATTTCATGCTTTTTTCCATTATGTATATTTTAATTTATTTTAAATTTGCAGTTATTTTTTTAATTTATTATAATTTTGCTATCATTTTCTTGCTTTATGTTTTGTTTATGAGTTGATTTTTTGAGCATATTTTCTTAGGTTCTACATCTTTTAGTAAAGTCATTTTTTAAAAAAACATCTGAAACCATAGGACTTTATTCTGGTGTATCACCTATAGTTGTAAGTACTTTTATTTCTAATAACACATCAAAAATAATAATCATCTAAGATTATTGCCTTTTGAATACTATTTTTTGTCAATGAGTTATTCTAGTCTTTTTATGATCTTTTTTAAAAGTAATAAAATGGATAATTTAGAGAGAAATACTGAATTGTAATTAAAAACATAAAATATTTATGATTTTTAATGGTATATCTTGTGAAGTTATTTTAAAGTCCGTTGCTTTTAATCCAAAAGGTTTGTTTCTTAAAAAAAATTTTTTTTTGCAGCTTTCAATTGACAAAATATTTACTTTCATATTTTGCAATGAAAATAAGTGCAACTATAATAAAAATGATAACTTTGATTTTATATCTGAAAGTATTTAAAATGTATTGGATTTTCTTAAAATCTTATTTACCTTTTTTGTATAACTATTTCTGGATTCAAATTTTCTATTATTAGAAAAACTGTGGGATAATATAATGCAGTGTAATTTCCAAATCAAATTACTTTTCTCTCTTAACTGTACATTGTGTTTTATTGTTTATACACTGACTTTTCTTGTTTAATTTTTTTACACCATTAGAAACTCAATAAATCAAAAATTCTAAACATAGTAATTCTAATTATAGTATGATACTAAATTTATTGAAAAATAATCTACTACAGTGATTTTATTGTCTCTACAGCTGATAACTAAGGCCATAA
Source organism: Latrodectus elegans (assembly GCA_030067965.1). NCBI lineage: Eukaryota > Metazoa > Arthropoda > Arachnida > Araneae > Theridiidae > Latrodectus > Latrodectus elegans. The sequence continues at coordinate 74,232,672 of CM057817.1, read as the reverse complement.
TTCTGAAATTTCAACAAAATAGAAAGCTTCTAAATTTAATTTTCAAGGATCTTATAACACAATAATATTTAAAAAAAATAGAAAATACAAATGGTATATTTTACTTACTCCATGCAAAATATTTAATGTTTATAGGCACAGTTATCTAAATTGAGTTGATAAGAAATTGATTAAAAATACAGTTGTTTAAAAATAAGATAAATGTGAAGAAACATTTGCATGAATGTGTATTTTTATGTTGAGAGGGAATGATTTTTTGTACCTTTCAGTGACTGCCAAAACAATAAATTCATTCAAATTAAGCGTATATAAAACATCAAGAAACGCTATTTATTTGAAAATATGTGTTTGAAATGTAGGATGATGCCTTTTTATTGGTTTATTAATTGATTCAAAATTGAATGATCCCATATTCTTTTCAGCCTGGGTTATTTTTTTCTTTCTTCTAGTACCCATTTATATTTGAACTTTATTCAACTGACTGAAATCATAATAATTTGTACTTTTATTTTTTCTACAATCCATGATTGTGAAGTTAAACTTCCTGTTTTACTTTTAAAAAACAAAATTTATTGTTGTTGCAACTTAAGATTTATTTTAGGATTTTACAATATTATCGATTTGTTAACTTCTCTATTCTGATTTTATTGCAAGTCATGACTTTTATTTGTGTAAGAAACTAATAATAATAATAAATCAATTAGAAATTTTCTGCAAATTTTGTTTGTGAATAATAGATATAATTCATAAAAAAATTCAAACTCATAAAAAATTTGATGTTGAAGAACTCTCTGTCGACTTCACACCTGTATACAGGGGTTCTGTCCATTTTCTGTCCTAGGAATAGATTTCTATCTTTGAAAATTTTTGCACTTGAATATCACTTCTAAAATTATGTTAAGAGAAATTTTTAATTAAGTCTGAAATTTTCTTTCAATCACCATGTAAAAATAATTCAATTAAAGGGACTATTTGAGACTAGTCTGAAATTTCATTGTTCTTCACGCATGGTTTGTCATTCTTTTCACAGAATCTGGATACTTTTATGATGTGACTAGCTGTAACCTCTGCCTTAGAAATCTGAAAACTTGTTTGTGATTGAGCTACTAAACACAAAGCAATAATCCCTGTACTGTTGAGTGAAACATTTCTTACTTTTATTGTAAAAATTATTGAGCTCTCACACAGATTACTTGATAAAATATCTTGTCCAGACTGAAAACGGAAATAACTTGTGCAATATGTATTAATGGCTCATTGCATGGCTAGAAGCATGAGAAAATTGTGTGAGTAAATTCAACAATGTATTTTTACTTAAATTGATGAAACTACAAATAAAATGGACATGAAATAATTCATTACTGCAAATTAGGATCTAAAAGAGAAAATTTATCAACCATGAAAATATGTATGGTAAAATCAATGAAAATACATTTAATAATTGTAATAAAATTCTTATCAGAAATTTACTCACTCATGTGCAGAATAACAAATAGTGTAGAAAAACTTTTCTGTGAATAAAATATATTTTGTTAGAAAATAAGGATTTTGAAATAGAAGATTATATAGTGTATAAATTTCATAGTTTTTCAAAAATTGATAGAGTTTGATGAGAAGAATAAAATGTTATATGTTTGAAAATGTTTATTCTAAAAACCTTGTTAATTTATCTGTTCACCTCTATGTCGTTTATTTAATATCACTTCACCCATCATTTTTTTTTACTATGAAGGATCACATTCTCTAATGATATTAAAAACTTGGTCACATTGAAAAGCTTTTTTTTCTTAAAGCAAAAATTTATGCTTTATGAAATCTGGTGTAACAATTATATAATGTTTAACCGTTGGAAAAAATTGTGGTTGTCATTATAATATTTTAGATACAAATCTTCATTAGGAATGGTAATTTAGTTAAGAGAGAGAATATTATTCACACTCTTCCTGAAACTCCACTTTTCTAGCAATTTAAAGCTTGCATGTATTTTCACTGATAGAAATAGAATTAATTGATAAATTGTATTAGAAGAAAAGAAGAAGAAAAATACTACTGTTAGGTATTGATTTTAACAAAATTAATATTTTGATGATGAGAGAACTTCATGTCATTCAATTCAGAAAATTTCCAAATATTCTGGATTGTGTGTATGGAATTTTTCAAAGATAATGTTACTGGTGTTACTTTTATGTAAGAATGCTAATTATTTTTACAAAGATTACGATTGTGAAGTTTGACTCTGTTTAACATAAATTTCATAAGTCTAAATAATTTCATTAGTTACTATTTTTTGTTGTAAATTTTTGTTAAACTTAGAAAATTTGATTTTATACAGCAATTTTAGACTTAATATATGAGAATAAGAGCTTTGTAATATTAATAAATGTGCAACATTGATTTTTTTATAATTTGTCATTGAAATAAGTGCTACACCAGCTTTAATTTTTATAACCATTTATTGTTCTATACATTAGTGTTTTCTTAATTCATTATTCTTTTGAAATATCTCAAATGTTATTTTTAACTTTATACTTTTATCTAGTAATGTATTTTAATAGAAAGTTTTTCTATCCTCTTAATTATCTTGTGCATTTTTAGCTGGAGAAAATATTTAGTACTGTTGCCAGGAAAGGAAACATGTTACGAAGAAAAGATCGATCTAGTAGTGATGTAAGAGTCCCAACTTCTTTCACTGGGTTGCAATGATCTGTATGATCTAACTATTTTCAGGTTTTGCACCACTTAGCTTGGCAAAATTGATTTTTGGATGGCATGATTTAAGTTACAAAATGAATAAATTAACAATTTTTATTATTTTCACGTTTTTGCGACTACTCATTTTAATGTTGGTTTGCCTATGTGTTGTTTTTGTATATTTGAATGTTTATTCATACACTCACCTAATCTCTTAAATAAGGCTTTTCTGCTATCATGTTGTTCTTCTGCTTTATAATACATTAAATTTGGTATGACTGATTTTGTTTGAAAATTTGCTTGCTTGCACAGGTTTGTTCTGTTGGCATTAAATTTTAAAATGACTGCAGGCTTTATTTTATATTGCTTACTTTTTGGATTTTTTTTATTTTTTAAATATAATGTCATCATGCATTTGTTATTTAAGGTAAGTATTATAGTCATTGTAAATTTTCAAAAAACTACAATAAAATCAATTTTCTTTAAAAAAATTCCATTTTAATTATTTAAAAATATTATATTTTACATATTATGTTAGGATGATTCAGATTTTGATACAGTTGATACAACTCTGTTGATTCATTTGTTTGGAAAAAAGGGTAATGAGGATCTTAGCTATGATGATTTTTATAGGTAAGATTATTATGGTTTTTTTTAAGTATTTTTATCGTGTTATAAAACATTGAGACTTTTATCTTAGGAAAACTAAGAGTACATAATAAATTTAATTTGAATAAAATAATTCTGAAAACAGTTTATATTTAATAATTTTATCAATTGTTTGCTTTTAATTTATTATCAATATTGATTTTTAATGTTAAAGGAGAATTACACATTTTTATTTGTATTCTGTTTCTTAATTGCATATGACTTTTACTTTGTAGAAATTTTTTATGAAATACCCTTTATTAAAATAATAACTATCCAACTTTTCCAATAAAGGTAAAAAAAAATAGCAAGTTCTGCCAGGTTTAGATTTTATTTACAGTTTTCTAGTTGTAGAATTAAAATTCCTCAAACTGAACTTGAAAAAAGCAGTTTAAATTTCATACTATGAGTTTTTGAAATTATTTACATCTTTTACAATTCTCTATATATTAAAATGTATTTTATTAAAGTGAATGTGTTTGTATAATTATTTAATTCAAAATATTAAGGAATTTTGCTACTTTGAACCAAACAACTACTTTAAAAAGTAAAATTTGTAAAGAATTTTAAATTTTTAATGAATTTGTATATTTTTTAATTTAATTAAATTAAAATTTTTTACCTAGAACTAGATACCATAGAATTTGAATAAATAACTTCAGTAGATACAATTTTTCTTTAACAATAGTGCAGAATCTCAGATTCTTTTTAATGTTTTCAAACAATTTTTAGCAAATTGTTTTAATTTTAGGCTTTAAAAATGTAAAAATGAAAAAGAAAAGTGTTTTTTTTAAACATTTGGCAGTCTCAGTGCTAAATATTTATATTTTATAATTCTAAGTAATCAATTATAAAAATAGTTGAAAATATTAAATAAATATAGATAGTTATGAAAAGGGAATTTTTTAGTGTTAGAAAATATCTTGTAGAAAATAATAAACAACTTCTTATTTCACATGTGACCCTGCCTCTGTTTTATATTACTCTTGTAACATTTAAAATCTTGTTACTTAAAATATAATAATATATTTATTATACTATAAAGAGTTCAATTTGTGTAAATCCATTTCTGGAAACTTTTATGCTTGTTTTGAATATACAATAACTAAAATGTTCAAATTTCTCTTTTTGCTGCATAAACATTTTCCCAGTGAATTGTATTTTTAAAACTACTTTCATCAATGTTTCTCATTCTATACACTTTTGATTATTTTATTTTAAACTGGCATAATTGATCTAATTTTTTTCCTAAATGATAAGTGATAAATTTTATTACTATCTTTCCATTTAAAATTTGATACAGCCATATTATAATCAATTCATTAATTACTCTTCAATTACCATTATCTTTTTCTTAGAATCTTCATAAATTTTATCTGATTTTAATGAATTATCAGCATTTGTAATTAATATTTATTTTAACAATATAATTTTATTTAACACCTCCTTAAATGATAACATTTTATTTTCATATTTTTTCTTCTATTAATTTATTTTCTCTTTCAATCTTGATTAAAGTGGCAGACGAAGCATTAGTCTTCTTGCCATTTGTTTAACGGTTCATGGGTTTAAATCCTCCTTTTTTGCTTGCATGTTTGTTAATGTCTCGGAATTCTCCTTAAATTGTAGGTCTCACTCTGATTAGAGCCCCCATGTGCAGAAAATTTATAATAATAAGTAAATAACTATTTAGCAATAAACAACCCTAACCAAATTTCTAAATTGGATTTTGCTTTAAATTTATGTTTGAAGCAATTAAATTGTTAGCAAAAGTTTCTTAAGTTGGAAGGGCACTTAATAGCAGTTCTTCATATAGATTATGCTTCGATAAACACACAAATTATATTTAATAAAGTTCAATATTTCAATACAAGCTATTTATCTTTTGTATCGATTTGTTTTCGTTCTTGCATCAAATCTTTCTGCTATTAAAAGTTAATTTTTCTGTATAGATATAAATAATTGATGTATTACTTTCTCTCTCAATAGATTCATATGAAAAATACATGGTGTTTCTATCAATTATGCATTAGACTTCATGTAACTATAAAAATATTCCATGAACGATTAAAATAATTTATTTGTAGGTTTCTTATATGCACATACCAATAATTGAGAAATTTTGAGTAATGAAAACTAATGTAGATGATTTTGTAGAATAGAAATTCTTAATTCTGCTTTGTAGGTTTATGGATAATTTGCAAACTGAAGTACTTGAATTGGAATTTACAGAGTTTTCCAGAGGAATGCCAACGATTTCTGAGGTAGATTTCGCTCGCATATTATTGCGCTATACATTAGTACACAGTAATGATTATGAAGCTTATATAGAGCGAGTTCATGAGCGAATTCCTGATGAAAAGGTTTGTTGAATTTGAAACATTAAAATTTTTTATTCCTATTTTTAATCAGATGCAAATATTTTTGAATTTTCTGTTTATTATTTTGTCTTATATTACAAATTTTGCTTTTATTTATTAATGTTTTAAACTTGGACTTTTCTCCTAAAAATAAATTTCATGCAATTCAATTGATATTTTTAAGTGATTTTAAGATTTGACCTGTTATCATGTTTCTTCCATTTCTTTTCGTATTTTACAAAAAATTTCCTGAATACCCAGCCATTAAGATAAATTTACCTAAACATGTTTTTGTCATATAGTTAAGAATACTGCTGTTAATTAGTAGAAATTCCTAAATTTCTTAAGTTAGTGTCTTAACATATTTTATTAATTAACTCTTTGTTTGAAGTTTTATGTTATTAACTCTGTCTTTTTATTAATTTTTTGAGTTCAATAATCATAGTTCATATTTTCATATATGAAAAATAATTTTCAAGACCTTCGTTCAGTCAATTCAGTCTTAATATTGTAAAGCTTAAGTAATTCTATTAAATATTACTTTTGCAGATTTTATTCTTTTATCTTACATAATTTCCTTTAATTTAAATTGGAACACTAAAAAAACGAAACATATACCACTATGTTTTTAATTTTATACAGATGATTTCCATTATTGTTTTAATTTTATTTCTAAAGAGTGCCTTTAATTTTGATATACCATATTTTACTATATATTCGGTAACGATATATTATCCACAAGATTTTTTTATTTTTTTTTATTTTTTGAGTAAAAGAAAACAAAATGCACTGTATAGTCTGTGACCAGCAAATAGTTGAAAATATATACTGCTGATAAGGTAGTGTCACATGAAATAAAAGTGTATAAAATAAATAGGTATTATAAAAAATATAATGAACTCCACACAGAAACAAACATTTATTTTGAAAAACATTAGTTTGGATTTACCTCATCATAAAATCCTATAAACTGAAATTAAGATGCCGGATCTACCATCAAAAGCAGTAAGTCTGAAAAGATTTTAGTAAAACTTAACGATTTTTAGTTTTTAATAACTTTTAAAATGATTTTCAACATATTTTAAAAATAAAATATAATTGTTTTGTTAATAATTAAATGAAGAAAATGAATTATTTTTGAACTGTTCATTGTATACATTTTTCTTTTGTTCTGTGTGTGTTTTGTTTTCACTTTACATTAATACGTTTTTCGCCACGTTTTCATTCTTCTTCATAGCTTTTAGTTTAAAATTTGCTATGCAACTATGTGCCTTTGTTACTACATAACGATTTATGAACTTGATTGTCTTCATAGTGAAACAGTTCAGGTCAAGACAAAATGGAAAATGACAAACATTAGCCAATAGCAACTGTAATATCTCTCCAAAGAACCAAATCCATTCTTGAACATAATTGAGCAAAAACTAATTATACCTGAAATACTTCAGCCAAGTCATGCCACCATTTGTTATATATTTTATAAAATGTAAGCTGTATTTCTTTCAAATTTTTATTGAAAGCTTTTCTGATGGAGAGTGCTTTTTATCAAATTATCAGTGGTGCCATGTAATATGCACAGTGAAATTTTAAACTTTTTTAACATATAACCCATTTAGTATATACAAGAAAATACAGTAATCCAGAACTATCAAAAGTAAAATCACTTAAAGAAAAATTCAAGAATGTATTTTACTTGACAATTACAATATTAGTTATTGTGTTTGGGTAGGGGGACTAAAGCTCTTTTCTTTTACAAAAATATATTGATGGATCATAAAAGATTAAAATATTCTAAAATACCTTGTTAAATATAATGTAAATATAAAAAGTGATGAAACACATGAATTTAAGATTTTTCCTGTTAATTTTTAAATATGATCAGATATTGTCTGGGTATGGTCTTAAGATTTGAAAATTTTTCATGACAAATATAATTATTTTAATTTTTGTTTTGTGCAATGAGTAATATTTTTTAGATTGTGTATATTTTCTAAAACTTGTAACACTTTTTCAATTAAACGGAGGCATATCAAACTGTCAACTGTCATTCTATCTTCTGATTGAACTTGTTCAATGTTTTGCGTGCGCATTTCTATGAGCTCAATAATTACCAATTCCTGATTTTGTTGTCCAGCAATTCTTGAATGTCATCACTATCTACTTAATTTATTTCACTAGAAAAATTGACAACTTCTACAACCACATTAATTTCAGGGTTGTGTTTGATTTCTTGAGTTTTATGCTTGAGAAAAAAGCAAAATATTTTCATGTTGTATTTAAAACTTTTTATGAAATTTCATTCGAAGATTGTCTGATTATTTTCACTGCACATAAAACATTAAATTGTTTCCAAAAACCTTCAATAGTGAGCTCATTGTTTTCCTTATAGTTTTATGCAGATATGAAACTGATAAACCACATAAATTTTGAAATTTTTGATGATCTATTAGCTATAGCAAAGTGTTATAGAGGCTGGCAAAAATTCAACTTTAACATGTGGGTCAATATTAGTTAAAATTGTAAGGGGATGATCAGGTGTGTTGTTAATTATTAGTATCACTTTAAATAGAATCTGTTTAGATTTACAATAATGTTCTACTTCAGGTATGAAATGCTGACCGAACCAATCCTTTAAAAGAGGATTTTCCAGAGAGTATATAACTTACAATCTTACTTACAATCAGAGTTACAACATAAATCCGGAACAACTTACAATCTCCTGTTGTATTTGTTCCACTCAACACTGTTAATTGATCTTTAACAGCCTTAAACCAAGAAAACGTTTTTTCTTTACTGGTAATAAAAGTTCCTTTATGTATTTTCTCCTGTAAAACCAGTCTCATCTATATTAAAGTTTCGATTGGTAGAGCTGTCTCCATTAAGCTAATGTATTAGTAAGATGCAGGTTTTTTTATCAACACTTGTTTCCTCCAATTTCTACTATGTTATGTAAATTAAATTGGCTTTTAAATCGACTGAACCACAATCGTTACAAGTTGTAAACTCTCCATCATTAACTGTCTCTCTGCATTATTTTCTTTCGATCTCAAATAACAGCTTAGCTTGGGAGCACACCATTTTCTAATGAACAGAACGATTTTTCACGCCTATTTGATTACCACACCATAATTTTAACACAGTTTTCATCTCAGCAATACTATGATATTCATGAATAATGGTTGAATTTAAGGATTAAATATTTTTACATCGTCAAGAATTTCTTATTTTATTTTTATGCCGCTTTAACCTTCACTTCCATAAGTATAACCTTTGCTAATTAACAAATGTTTAATTTTATTAAAATCTTTAATCCTAATTTCATAGATAAAGTTTTCCATTTCTTGTTTGCTGTAGAATAATCATTCCTTTGTTTTGATGACACAACTGTCTTTCAAATATGAATACACAAATCGTATAACACAACTTAATTATTTTATGTAAAAACAAATAAATTCGACTGATAAGAAGTAAATTGTTATGGCTACACGTCGATTTTACGTAATATGCTTGTACATGAACAGCAACTAAACAGGAAGTAGGATTGTGAGTAATAATCCATTTGTGTAGCTCTCAAATGACAAATTGACAAGATCGGAAAATTGCTTAACTCCAGATTTGTATAAGTAGTGGTAGTGTAAATTGAGGACTTAAGATCAGGATTCAACCTGTTTTTAAAAATTTATGTATACTTAAAATTTGATCACCTGTTTAACTAATAGTAAACTGAAGACAAATGTTATCCGGTAAAGATTTCAAATTTGTATATCAAGGTATTTTTGTTTCAGAAAAGATTTCTTATTGAAAATTCTGTTGAACTTCAAAAGAAATTTTGTATTGAACTTTTATAATTTTTTACCTGTGACTGTTGGATTTAAAAGAAATGTGGCCAAAGTGAGCCTCTCAATAGTACAAGTAGAACCATCACTTATCATAATAACCATTTTAAATTACATGTTAATTCTTTGGTTAGTCTTTCTAACATTTTATTATCTAATTTCAATTTTCCATTTCAGTCTTCAAATTTTTAGTTAGTAAATTCAGAAATTACTATAACATTATGAAGACTAAAAAATTTTCCTTCAAAATGTTAGAATATCAAAGTTATGTATACATAAATAAGAATTCATACTGTTGTTTTGAATTTATCTACATTTACATATTTGCCTATAGTTTCAATTCTTCACACTTTAATTTATTGCTTTAGTCATAACTTCTGTTAATAAAAGTTTTGGAATAAAAAAAATATTAAATCACATTCTTTGTCCTTGGGATTTCAACAGAGAATATAATTTTTCCATCATTGTTTTCAGTATTATTAGATATTATTTTTGGCGTGTGTTACTGGATTTTGTTTTCTATATAATAAAAATATAATATATACGTTTTTAAAAATGTATTAACAACTATCTACTTCAAATACTATGAAATAAACAGTATATGTGACTTTTAAATATTCTGTGTCATTACATTGAAAAGTATCTGGATTTATCTAAGATAATTTTTTTTAAAAAATCATGATTAATCAGCTCTGTGAGGATTGAGAAATATAAAAGCAAGTAAGAATGGTGTGCCTGAGGATAGATATTTATCTCAAAAGTTAATGAGGAAATGTGGCATGTGTATTTAGTTTTTCTTCTTTATAGACTGAGAATAGTATGACATATAAAAACATAAAAACACAGCAATATCAGTCTATTGTTTTTTATAAACTGTTTTATTGTATAAGTATCCAAATGTCTACAGTAAACTTTTGGAAGCTTTAAAATAATTACAAGTACAATGTGTTAATAATATTTAATTGCTAGGCTTGTGGAATCAATGTAGACTATAAAGTCTACATATAAATGAAAGTGTGGGCATAATCTATACATTTCAATGTACTGTTTTTCTGTTTTAATCTACAAAAACGCCCATTCAACTTAATATCAACTGCAAATTTTTCTTAAGCAATTTTTTTAATTAAATGGCCACATTCTACAACAGTTTATATATGTATAAAAAATAATATTAAAATTCATTTTATTATAGGCCTTGTTTTTTGCTAGGTAGCAATTTTTTCACCATAATCTATGTTATTGTATAATTTATTTTATAATCACTCAGAAATACCGAATGCATTTTTATCAGCAACATTTCCATTTTGGTTCCTTTTGTCTTTGTTGACACTACAAACAGCTAATCAATTATAATTTAATTGATAATTATTTAAAATACAAGATCATCTTTATGACTTGGTTTCAAATTTTTAGAAGTAATTTTGTTGAATTGTGACGGTATTATTTGATTTACTGTTTAAATGGTTGATGACACTATCATTAACCACTTAATGATAAGTGACTGATAATTTATTTTCATTGTTATATTTATTTTCAAGATATTTTATATATTGCAATATGAGAGTTATAATCTTTATTATTTTATAATCATGAATTAGGATTGAATCATTTTTAATCCATAAGCATTGTAATATCAATAAATAAATCATTAAAAATTTTAATATTTAATTTTATGAATTTATTTTAAACTACACTTACAAAAACTATAAAATAATCTCGTTATCTAGTTTGTTAACAATGTTCAATTTTCATGCAATAAATTGATAAAATACTTATCCTCTTATTTACTTCAAAAAATTTAACTTTTTAGAAAAAGAAATTGGTTTTGTACTATAACACTTGCTTTGTTTTGTTCTTGCTTTGTTTTGATACTAATTAGTTTCTAATTTGAAAACATATTTAATAATTTTATTCTGATAAATATTTTTTGCAGGGTATTTCATTTTCTCAATTCAAAGCATTTTGTCAGTTTTTGAATAATTTAGATGATTTCTCAATAGCCATGAGAATGTTTACTTTTGCTAATAGGCCTATATCTCAAGGTATTGATTTTCTAGCATTCTTTAGTCTCTCATCATAGTGTAAAATTTGATTGTAGAATATGCATTTTCATTTTCAGAGGAATTTCATCGTGCTGTAGCAATTTGTACAGGTCATAGCTTAGATGCAAATTTAGTGAATGCTGTATTTCAAATCTTTGATGAAGATGGTGATGGACAACTATCATATAAAGAATTCATTGCAATTATGAGAGATAGATTACACAGGGGTTTCAAGGTATTGATTTTAAAATCATTATATCTTGTTATTTTGCTTATAACTATAATTTTTAATTGATCTTTGTCATTTTTAAATTTGTTTTACAGAGGTAATTTCCCGACTTCATAGATTTTCCAAAATAAATTTACTTTTAATCTGGCTTTTCAGCAAATCATAACATTTCTTTGATATTTTGGCAGATATTAAAAAAATTGGTTTACTACCATTATTTTTAGGTAGTGCCCAATTTTATGTTTGGTAGTTTATATTTGTGCTCCTTTACTACAGAATATTTGTGAAGCTTTATTAGAATGGAATTAATCAAATTGGCCAGTTATTGTTTGATGAAAATATGATTATATATCTATATGTTTGTTTTCATTTGTGATAAAATTAAGCACTCTTGTTTGCAGCAAATTGTTTAACTTCTAAACTGGCATGTTTTGACATTTGTAATATATTATTATATATATTAATGTGCAATTTTTTTTAGCTCAAATATAGGTATTGACATACCTATATTTGAGCTAAAAAATTGCACATTTATAGTGAACTTTACAAATTAATGTATTATCTTTAATATCATACTATTTAGGTTGCATAAATGAATATTTTTAGCATATTATATATTGAATGGCTTTGTTTTTGCTTGTTTTAAAGGTGTTGAATAATGTATTAAGTGTTCTATGAATTTATGTGTGTGTGTTACAACAAAAGTAGGGTATTTTATTTCCAAAATATTCTATCTTCCTTCAACATCGTTGTTTTATCTTTGCTAATTTTAATGCTGTAGTTCTTTTGTACATAATTATTTATTTTTATACAAAATTATCTGTGATAAATGTAAGTTAATTATTATTTCATACGCAAAATTATTTCAAATTCGTTGAATTACTTTTTAAAATTTGGTTCTATTTATTGCTAACACATGTAATGTGCTCATATTTTAATGTAAATTATTTTTTAGATAAAAATTCCTAATTTGTAATATTGAATTTAAATAGATGTAAAGAATGTTTAAGTGTATATTGCAATAACAATTTAATCATTTTTATACTATCAATCTTCTGTCTAGTTAAATTTTTTCAACTATTGATGTTTATAGGTCTATATCTTGCTAACTGTCCATAAATTATTTTCCCTGTCATTGCTAACAAACATAAAACTTAATCACAATATCTTTCACCCATATTTCTATATTCTTTAAAGTAAGTTTGTATTGTAAATTAAGTCTCACACACATTTTTTATTATAAAAGCTCAATCTTTGAAGATGAGGAAATTTAAAATTATTTTAAAATAATCAATTAAGATTTGACAGGTTAGTATTAAGTTGAAGTAAAATATTAAATATTGAAAAGTACTCCTGACATCAAAATACAATGTTTTCAGATTGTGTATAATGTACTATCTATACTTCTTTTGTGTAGACTTGTTTTATTACTAGCTGATTAATTATTTTATATTCAAATTTTCTGATTGCTAATTATTCTTAAGTAATATTAGTTTACCCAGAAAGTTAGTTTCTCACGGCTCTAAAAGATATCACTGCAAAATAATGGAACTCGAATATACATGCAAGATAGATTGTAGATGTAGTTATCATATATTGCAATTCTAGTTTTCAGGTTGCATATATTAAAGTTGTTGTAGTACCCAGAGATGTCCGCTTTAATTTCTTCTACTGACTGGGAGTTGAAGTCAATGACAAAGTTTTTGACTCACTGAAGGTAATGACGATCAAAATCCACCATGTTTAGTTAACGAACTAAATGTAATTTTCTGCATTGATCCTATGATGAAAGTGATGAAAAACTTCTATAGGATCATTACAGGTGATGAGATTTAGGTTGCTCGCTTCATCCCAGAAACCAAGCAAAAGTCGATGCACTGACATCAAAGTATGAATCTCCTGTATAGATGAAAGTCAGGAAAACTGATGTACATGGTCTCTTCTGGAACAGGAAAGGCATTCTGCTCATTGACTTTTTGCCAAAGGGTGCAACAGTAAATGCTGAATATTCTAAACAATTTGCGATGAGCTATTCATAACCAGAGGCGTGCAATTCGCGCCCTCATACGGTGAATTCTCATAAAGTTTCTCTGGCAAGTGTTTGACCATCCATCCTATGGTCCTTACACCTGAAAAAATTCCTGTCTGGGCATCCCTTCATTACAGATGAATATGTACAGACTGCTGTGACATGTTGGTTTCATTCCCAGGTGGCAAACTTCTATGATAGTGGAATATAAAAACTTATCCTATGATGTGACAAGTGCTAAATTTCCAATGGTTCTTAAGAAAGTAGCTGAAATTTGTATCTTTTGCAATAAATTTTTTTAGGTAATTATGATTTTTTTTCATGAATTATGGGAAACTTACTCTCTGAATGGCCAAATTGAGAAATTGTGTACTATCTAAGAACATTTTAATGAAACCATTACGAGATGAATTTATATTGGCTCTTATTTTTTCTCACCAATGTTTTGGACACTTAAGCTGACGATTTGGTTCAAAACCGTATCAGTAGGATATGTCTGTAAGGGATGAAATAGTTGTCCAGATATTGAATTATATATGCAATGAATCATCCTAATGTCAAGTTTTTCGCAAAATGTATGTTATCGCTTATTAAACATTCTTTGTTAGTCTTACAGTTTATTATTGTGATTAGTTTACTTAATCTATCATTCATAAATGAAAAAGTTTCCTTTTATAATTCTGGTTCTTTAATTTTTTTTTGCTGAAGAAAGTTATGTTTTTATATAATTGTTGTTTCTTATGTAACATTACCTGTTTAAATAAATACAAATTTCATTTTGCAGTCTCACCTAGTAAAAACAGAAGGATGGGAAGCATTCAAATCATGTGTGAAATCTGAAATGCGCAACTAAGTACAAGACTTGGACTACAGAAATTAGAAAGGAAGTGTATAAAAAATTAAGTGCAATTATACTTATCATACACACACATGAATGTGTCTCTCTTAGGCATACTGTTAAGCAATATCTATAATGTAGATTATATATTTAACGTTTTCAGTACAATGCTAAGATGCTCATAGATACCATGTATATAAAATAGACAACGAAGAATCTCAGACATAAGAAAAATACTACTTAAAGCATTTAACATAGAAGTTCTGTACTATTTTTGCATCATAAAATTACTCAAATAATTCTTGATAAAATATTTCAAGCATTATACCTAATAATTAGATAGTTATTTTCAGAAATGTTAAATTTCTAACTAAATATTCTTTTTGTAGAATAACAATAAGTTTTGCTGTTTTCTTATCACTGAAAATGTGTTTTATATTCTTGTAATTTAAATGGTACAAAAGAAAATGTCAGAGTGCCAATAAAAACAAGTTGTTCTACAAAGTATCAATTAGTTTAATTCATAAAAAAAATTTTTTTTTGCAGTGATTTGAAAGATTAAAATAACATTAAAGCTTACAACTGTTACACAAAATTTATTTGAAACTGTTAAGTGACATTAGTAAAAAAATGACTTTAGTGGAATTATGTTTTGTTAAAGATATTACCTATATATTTGAAAAATTGAATACAATGTGAAAAAAATTTTAGTTATATTTTTCTAATCATTTAAACAAGTACAGGTTTATTTTTGGTAAATGTAAGAAAGCTCAATAACATTAAGCTTATTATGGTTTTGTGTAAAACTTACATATTAACTATTTCTTATGCAAGTGCCCAGTAATATTTTCTGCCACTTGAACATGGACAGATATGATTATAAAATAAAAAGTATGGAGGTATAGGAAAGTTGTTAGGCTAGTTGCTAGCAGAAATGACTTGCAGCATTTGTATCTATGAAATTTGAAAGTTACCAGATTTAGTAAATTCCAATTACAAAATTGTAGAGCAATAGAAATTTAATATTAAACTGCGTATAGAAATACAAAGAAAAAATTTGCATAAAACTGTTGTGACTTTCAACTTAGTTACATCTTGAAACACATGGAAAGATGCATAGTTTTTGAGATTTATCACTGTTGGTACTGAATTTTCTTCTTCAGCCATACTGTACTGTATCAGGATACATAAATGAATTTTCTGCTGTTCATCTAGTAGCTGTGTTGAAATTGGCACAAGCATTTTATTTTTGTTCCCATTTTGAATTCAAATCATTTGTTTTATTTGTAATATCTTAATAGATAGAATAAAAAAATTAAATATAATAAAACTTCTTAAATTTCCAAGTCTATCATATTTCAACCATCATTCTTATGAAATGAACAGACATGTAGAGTTAGCTGTCTTAAATATTATGTAAGTATTTTATAATTGATTTAAATTATTATCAAATGATAATTCAATTGGAATGTATATTTTAAATCATAAACAGAGGAATTAATTAAGATACACAAGTTTCATACAAATTTATTTCCTATATTTTTAGATGTGGAAATTAATTATTTTTTTTTTATCAATCTAATATAAGCTATGAAGACCAAGCTTTTGAAAGAAATGTTTAATTAAAAATGAAACAAATTCCACAAACACAATTTCGTGGAAAAAGTTTAGGTTTTTGAATATGCCTTTAGTTAGTGTGAAACCTAAATTTTTGCTCGAGATATTTTTTGTCTCTGTTCTAACAGGAATTACATTTATTTTCTTTTGTACTATATAATGAACTTTTACAAAAATATCAAAGATGTAATATTATTGTGTGATCAATCATTGAAAAATTGGATGCAGCGATTTTTGTATTTGTATTTTATTACTAAAATCCTTAGAGCTGACAGTATTTATCTTTAAGATAAATACTGTCAGCTTCGATTTAAAATTTGTAAATACACATTGAATTCAACTTAGTATTTAAAGAAACTTTTTAATGTCATTTTTATTTTCCCAAAGCCATCTTAACTGTGTTAGATAACTAGTATTTAATAAAATTTTAGATTATCTTTGTGGTTTTAAAAATTACAATTTAGCTACTTCTGTATTTAAATCCATGATTTATATAATGTTTATAAAAATTATGTTTCTTAAGTTTTTATATATATATATTACATTTTTTTAGTATGAAAGTGATGTAAATGACAGATAAATTTGTAAGTGCCTTTCACTCAAAAAAAGTAATAGCAATAAAAGCATTTAGAATCTATAATAAAGTAACATTTTTTAACTCTTAAACAAATCTACAAATTCCAGAAAATAATGCTTTCAATAGCTCTAGAGAAAGTTTATTCATACAAATCTCATTTATTTGATGCCTCAAAAATGAAATTTCTTGTTTTAATGTTTTCTTTGATTTTGTAAAAAGTTAGAAAAATTTAATGTTTGCTGTAAGAAAGTGAGTGGAAACCATAATTGCAATTATATTTTACAATCTACAAATTCATATTATTAATATATATATTAATGGAAACCAATTTTGTTTTAATTAACAGTTTCTAATTATTAATATATTGTATACTTATTGTACATATGTTGTGATTCAATATTAGACATAGCAGTGATTTCACTTTTAGTCAATGTTTTATACCTTTTTCACATTTATATGTTATAATTATTTCTCCAACTTATCTTCCTGTACGAAATTATTTCTGTTTTACGATTCTGATTATAGCATTCTTTTCATATTAATATGCAAATTTTAACTTGCAAATATTCTGTTTTAATAAATTTATGCTATTAATTTGATGACTCTGCGTAAACTCTTTTAATTCTTCCTAAATTGTTTCTTGTATCCAGCTAAAAAGTTAAAAAAAGAGATTGATTTTTGGAAAGCATTTAAAAAGTATTGCAGATTTATGACTGTTGATTTAATTTAGCCAGAAGATCTTATATTTTATAGCATTACTCTATGAAGTTAAGAATTTTAATCAAACAGGGTTTATTGATTCATATTAGTTTGCTCTATTAACCAAAATTGCATTAAATATAATTGACTTAATAAATGATAACAAGAGTTAGCAATTTGTACTTAAACATTAGTGAAGAGCTGTTCTTAAAAATAAGCAAACACATGAAAGGAAATGTAGAAAGAAGTGATATTAATTTTGCATTTTTTTAAGGGGTATAACCGTTTTATGTGGTACTTATAAAAATAAGGTTTCCTACATGTTTAATTTTCCTAATAAATTTATAGAGATTATCAAACAAAGAGTTAAAATATTAGTCAAAACACATATTTCAATGAAATGAAAATATAACTTTTTGCATCTATATATATATAGCATAAATAGTGATTATTAATCTTGTCTCTAAATAGCAAAATTTTTTGAGATGTAAAACAGATGCTCTTACAAATAAAGTTTTCTTCACAAGACTTGTAAATAACTACATTTATTGATGGTCATTTGTAAACAGTATTCTTAAAATGTTTTTTTATTTAGTGTTATTTATACATTGTTATTAAATGCAGTGGAAAAATTGGCTTACACTTTGGATTATATAAAATCCTATTTTTGGAATAAGACAAAATCGTTAATTAAAAGAATGTTTTCTAACTGAAGCTCCCTTTTTTTCAAGAATTTACAATTATACTTTCTTGATTAAAGAGTTTTTTTTTTTAAATTGTTAGTGTAGAAATAAGTGAGAACATTTTTTGCGATGATCAGCTTCTTGAATAAATAAAATAACTGAAGAATTCTTGTGTGCAAATAAGTGTTTGTTACAAAAGGATTATTTGTATTATTGAAGCAAATCTTTAAATTTATTAAATTGATGTGAAAATACGATTATTAGTTTGACAATAAGTGGCAATGCATGCCTTGAAAAATATTCCTACTAAAATATGATATTTTATTACTATATATTTTTGTTGCAAGAAAATTTTTCATTTAATTTCAAAGTTTATCAAATATTATTTTGGTCTTCTTATCTTAAATTTCTTAATGAAAGGAAGTTCTATGTCATAAATTGTATAGATATTGTGTTATGTAATTGAATCGCAATTTTGAATAATTATTTTTTAATATTTCTATAAAAATTTTTTTTTAATTATGTTTTATTTGTTTGTGATATAAATTGGTAAAATTTTAATTTTTTGTAATAAGTAAATTATTAGCAAGTTGAATTTAAATCCAATTCTAATCTCTTCCATTTTTTAAAATACTTAGTGTAAGCTTTGTTATAAATGAAAATTCTTTTCTAAATGAAATTTTAAATTTATAACTTGGAAATTAAAGAATTAAATAAAAAATGTAACTTCTAATATTTTCTTTTTTTCATATTTTAAAAATGATTAATCATGTTATTTTGCTATGATTTTTTACATTGCATAAAATTATAAAATATTTGATTTGCCTATTATGTGACTTTAAATGTAATAACTTATTAATCAAATGAATTTTTGATGAATGATAAAATGTTAATTAAAAGAGAGCCAAATTATTTAGGAATAAAAACTAAGCTATAAATTGTAAATTCTAAGTTGCTATCAAGTTCTTTCATTTATAATCTTTTAATAATTTCTGTAATTCTGTGCATCATCACATGTATGAAAAACATTTTAAAGCGAGTTTGCTTTATTAGTGAGTCAATTTGTTATGAAAACAGTTTAATAGTTTAAAATACTTATAAAACTGAATGTATTATCTTCAAGTTTTATTAGTTTATAATAATTGAAAAAATAACTATGAATCCTGAATGTTACAGGCTTTGTTTATATATATAATAAATTTGTTTTCATTGAAATGTGTCAATTTTATTATACTATTATGTAAGGAAAGCAAGTTTAGATAAAATATATTACAAGAAATCATTAAATAAAATATTTACTTGTAAATTGAAATGTACTCTAACTTAGTTTTACTTTTCTAATGAGTAAAGAACTAAGAAATTATTTGAATTATAGCATGAAAAACTAATGTTGTCAAATTATTTATTGAAATTTTAAAAAATATATAGTTGCCCTGAATTTATTAATAGAAATATCTGAAAATGTATTATTCACATTTATTTAAAAATATCAACTACAATATAAGTTCTTGTGTCTATTTAAATAAACTCTTGTAATATAGTGAATAAACAAAAACTTTTTCTTTGATTTTTGTAATTTTTGAAAATTTTAAATGCTGGTATTTAATTGAATTTGCTTTGTATTTATTACAGTTGCTTTTTTTATAATAAAAATAAAATATATTGTTTAAACAATATAAAAAATCTTCATAAAATTTAAAATTTAGATTTAATCTATTGTTAATCTTAGAAATTTTCTATAATTAACATCAAAATTTTGTAAATTATGGTAAATGAAATGTGTGAAAAATTATATTTTTGTTATTTGTAACTTCCTTTGCTTATATATATTTTACTATAGTCTTATATTTTCAATTTATGGTTCACAGCCATTCAAGTAAAATTGTAACTTTGTTTCTTATTGTGAAAAAAATATATTCTAGTATACATTCTGAGTAACTGCTGAAAATCAGTACTAAGAGTCAAAATTGTTCGAAAAAATAATCAACCATTTTCAGTAGAACTTGTACAATTTTTTTTTCAAAATAAATTAGAGTATACACAATGTATACTAATTTATCTTGAAAAATGATTTTTAAAATATGGAAAATATAAAAAGAGGTTAGAATTATTAATTTTATCAAGATATATGTACATGTGAAACTTTATTTTTATAACTGTTAAGAGTTACTCACAAATATTTAATAAATTTGAAATTTTATTTCTAAGTAAATTCTCTGCGTCGCTATGAACGTCCATCAACTGTTGAACTGGTCCATAAATCAATTAAGTCAAAACTGCTGATTATTCTGTAGCTTGGTCATATATGTTCAGAAAGACTATAAGAAAATATTTATAATTTAGCTGTAATATGATTGATGCTTACTCAATTAATTATTAGATATTATGAAATAATTCTGATAGTTTCAGAAAAATAACAATCTCAATTTTTAAAATTTTGGATTAGATTTCTTAGCTAAACTTCATAATTAAAAAATTGCATGTTTAAATTAACAATTAAAACATTGTAATAAAATTTGTAGTTCTATGATTTAACAAATATTATACACTTTAAATAATTTAACAGCATCTCAAAATTATGTTTAACTTTACAAAATGAAGTTTCATGTACATTAACAAAAATAAATCAAATAAGCTGTATAAAATTTTTGATAATTCTTTGGTTACAAAATTACATGAAGTGCTATTCTCTTCATCCACATTCTAATGTACTTCTTACCAGTCACGTATAATTGAAAGTGATCACACATTTATTAAAGAGGGTAAAAATAAAGACTTTTTCAAGAATTGAAATGCATGAGCAACTTCATGGGAAATTCAAACCAATGTTAGTTGTATTTTAAATTACAGATACTGTAATCATGTAAGTATTTTACATATATAGATTTTTCAGAATATTTATTATTAAGGAAGCATTAAGAAAATTGGTTTGTATTTTAGTAAAAACTTTCAATTAAAATTGGAAATTCCAATTTGTGTACTATAGCCTCTTCAAACAAACTTACTTTTCTAAAATAAAACAGCTAGTTTTTGTATTGTGTAGTTTATTAAAATTTTTTAACATTTATCTGTAGAAAATTAAAAGGGAAAAGTACATTTAATAAGAATACATGAAGATAAACCATACATTTAATAAGAATTTAAGTATGCAAAATTATACTATAAAAAATATTCCAGCTTACTCTTCAACTTGAAAGATGTCTAGATGCACACAACTTTTTTCATTTACAACTCTTGAGTGAAGAATTTTTGTGTCTTCATGGTTGCACAGTAAGTACATTGCATACTATTAAAATGCAATGCAATTACAATGCACAAAGAAAACACAACATAATTGGTCTGTGCCATTCACAAAATGCTATTTAAAAAAAGACAGTACAATTTTAATGTTAATCATGAATAAATTTTATCTTAAAAACAAGTAAATCAAATTTCAAAATATTCAAATAGTTAACTGTTCTCATATTTACATTTAAAAACTTTAATTATCATTTAAGGACTAATAATAAATAGTGTTACTGTACATTATTATGATTACATAGATAAGAAAATTGATTCCTCAAAATAATAGTAATTAAAAGGCTCATCCGAAGTTTAATGTAATAAATTTTATATCAATAATTAATGCAGATTATAGCAATGTAACAATAGTTAAATACAATATATTCAGTAATTTATTCCTCCATTGAAATGAGCACTGAATGTGGATTTGTGTGAATGAGTATATAAATTGGGAACTAGCAATAAAATTATCATAATTTAGTTATTAGTTTTTATTACTATTAATAAGACAAAAACACAATTTTACTTCAACAAATTCAGAAAAATTAATTATTCATGAAATTCCGGTCTAAGCATCCCATTCATAAAAATTTTATGCATCTTATTTAATATTTCCTAGGTTATTAAAGGTGTTAATATTTACCCTATAGCTTGGTCAGCATCAATATAATTTTTAATAGTTAACAGCTTCCAAGTGAAAAAATTACAACTATGTTAATGAATTATTTTATTGGTTTTAGTTTATTGAAAATTATTTCTTGTACATAAAGGCTAGTATAATAAACCCATGGTTTATATTGGATTAAAAATTATTATAAATAGTAAAAAACTAGTAGTAGATGAATCCATAAATTATTGAACTAAGATCAAAATACTGTTTTTATAGTTGCTAGTTGAAAATTGATTAATTTTATAATACGATCTGTATGTTTCCATGTTTTATCAGGCTGAACATTAAAAACTTAATGAATCAACTTTAAAAAAATTCAGACACCAAATTGCAAGGTAACTCAAACACTGGAGCTTATAAGTAATTATATATACCATTTTTAAAATAGCAGAAAATGAGAAAATCATTGTGATACATATTTCCATGAATATTGGGAGGGAAAAATTAGTTTAAGCACCCATAGTTATCAATTAACACAAATATTTTTTTCTTTTTATCATAACATGGAAATTAGAAACTGATCATAGGAGTTAGGTATGCAAAATATTGAAATTTGTCCATTTGTAGTTCAGATTACTTAGAGTTTAGAAAGAATTATTAAAATATCTCAAGATAGTAATCACTTTCTATCACACAGGGAGAGATAGCTTATTTGAATAGTTACAAGAAAATTTTTTAATCATGGAAAGCAGAAATAAAAATTTTGCAATAAAAATAATCCTTTTAATGCTTTATAAACTAGGATTGATTTGGAGCTCATAACCAATAGTCTTATAGAAAAAATGTGACAGGTAATTTTTTGATTTGCAAAAGCTTCATTTAAAATGTTTTCATAATAAGATGTAATTGCAGCTTTAGGATCCTTTTATAAAGGTTGAAGAATTTTAGCTATTTACCCAGATAGCATGTGTTTAAAATATGGAATCATGCCAGCATAAAGTGCTCAAGGAAGTGTAAAAATGCCTTTTATTAAAAAAAAATTACAAATATATCACGATTCCACATTTTATATTACTAATATTTTTCAGCTTCAAGAACTAACATTGTTTTCATTTTAAGCTGGCATTATATAAATCAACAATTCTTCTTTCAAAGATTGAATAGTAGGTACAGTAAGGTTGGAAACAATTGCATTCACACTTCTGAAGTGTTCATTATCAAGTTTTATTTGACACTCAATGATCATATATTGCATGCGAGGGCTTATTTGACCCTTCGTATATAGCTCCAATTTTATATTTCCAATCCTGAAATAAGGGGTGTTTTTTCTTAACATTTTCTTTATACATATGTTACAATAAACATCATCAGTTGCTTTAAAATAATACAAGAATTTTAACAGCTTTTACATATTCAAAAATTATACAATGCTTGTCATTTCAGCGGGCAGGGTTTATAAGTTAAAAAATTCATACCATATTTTTATTTTCAGATGAATATACTTTTTTAAACATTTTGTCTAAAAAAAGTTGCAGAAAATTCTACAAGGTTAATTTTATGCCTTTTTTTGTAGAAAATTTCAATCTTGTAAAATTTGGCATGGATATATAAATCAAAAATAATGTTTAATATATTTAGGAAAACTTGAAAGTTACTAAAGAATATCAGTTTTAGAATTTATTAAAATACAATGAAAACAGTTTTGCAATATGAAAATTATAAATCCAAATAATCAGAAGTTTTTCAAAAGCACTTTACTGATTTTGCAGTCCTATTTAATTTTATTTTCAGCAGGAATTTATGAAGGTAAAGTACTTTAATATTTGTGGTTACATTACTGAAGCAACCATTCATCTTTCTCTTTGAACTTGATTAATCTAATTCTAACGTTGAAAACTTCTCAGTAACCGATCTAAATAATTTAATATGACTAATCAAAAAGGAAATATTGTTAAGAAAGAAGTCACAGAAATAAATTTTAGAACAAATGCAATAGTGACTGGATTTCAACCATTTTCAATACTAGCCAATACAATTTCTTTTTAAAGAAAGTCATTCTTGATTCCCTCTTTGAATGTGTATCTGTAAAAAGTTGCTCTTAAATAATCAGTTAATTGTTTGAAATCTTAATCATCAATCTTACTTGATCCAAAAACAAAACCAAAAAGAAAATAAGATTTTTAAAATTTATTTCATATATTTTAAACAAAAGAACATAAATCGAAACTTATTGATAAGTAAAATCTGAAGGGCTATTGATATGTAACAAAAGGGAGAAAGATTATAATGTTGATTAAAAGTATGGAGATTGGTTTTGGTTATTCAAGCTACAAATGATTGGTACAATCATATTTTATATGCAAGGGTTAATTTGACAAGGACCTATAAATCTAAAGTGGATTCTAGAGGCTGAAAACTTGTATCAAAAGTAAGAAACAAAACATTATGAACTATAGGCCAAAGCTCATAAATATGTGTAGAAAGATTAATAATCTACTTTATTTTACATTATTCAATGCTTTACAATGAATTTTATTAAAGTGATGAAATAAAAATATTTGATCACTAGAAGAAAGTAATTTTATTACATCATATTTTAAGGCATACTTAAAAATATAAATGAAAAGTATTGATATTTTTTGCAAATTCAATTGAAAGATGGCCTTTAATATAGTCTTCTATTGAAGTTTTATATATTTTAAAGAATTTTATAATTAGAAGGAACATTAATTTAAAAAAAAATCATTAAAATAGCAGTTACTTCAATTTCATATTAAAAGTTTCCTCAGATACACACGTAGACAGTTTTTGTGAAATTTATTGATATTTACTATCAATAAACCTGTATTAAATAACAGTATACAAAGTAACAACTTAATATTAGAATACAAAGTTATTTCCAGTTACTCATATAAGTAGGTAACAATGATCAGGCTATAGCAAATAAAACACTGGAGCAATATTTTTAGATTTTTTCTCTGGCATCAAAATTTCCAGTTATACTCGTAAAAAATTTCAGAAATTTTAAAAATCACTTTTATAAGGCATTATAAATATCTTTTGATTTCTTTATTGCTTGAAGCTCACATTTTACACAGAAGAGGTAATTTAATTGGAAACCATAGTTAAAAATGAATACTAAATCATTGTAAGCAACCATACCTGAGATGGTCAATCAAACACCAACTGATTCTGAATCTGGATATGTTAGCAGAAGTATGATGAATGAGATTTTTTAAGTTTTAATGCTACCTTTAAAGAAAAACATACACTGTTACCATTGCTGGATTGAAAATAACAATTTTGATATGTAGAAACTAACATGACAATTTTTATAACAAAATCTCAAAATTTTTTTGTTTCATAATAAATGTAAGCCATTTCAATTATGCATAATATTTACTTAGAAAAAATATTTTATATATAAAAGTTATCATTTTATACATTTTTTTCTACACACTCACCATGAAAAAAAAACTCATTTCTGCCCAAAATGTAATTATTCTTTTATAGAAGTGTCTAGAAAAACATTGGACATAATTGGTTGGTTGAGTTTCATGACACAAAGTGCAAAAATGTACAAGCTGTGCTAAATAATAGTGTTAAAAACTTGTATTTAGTTTTACTTATTTTCTTTTTACAAAGCCCAAGCAGTGTTAAAATCAATTTAAAAATATAAAATTTTGTAATTTAATGTAATTTTAAGTTAACATATACTACAGCATTAAAATTACTTCATTTAAAATTAAAAATAAATCAAGGTTCTTCCACCAAGACTTCCACTCTTAAAAAATATTTTATTGCATGTGTAAACATTTTTAATAAAAAATAAATGTAAATAATGTGTTTCCCTCATTTTCTTTTTAAATTAACTACATTTGCTTTAGTTGCATTTTTAAAATAGGGATCTAGAATGACTCATTTTACAAATTTATAGCTAAAAGTTATAAAATTTTGAAACATTTTTAAGATTTGGGTTTTATATTTTGTCTTATGCGATTTTTCTTGGTATTACAACTCTTTGAATATAAAATTATTGCAAATTAAAAGTTACCCTTTATATTTACTTATTTTATAACATATTAGGATTTATAAAAAGGCTTACAACAGTGGCATTCTACAGACAATGAATTTGCAATAGTCTATGTTTAGAGGGTGTCATAAAATTAAAGAAATTGAAAATCTTAAACAAAATTTTGAACTCTTCATCTAACTTAATAAAGAGTTCAATTTTTTGTATGCCATTTTGTATCGCATAAATACACAAACACTAGTCATTTGGGATATCATTATATGCTTTTTTTAAAATCTATGCTTTTGTGTTTCATTAATCAGAAAAAAAATCTGAAATTGATATTAGAAGTTATTTTGTGCTAACATTATCACTACTTGCTCTGGATCATTTATTGCTATTTGCTCTAGATCATTTTAATGCTATATTGAGGCTATTTTATTCAATTTGTGAATTTTACATTGAAATACTTAATTTTCATAAGCTATGAGAATCTAGAATTTTTCTGTTTTAGAAATATATTATAAGTTGATATTGTTGTAAGGAAATATCAAAAATGAGAATATTAGAAATGAGAATTTTACATTAGCAAAGTAATGATTTAAAGAAATCATTACTACACATTTTCTTGAAAAAGTAAAATTTATCCAAACTTAACATTTTCAAGAAAATGTGTCAAGTGTTATTACTGTTTCATATTAATAACAAGGATAATTTATTTTATAACAATTAAGTTTAATTACAAAATAAAATTAAAAATAAATCATTAAAAAAAACTTAAGATTATAGCTTTATAATACATTTTTTAAGCAAGTTTTTAATGTAGAGCATATAAAATCTGACTAATTTGAATTAAGTTTGGCTTGTTTCTATAGTAATTATTGGTACACAAAGGTTAATACACCCATAACTTATAATTCAAAGTAGATTTTAAATCTCTAGGCTTTCATAGTAAAAGTAGATTCAAATCCACAAATTGCTGAATTAAAATATGTACTTAATGTTCTGATTTTTCATGCATGATTCTGCATGCAATGGAAGATTGTATATTTATTAATTATATATTAATTAGTAGTAATATAATCTCAAAACAATACATTAGTTTGCAACAGATAAATCGTCTACTTCATTGATAACATACATTCACATTAAATACTTACAATATTTTATTAAATATTTGCAACATAAATTTGACTTAAGAAAATATATACAACAGTGTTTTCAATATTTGTTTACTAAATAATTTCATTTGCAATAAGTAAAAATATATTTAATATGATAAACTATTAAATATTAAAGTAGACATTTATGGAACTTAAGAATAAAATAATTAAAAGAATAGTAATGATCCAACATGGTGATTCTAACACATTTAACTTCAGAACATAGCATTAATTTTTCTAAATACCATATATATATATTTGCAACACAAATAACGTTTTGACGATATGCCAAGATAAAATTGGGTTTATCAGAACAATCAGCATTATATCAAAGAATTTAGGTATAACAATTTAATATGCAGTAGGTTAAAGATCAGGAGATAAATTTAAGAAAATACTTAAGATGAAGTAACATTTTTTCTGAAAATTTACAGGAGCATGTATTTTAAAGAATATTATTCGTGGTATTAAAATCATGACAAAAAATTCATTTTTAGACATTCCTCTATTACATACATATTGAAAAATTAATGAAATTAATCAGCGGTTTTATACAAGTTAATTTTGTATAAAACAGAAAAGTTGAATATATTTTCATTATTTCAAAAATATCTTGTCGTTCTACCACGTTGCATCGAAATTTGGAAGGAAAAATATCAAATACTAAAAATTAAAGCTTAATTTAATAGGATTTTTTTTTTTTTTTTTTTTTTTGAGATATCAAGTTTTGATATATTGAGGTCTGATTACACAACCTAAATTTAGTAAATTGAGCATGCGAGTTTCTTTTTAAATAATAAAATTAAGCGCACGCATAAAAAAAAAGAAAGCTGGGCATGAACAGCAATATCAATGTTTTAATAATAAATTAGTCACAGGATATGTAAATTGCAACTTAAACTAAAATTTTAAAAGCAAGAAAATACCTATTTTCAGTTTATTTTGATAGTATAAAAATAATACTTCAAACATATAACAATTATATAAATAAAATTGCCACATTAATTTCTGGTGTATGAAACTTAATTCATCTTCATTAAAACACATTACCTTTTAATGAAACTGTTTAACAAAGTTGCAGATTTAAAAATATCACATGACAATTCTAAAAGAATGTCTTCTCTGCTCTAATAAACGCCCCTCTCAAGCCTGAAGAATAAATTATAACTTCTAAACCTGAAAATAAAATAACTTTTAAAATTGCGCTAGTATACCAAAACAACAAAAGTATGTGCGCGATTGAACCACAGCCATAAAGTTTCGACGAATCGGAAGGTTAGCTTTCGGTCGTATGATTTTACGTCATTCCTTCACCTGCAGGCTGTGTAGATTCTTCTTTCTTTAATTTCTCAGCTAGCGGTCTCTGGTGGCATAAAATAGAAAAATTAGACACTCACGTATTATTTCCATTTCGTCGAAAAGGAGATATCGAGTTCTTTATTTTAGTTTTTGACTTGATTTTTAATTTCTGTTATTAATTTTTCTTAGATCAAACAATTTCATGGTTATTTTATACACAATCAGATTTTCATACAAATTTGAAATCTTATTTGAAGCAGTTTTATAATATTCCCTTTAAAAGTTATAAATTATTTTAAACATATTAAAGTTTTTTATATGAAGCTGAATTTTTTTACCATGGTTCTTATCGTGTAAATATTAATATAGTATAACTTAAATATAATTTAAATTACGTAAGAAAATAGGATACTTTTAAATCTTGATTAAGACGAACATTTTATTCTATTAAATAAAATACTAATGTCGAGGATTCATTCAGTGAATTAGACAAACATTTTTTCATAAATAAAAATAAGAATGTAAATATTTTTATAAATAATCTTAATACACAAAACAGATTTTTTGTTTTATTTTGGAGGGCAGTTAGCGAAATTTTTTATCCCAAAATCACTTAATAAAATTAGGCAATAAAAAAATACAATATTAATTTTTATTCACCAGATAAATATCCTCTTGTATGAAATGAATCCAAGCAAACTTCTTAATGGGCAATTCTCAAACATTAAAATGTATGGCAAGCAAAACAGAAATGACAAGTAGTAAAAATCAACACGAATAGGCAAGAAACACTCCGAAATTCAAAATTAGCCGCGAAAGAAGGAATTCTGTATCAGGCTATTGAAAAGTGTTATTTGGTTATGAAGTGTTATTTGGTTGAAAAGTGTTATTTGGTATTAATTACGTTTCACAAGTGTGGTGATTTCGTTCGGGAAAATTTTGTGCCTCCCTTTCGTAAAGGAAAAGTTTCCATAAAACGGTGATATTTTCACACTTAAAGACATAAATAACATTTTATCTCTATGCATTCCACATGCATAATTAATTAAGTTCCTTGGGCATGTAGTCTCAAATTTGAGTAATTTCAGGTGGAAAAAATTCATTAATAAATCATAGAGATAAATAGAAGGAAGCGAGGAATGCAATATAATTAAAATTATCTTTTTGTGTCATATAAAAAGCGCAGTAAAAAAAATCGTATGTGCAATGCACACCCTATTTTCTGTGTGCATTCATTTAAAAAGTCTATGTTTATTTTCGAAATTTATATTAAAGATATATACAATTTAATTGAAAAATTTCACATGAAACACACAGTTTATACAAGATTATTACTTTTGGAGAAGATACTATTATATATACGCTATTGATATGAACATACTTAAAGAATGGTCCCCGCCCTCAATTCGGCACTAATAAATTTCAAAGGTTCCTTAGAAAACATGTCTATTTTCAACATGAAATATATTTTAAAATGCAACGCTTATTTCGCTTCAAACAAATAATTTCCCTCTTTAATTACTCTTCCGATTTTTTAGAGGTAAGAAAAGTCATAAAGCGAAAGGATTTTATTTATTTATTTATTTTTTTTTTTCTTAAATCTGAAACCTGCAAGTTAGATTCAAAGGAGACATGAAAAGTTTATAATTAAATCCAATGTTTAAAAGTCTAGTAATAAATTAAAAGTTATTAAAATTTTTTTTGAAAAATACGATTTCGTTACTATCCAAAGTTTTTATTAAAAAATACAATTTTTTTAATAAAAACTTTGAATAGTATGGTGTAATCAATGTTTATCTGACCGTAAGAAGATGTTTCTAGTTCATATCATAAGAAATTTTAAAAACAAAACAATTTATGGAACAAAAATTTTTAACAAAAAGATATAAATGTTATTTCCTTTAAAGTGAATGTGATTATTGTTTGAAGGAAAACTGTATGTGTAATAGAATAAAAGTTATTGCTTAAGATTTATTAATTTTGAAAGTAGCAGCTATTTTTAACTTTTTGAAAATCCCTAATTATTATGCTAACACTAATTTTAAAAAATCTCATAATTTATATTATTTGTTTAATTCTAACATTTTTTTATTTATATATTTCTCGTAACTGAATAAGAAACATATTAATTAAAGTAATATAATCAATACACTAATAAAAATGCATTGTAATATTTGTTATAAAATAATATTTTTTATTTAATTTTTATTATAAAATAAATAATTTCAATCTAATAAGCTAATATTAAATTATTCAAAATTTTAGGTTTTCCTAAAAAGATAAGTATGAAAATATCTCTCAGGGTTAGATATTAATTATTAAAAATGACCAATTTTAACTGTTTTGTTTGTTTAATGAAAGAGAGAGAGAGAGAGTTTAGTTTTTTAGAAATTCTTTTATTAAATAAATAAGTATTTGCTACAGTAGTATGCTGATAAATTAAATTTTAATCATGGAGTTTATCTATACTCGGCTATCCAAAAATTAAAATGAATCAAGAAATATAGTAAATACAATAGAATTTTGCGCACAAAAATCTCCCTCAGAAAAGCAAATTTCTTAAGCATCCAGTAACCGAAAAAGGAAATGGCAGTGTATAAACACATCAGGAGTGCATATTTTACAATAAATTTAATTGCTTCGTTTTTTTTTCTTTTAATGTTGAGATAAAAATTATTTTGAAATTTAAACCTCCTTTAAATAAAAACTGAGAGAAACATGAAAGTATTAAAAATCAGAGGCAACTGAAAACTGTGACTATGAAGGAGATTTTAAGTGATATTGATTTATAACAATTGACAATGTGAAATAAAATATTAAAATTTTCGTACGTATAAGAATATTTCGTTTTAGTTGTATTATTTTCATTTGGCGTTTCAAAATGCAAATGTATATTAACTGTAAGTTCCGTTGAATTTGCATATTTAGTTTTTGAAATTCATTTTACGTGAATCTCTATACAATCAATTTAGGAATGGACGACATCTTGCCGATTAAACACTTATCACACCTTTACACATGCTGTGTGTGACTGATGTAAAAGCTTCCACACTTTTATGCATATCGATGCATTTCCTACTCACAATTTCGTTTTAACTGATATTTTTATCTTTTTAGATTACCATATTTGTCTGGTAATTGTATTAATTTACACTCGATGTGACATGTGTAGGTTCCGTTTCATGTGCAGAAAGCGGGTTTCTCAAATAAATGTACTTAAATTTTAAAAACTAGTATAGAATATTTTGAAGTTCAAAAGGCTTTATATTTTCACACGAGTGCAGTTTTTGCACAACCATTTTGTATATTTATATTACGTAAGAGATTTCTTTTGTGTTAATCGTGATGTGTGTTTGCGATCTTAGTAAAAATCTGCACATTTTTCGTAGTAGAAAATTACATTTTAAATGTTCAAAAATTTTAATGTTTTGAAAATTTGAACAATATAGAATATGTTTTGAAAAATTAACAAAAAAAATCATCATTATAGTAAAGTCAATAGAAATAAGATATTAATTGAATGGTGAATTTTAATTTCATGTATAATAAATATACTTGTATTAAAAAAATGTGAAAATTTTAATTAGTATTTTGTGTAATTCTATATCTGAAGTATTGGGCTGGATTTTTTATTTTTATTTTTATTTATTTATCTTTTTTGATGGTTGCGCATCTAGAACAATTAATCGATAAAAAAAATTAAAATTTTGTCGATTACTTTTCAATTAATAATTTAAAATATTTTCAAGATAAACGTTAGTTACTTGAAAACTCAATATATGTTTTTATTTCCCTGAAAAACTGAAATTTTACTAAAAGAATAAACATTTTTAATTCTATATTTAGCTGGTAAGCTCTAGTTCCATTTGCGAACACATTAGTTTAATTTAATGTAATAAAATTTATGATTAATTTAATTTAATATATATATTTAATAAATTAATGTTTAATTTAATTTAATATAATATAATTTTAATTTAATATATAAGCTTAATATAATTTTAAAATCATTTTCGTAAGTTCTTATAACCAATGTGATTTTTTCTTTAAATAATGAAAGAAAAAATCACGTTGATTAAATACGTTAAAAATGTGCCAAGGAATCGAAAGAGTCTATATAATACACATATATTATATATTTTGTACTATATGTGAAAATAATATAGAAAATTATATTTTCTGTTCTCGATGAAAACGAATAAATTAAATTATAGTGGTTTCTTTGGTGAGGTTTATTTAATGTAGCGATCTGACACTTTAATGTGTAGCACCATGGTGTTCTTTGGTTCGATTCCCATCTCGCCTGAGAATGTTTCTAGAGGCTCGGGAATAGTTTTAATCCTTAATTTCCAGTTCAATTAATTCTCATGTATCAATAAGTCACCGTAATGTAGCAAACAAATGAAACCTAGGTCGAATACATGTGTGTGCACTGTTAATTTTCGAATTGTTGAGCTTATACTAAACAAAGTATTAACGTTTGAGAAAATATATGTTGCATTGTAATATAAATATTTTTTTATACATAAAAAACCTGTTACTTTTTCTTCTCAATTCAATTAGATATAACGGATGCATTTTAAAAACGTATTTTAATTTAATATCTTTCCTTTAATTTGGTGAATAAAGGTTTCTAATTTTAACACACAGAAATATGGACTCTGAATTGATTTCACAATTTAGGTGCTAAAAGGAAGTCATTCTACTCTTATAGTAATCATTTTTATGACAGCCAATTGAAGGGACCTGAACTTAAAGAGACAGTTTAAAAAATCGAGAATGTTTTTATGCCAATCGATATTAAATTCTTGAAGTGATGCATATTTTCAGTTTTCTGTATTTCTATAATTCTAGCAATCATTCGTTTCTTCTAATCGAGATATCACTATATTTCGTAAAAACTGGAAAACAAAATTTGCATTGAAATATCAAAGATTTATAGTAACTGTTAAACTCATAAAAGCTTAAAAGTCACAGTAAGACAAACTTTGTCACTTCTTTGATAAAATATGAATAAGTTAATGTCTTTGATATACCTAATATTATAATTACTTTATTAAAATAAAAATGAAATATTAATTTTTTTTTAATTTTTAGCTAAAAATTATTTATTTTATAAATTTTAAAAAATTGCTGTTAAGCAATATAATTTGTATAAGATTTTGTGAATTTATTTAACTGTTAAGAATTTTAGGTTAAAGAAACATTTTTCGACTGAGACGTAACCATCAATTTTTAATGAAAAAGGCATTTTAAAAATTATATACATGAAAATAAAATTATAAATGATAAAACTTAGAAATTTAAGCGAGGCATTTTTAAATAAAAATATTTTATCCTAAATATTATTAGTAAAAGTGATTAAAATATGTACAGAAATCACATCTAGAGTTAAAAAATTTAGATTTTTTATGTTAATTTTAAAAATAATTTTTAATTAACTAAAATTTTTTTTATTAATAAACATTGCAATGTCTTTGAGCCATGAATACTCCGTCAGTAGAGATTTTGAAAGAATTATTACCAGAAATGGATTAGAAAATATATATAATACTTTTTTCCATTTATTAATAAATCTATCGAAAATAAATATAATTAATGGACTTATTTATGTATATTTTGATTTAATAAATGATGTTAACTTCGAATAAAATTATGGTAAAGAAAAAAAATTTACATGCGTCGGCCGGGAGTCGAACCCGGGTCAACTGCTTGGAAGGCAGCTATGCTAACCGTTATACCACCGACGCTGTGACTTAGGTGATTTAAAATAAATAAAATTAGTTATTATATATGTCAATTGTAACGAAGTTATTTTCTCATTCAGTGAAAAAAAAGAATATTGATATTTTTTAAAATACACACAAAAATCAGTAATGCATACATTTAGATTTTTTGAACTTCTTATAAGCAAAATATGCGCACTGATAAAAAAAACCAAGCAGGCTGATCAATACAGTTTTCTTCTCGAGCTTTAATTTTGTGTGGATCAGAACTTATTTCATAAGTTTCAAAACTTCAATACCTTTCACGAAAGGAAATCTACTAGATAAATTTTTGTATTTCTGATTCATCAAATCTGTAAAAGATTTTGTTTCTCTCACAAGGATTGTAAATTTCAATTTATTAAGAATTTCACTGGTAATTACTTCGCTCTGTACTTTAAGTAATTTGAAATATTACGTAACATTTTTTTTCCTTCAGTTTTCTAATTTCTGCTAATGAAAAAAAAAAGTTTCTCATTTTCAAGATATTATATTTGTGAATCAATGAAATATATATATAATTCTATGAGTAGCGTGGATTTTTGCCAACTAGAGCGAGCTGTTGCCCCTTTTCATTTGCAATTAAATAAAATCTGTTACTCTGTTACTCTATTGCAGTTCGATTTAAAGAAAAATGTTTATTATTTAATATATGTATTGAAAATTTTTTATTATGTTTAAAAATATTCATTATTTAATAAAAATGTTTATTATTTTATAAAATGTTTATCGATTTAAAGAAAATTTACACGAATTAAAATTTTATTTTGCGTGTTTTTTTCATACTCAAAATTCTGTAATATATTCTTTTATATTAATTTCCCTCGATTGTCAAATGTTTACTAGATTTATTAATTTCAACGTGGACATCGATTATTCTTAGATATACTGTTTCAGTTTGGGGAATCTCTTCTCAAAAGAACATTTCTTAGGATTATAACTATATTTAATAATCTTCTTTCACAAATTTGTAATCAAAAATAAAATTTTAAAGAATCCTGTATGGAGGAAATCACAATACGTTCATTTTTAGTTAATTGTAGCCACAGAAGTTGATGGAGACGAACATTTCATATTTGAACTCCTGTTTGTTATTTTTCTGAATATCTTATTATGATTTATAAAAGTTTTAATTTTTTAATCAATAGATTTGACACTACGTAGTAGACAGCCTGAAGGCTTAAGGCTGTTGTAAGGCATTTTATGTCCACCGAATCAAAGCAAAGGAGGAAACCCGGAAAACTCAAAGGTGTGTATGCAAACAAGAGACGTGTATGCAAAAACTGAAGCACATTTATATCTCGTTGTTCAACAGGGTTAGGGATCAAACAAGATGCATTTCGCTCTTTCCTATTAATAGATTTAAAATATATGAACTATATCTTCAATCTCCATTTTATTTTTGGTCTGATTATTATATTCATCAATATTGACTAATAAATGTAATTAACATAATATTTTATATTATAAATCATGTATATATTTCCTTCTGTGGAAATAAAGCCAAGATTTATTTTATTAGTGAGTGTAACAGATATAAGTATGTTTAGATGAGATTTTTTACGATGCAGATTTCTAAATACATCTGTACTATTTTTTTTGAAAATTCTTTTTGAAAAGATTGCCAGTAGTCAAAATTTATCTTTTAATTAAAAACTTCCTGTTTTAAGCATTATAGACCTCCTAATTATATTAAAATTTTGAAGTTTGTATAATTTTTTTTTCTATTTAAAAGTACAAATCTACTTCTTAGAAATAATAATTTCGGGAATTTCAGTAAGATTTAGGTAATATTAAAGTTATATTGTTCCTTTTTCTCGTTTTTTATATCTAAGATTTCCATTACATTGGTATACATCCAAAGACGGAAGCAATATATTTTTTAAAATGAATACAATACTTTGGTCAAAAAGTTCACTTTAAAAGCTATTCTTATTATATCATACCTTTATGAAAAATAAAATACTTTGAGTGAGTAAAATAATTTGAGTTCTGCATGAAAATCATCAACAATATAATGTTAAAATGATCAAAAGCAGAGGTTTTGTTACATTTATTGGAAAGCATTGTATAATTTTTTTTATATAAATATACTGTGTTTATGCATTGAAAAAAAATTTCTGCTTTCAGATTTCACTAAATAATTTAAATATTAAAATATTTAAGTTCATTACAACTATAAATTAACAAATTTAAAATGATAATTTGAGGAATGAATATTACTTTGCGAAGAATTTGATGCATAAATGTTAATAGATTTTAGATTGTCACTACTCAACAAAACTTGTTAAATTTGCTGATATACTACCGCAAACATACCAAGTTAATTGATTGAAGAATGAAAAATTATAAAATTTCAATAAAATATAGTTCATTAACAAATATAAGAATAGATTTAACTCTGATAAGGAAAACAAAATTTAGATCCTTTAAATCTGATTTCGAGTGGCATTGCGCTAAACGATGTTTTGGGTATTTTGATACAAAAGTAACTGACCATATGAATTCAAATAAAAATGTTTTATTTGGATAAAAAAAATTTATGTCTATAGTTTAAACGTAAAATTAATTATTGTATAGTTTTTTACTTCTTGTGTGTTTTGGGCCGAATTCCCTCCGAATAATTTGTTTCACTTCGCTTCATATATGAATGACAAAATAAGTTATACAGTGAAATATGTGTGATAGGATTAGTTAATTCTCTCTTAAAATTCCCCACAATTCTTTAGAGTTTGGATTTATTCCCGTATTAATAACTTTGCTTCAAACTTCTCAAGACATTTTGTATCTAATCGCAAGAAAGAAAGACAAGGCAAGCCAGGCATGCTGTATGCATATCTGTCGGAAAGCAGAACCATAATATCTTTATCTCATTATTCAGCAGTGACTGGAAATGAACCCAATATCTGCCAATCTGAAGAATGTAATCCTATCCCTATACCTAAATGAGCCTTAATTTGCTTACTTACTAGTTTGCCATAGTTTAAAAATAAGTTATTTTCTTTTTATATCATAAAAAGAAATTTTAAATGCATTCAAATTTCATTCTCAGTCAAGAAGAATTCGCTTAAGTGACAAATTTCATGTAAGTGATAAAATGAAAGAATTCATTAGCATTATTTTATTTATGTATTTATTTTTTGTTATAAACAATCATTAATATATATTAATATTAAAGGGACAAAAATAAAATTTCATTTTAATATATAATGAATATTTCTAATATATAAGGAATTTTTTTCATATTTATATTGTTAGAATGTTTAAAAATGTACTAATAAATAAAATTGTGAAATCTTTCTAAATCGTTCTAGAATAATTCAAATGCGTTCCAGATAAAATTATCATCAGTAATTATGTTATCCTTGACCTGTATATGTTTATTCTTTTCAAAATGAATTATATATTTTATATATTCATTATAATTATATTTTATATTTTATATATAGTTATTCAGGGGCTTATAATTTTCATTCAGTAAAATATTAACTAAAAATATCTTTTTTGGATAAATTTATGAATGTAAAAGTTAAGAAAAAACTTAAAAATTAATTTGAGCACATATTATTTTATTGATTAAAATTTGCATTTCATTATAAATAAAGATATCATGTAAATCGTATTTAGCGAATAGGAACAAGAAAAAATAACTATCAAAGATATGCCAATGAGTATTATAATCAAAATTAAATATAAATGGTATTCTTATTGTAGAAAATGGATACTAAAATGAATATTGAAAATTAGAATTTGTAGTATAAGGCTCATATCCGTTTCTGATAGGTTACTAATATTTCCACATTTCAATCCTTTTCTTAGGTTATAATTTTGATTGAATTATCTTATTTATGTAATTTTGAGAAATAAGTGAAACATTTTAAATTTCTTTTATAAATTTATACTATATGCAAATATAAACACAATTTAAATATTTATCTTAAGAAACAAATAGAAAGCAAGCCATATACAATAGCTTAGTTTATTTGTTTCCTACAGGTAAGGTATTACAACCCATTAAAGGAAATGTGATTGATTGAGTTCATTTCCTAGAAATTCTCAATGTTTCCCAAAATTTCCGGTTTATTACTAAAATTTCTGAGTAAATCTCAGAACTTCAAAATCCCACGGTATTTTACATCACTT
The DNA here is from genome assembly GCA_030067965.1 of Latrodectus elegans. NCBI lineage: Eukaryota > Metazoa > Arthropoda > Arachnida > Araneae > Theridiidae > Latrodectus > Latrodectus elegans. The sequence goes on along the minus strand of CM057817.1, from coordinate 74,194,149 downwards.
AGTTTTTAAGCATTTTGATGAGCTTCAAAACCTTTCGCTTCCAGAAAGTTTTTCGCACCTTCACCACTGCCAGAGACAAGAAACACAGAAAAGTACTGCATCACAAGAAAATTCTTACTTCCGTTCGTGTGTTTAAGCTTATGTCTATTTCTGTTAATTTCTCTAGCATTGTGACAAAACTTCCGTCTCAGGATTTCATGTCCTGTTTACAGCATCGCCTCTTTTAGACACCAGTATACGGAGTAAGTTATCTTTAAATCATAGCGTGTAGCAATAATCGGAACCTGTTATCGGTATCTGAACTTGAAGACATGTAAATAACCTTTCTCATGTCTTTTAATAAAGTATTTAAAGAAAAGATTTAGACAAAGTATAAAATATTTATACAGTACTTTGACACCGCATATAGCAGTTCGTGGGTTCGAATTCCACCTTGGGCATGGATGTTTGTAGTGGTTCGGAATCCACTTTAAACCGTAGGTCCCGGTCTAATTAGCCCTCATGTCCAAAAAATGGCCGTTGAGCGACAAACAAACATAGACACGGCGTAGTTATGCGTCTAACAACTGAAGGCCGTTGTAAGGCCTTTTTAGTACGCGTAAATTGATTTTCGAGAGAACTTTTCGTAGACAGTGGAAAGGGAGGAAACACGGAAAATTCTCAAGCACCCACCTGAAAGACATGCATATTGAAGGCAAAAGTGTAACAAATATCTTCCATGGTTCAACAGTGACTGAAATCAAATTCATGACAATAGACCCCAAAAAGCACTGTTTTATCACTAGGCCACGGTTAGCCGTTATACAATATTTGAAATAAAATTACAAATTCAAAATACAAAAACGTACAGCACTCCGTTTACAAAAGGAATTTTTTTCATTAAAATAATAATATTGCTAAAATAATCAATATAATCAAAATAGTTAATGACTGAGAGACCTTATTAATCAGTTACTGAATGTGAACTCAACTTGTAAAGAAACCAATAAAAAGACAAAGAGTAAATTAAAGCTTTGTTAATGGAAAATTTCTAAAATGTTCAATTTATTAAAATGCGTAAAATTGTTGCTAAATGTAATTTCTTTTTATACCCAGAGAAATGGAGAGCTTGGCAGAGTGCTGAGAGAACGATTAACTAAAAACTAGTACTGAGACAGGGGATGTTATCTTCTAAAAAAATTATCTTCTTCTCGACACATTATCAAGCTTTCAAATTAAAGATGTACGTATGGTCAATATTACAAATATGATTCACGAATGCACTTCTATAAAAACTAAAACTGCACATGAAAATTTCGATTTTATTATTAAAGATAAATATGACGTATATAAATGTAGAAAACCGAAATACTTTTTCGCCTTCTTAAGCTAATCAATAAAAGTTCTTTCAAATCCAATTAAATGATACAAGATTTGGGATTCAGTGGATAACACAAAACATTTTTTTTGTATAAACAATTGAACATTTTTAATGGAAAAATATGATTAATTATCTACTTTGTATATGAACGTGAATCACGAAGGAAGGAAAGGAAGTACAACACACACACAATTGGCTCTCATATTTATTCTATTAAATTGAACACATGAAGATATGAAAAAATTTCAATTAGAATGAAAATAATAAACTGTGAAATGACTAGTTAAATTGTTACCTAAATCAATTTGCTTGATCTGACATCATCATTCGTATTTTGATAAATAAATTTAGCAGGAGTAAAGAAGTTTAAATTCTCCGCTTAATACAAATTTTAAATTAATAATTTTTTTACCAATGGCAGATTGTAGACAGTTACAACTGCAACAGAGTCTATTAATCTATTGTTCCCTGGTACCAAGGAACCGGCCAGACACAGCGACCTCTTAGCCGCCGAGGCGTTGCCCGGGTGCACCACAGAAGGTGAGCCACCATCGTACCCTCACACATGCCATAGGGACCCGTTTATAGGGTAGGCATCATTCATACTTCATTCACACATACAAGGAAAGGACAAAGACAGTATATATAGAGAAAAAGTACATCCATGCCTGAAACGGGATTCGAACCCAGGACCTCCCTATCCGTAGTCAGGCACGCTGATAAATTAATAATATGTGGACTTAAAATTCTATGCTAAGCGCTGATAAAGAGAAATTCTATTTACTGATAACTCATTCTTTTTTAGATGGTTCGTATACATTAGGTAAGAAAAACAGATCATAACAATAAAAAAATCATACATTGCAAAATACATGTGTTGTTTCTTTGACTCAAGGACTGTTTCATACAACAAGCAATTACGTGTCATATTATGGTGACTGTAGTGGTAATCCTTTCAGATACCGAAAAAACGTTTTTACGCATACGATGCAATTTTGACACAAATATTGTTTAAATCTTTTTTTTTTTTTTGAAATTGTTCAAATAAGAAAACAGCCAATGCTGTTTAATTAACAGCGTTCAGTTAGTATTAACTATGTTGCAACGTTAAACTCTATCGAATGTAAATGTATATAAGTAAAACATAATTTTATTTATACCCATTTACATTTATAAATTACTTTTGATGCAATGTGAATATTTTTAACCATGAAAAGGACTCTCAAAATAAACCTGCCATTTTAACTATGTTTCCTTCTCCTATGATTCATAAGATTCAAAGGGAATACAATCGTGTTATTATAATTATTTTAACCGTCAAAAAACTGAAAAAGTGGACCTCATCATGAAAGCTTAAATGTCCCAATAGAGGTCAGTGAGTACCAGTTTGCTGCTGTAGAATCACATTTGATTTGAATGGGTACCCTTTCACGCACTTTTTCGTTTTCTAACCGAGTTAATTCTCTCATGATACCAGGCTATTAATGCATGCAAAGTTATTTAGTGCACAGCAGTGCTGAATCAAAAGGTGCAAAACCGAACTCTTTAAAATATATTTTCAATTGCTTTTCAAAAAAACTTTTTCCAACCAAAATTGAAATCGATTGCTCCATATTTTGCACAAATTATTAATTGTTGCATTCACTGTAACTCGTGTTATTTGGCTTTCATACGATAATTTTTTTTATCGCGACTGACAAGTTTTTTTTATACACTGCTCCAAATTAATCCAAATTAAAAAATGCTTTTATACCTTCAGTCCAGGTTGCAACGCCAAACAAAGACAAGAGATATCATCACAGAATTTATTTTGTAGATAGCATGCTGAGAGAGAGAGAGAGACCAAGTTTTAAAGGATTAAATTTATGGACATCTGTGAAGTGTGGTTCATGCCAAAATCAGTAGCCAATATTGTTGGAGATCACCACTGCCAAACTCCGCGGTATTGATTCAAAGAGACTTTGGATGCGTTCTTGGGGTACAGCAGATCAACAGCTTCCACATGTTGCCAAAGTTGATCTGGTGTAGCATCTGGGGATGTAATCTGGGTCAATCAATGAGCAATCATAAAACACATGTTTTCTGTCAGTGAAAAATCCAGAGATCAAGCCGGCCAAAGAAGCAATTCATTCTAGCGATTGACGAAGTACCCTTGGACAATGTGAGTCAGGTGTGGTCGCGGACTGTAAGTAATCCTTCAGGGATTACCTACAGTCATATATCCTGTTGATATATGACTGTAGGTAATCCCTGAAGGTAAGGAAGGACAACTGGCTTCAACACATTGGAGATGTAGTGCTGGCTGTTTAATATACCGGCAATGCATATTAGAGGAATGCGAGAATGATATCTAATATCGCAACATAACATAATACACGGTGCAGAACCAGTGCGGCGGTGCATAACGCAGCTGTTCAGCATCACATCTTCACGGTGCTTCCAGACTCGAATGCGACCATCGTGGTGTTGCAGACAGAAGTTTGATCCTCAGTAAAGACAATTTTATCCCATTCAGCCTTCCACATCCTTCTTGCATCGCACCAGTGGTGACGAAAATGTCTGTGGCTCTGTGTCAAGGGTAGACGAAGCAAGAGACGTCTTGCGGACAGACCACGCTGCTGTAAGTGGGATCGAATGGTACGCGCAAACTCTGGATGATGCGTTACAGACTGAATGTGCTGTGCAATTGCTCGTGATGTGGCTGAGCGATCCCTCACTGAGAAGCGGGCAATTTGCATGTATTCATGTGAAGTGGGGCATTGAGGTGGATGCGATCGAACACGTCGGTCTGTCGTACACTCCTGCATCTAACGATCACATATCCGCATTTCAGTTGTTTGGTTTCGTCCATCACGACTACCTATTTCCTTGAAAGTTTATCCACTATCTCGGTAGACCACTATCCTTCCTCTGTCGAACTGGGATGCTTGATCAAAAATGATCCTTGTTTTCTAGTGGGCATAATTGACCTTTTTTTTTTTTTTTTTTTTTTTTGAAAAAACAACAATTGTCGAAATCTCCAAGCCTTTTAAACAGAGATTTGAAGTTGTGAAACAGGCGCGCGTGATGTGCGTTTGAGCTGAAATTCAAATCATTTGCATATCCTCTAATGTACGTTGTAAATTTTATGTTATTTGCATGCTTCTTTCAGGGTATTACATTTACGGTAGTGTATTTAAAGAATGTAATAAATTCATTTAGGTATGTTAAACTTAGATTAACTTTCTAGTTGAAGAAAAGAACAACCTCATAATATTTATTCAAATAATGTTTTCTTCTCGACATTAAGTAATTGTGTATTAAAGTAAAAATGGGAATTTTCGAGAAAGTGTTTGATAGTAACATTTTTTCTAATTTTTTTAAATAGATTTTTTTAAAATTTCCTTTTTGTATAATGACAAGGCTTTCAAATTTCGATTTTAAAGGTGAATATTTTCTTAGAATTACTAATGATATTTTATAATTGAAAACAAATCAGTAACCCATTGTTATGTCATAAAAAACATATATTTATTGAGTTTTATTATAATATAAAATGATATAAACTTAGGTGTGCTGAAAATAGTATCTTTTCCTAGAAATGATAGAAGTACAAAAATTACACATCGATTTACTTCTAAATCGATTTGAAAATGGCCAAATAAAGCTCAATTTTTATAGTTGAGCTATCAAATGTTGAAATTATATTTTGCGAAAAATGGTAGTAGTTTATTTATTTATTAAATAAATAACATGCTTTGTTATCGTTATATAGCATAGCTTATGTAAAAATAGAAATGTGTTCATAAAATTTTATACAGATAAATAATTAAATATTTTTTATTTACTTATTCTCTATTTCTAAGGAACATACATTTCTGTAACTATATTTTAATGTACTACATGTGTTTCTAATTGTATGTCAGTTTGATTCCATTTGTAAAATGGCAATATTAAGCAATACACTTGTTATCAGATGTGTTAAATATACCATATCTCATTCTTTTATAACATAAATACATTTATATTCAAAAAATATCTTTGAATGTGAATGTTAACAAAACACACATTTTATATAAGTCTTGTTATTTATAATTTAAAAATGATTATGTGTGTGAGGAGGTTTCTTTAGAACTTTCTCTTTAATCGTTATAAAACGATTAAAGGAAGGACATGGTTTCATTGTAAAGCATTATTGCATTTTATTGCTTTATTGGGTAATAAAAGAAAATTCGTTAGACACAAGGATTAAGATATTTAAGCTCTTTGAGTTATCTGTGCTATTTCTACAATCTGTTTATTGAGTTGTTCGAATAAACGCGCCAGAGAATTTATAGTTTAGAAAATTGTGCATTTTTGTTTCTAGAAGAGCTCTTTCTCCCATTCCACATCACACATTATATTTCACAATTCTTCAATTTTGGCTACGTATTAATTATAATACGCTACTTTTTTATTATATTTAATATATTATTTTACTATATTTTGACTATTTATTAAATTTAAATTATACTATCTTTATTTACTAAGTATTTATTATAATAGTTCTTTTCAGTTCCCTGTGAAACGATACTGAAATTAACACAGCATGAAGAACCTTAGGATATTGAAACTATAAATGAAAAAAAAAAAATTAGATTTCAAAATGTAGGTAACATTATCAATATATGAACTTTACTCTGTATATTTATTTCTGCTATTTTGATTTATTTTGTTTAGATTGAATACTATTTGGAATAAGTATTTTCTCACAAATAACAGAACTCTACTATAGAAAACTGATTATTTAATGGGGGGTGCTACTCCTAATGGAATACGTGGGTGGAGGTTTCTTTAATGAAATAACTAAATTTCTTACATCTACCTTGTGTTCTTTTATAAATAGTGCAATTAGTGCCCAGTTGTTTTTATACGCAGTTCAATTTATTATATAGCGCTGCCCTATATTTTTATTCCAGTTTGTTTATTTCAAGTAAAACTATTTTTAAATTATTGTTTATAAAAGTATAATAGTGTATTAGGAATATCATAAAATCTCAGGCATAGCATAGAAGGAAAAAAATTTTCTAATTATTTCTTTTGTTAACTGCCCGGATTAATCAGATATTGAATATTAATGTAGAAAATGTTTGATATTACAAGTGAAACATAAATGACGAATATTACATTAATATATTATTTGTTATATGCCTTAGTTTTTCCATTTTGTTTATTAAAAACGAAATTATAATAATTTTTAAAGTAATTATATGAAAGATATTAAAGTTCATAGAAAACAAATTTAATTTCTATAGATGGAACAGACATAGCGTTTGATATTAATGAATTAAAAATATGCCACATTGCATATTACTAAATGGGAAAATTTTAATACACAGTCAATAGTACTTGATTAATATTCACCTCAATTCACACATCGTCATTCTTTGTGAAAAAGTTGGTTTGTTGTTGCCTCTATATGTTCAATAATGAAAAAGAATGCAATTTTTATAATCTTTATTTAAGCATGTTTTTTCCTAATAAAAAGAAATGTATAGCAATCAATAATGGGCAAATGTAGAAAAAAAGAAAAATATTTATACATTGATATTTCTAGCAGTGTGGACGTTATTGAAGATATTTATAAATTTTAAAACAGTGGTTTCCAGAATCAGATACAACAACATGTCCATCAGACGTTAAAGCTAAGCCTTGAGGTCCATAAAGTGGATCCCCAAAAGTATTGATGAAGGAAAGAAATGACCCATTCATGTCAAAAACCTACAAAAAGCAATTGAAAAACATTTAAGTACTAAATATAATCACTTGCATTCAATAAAATTGACAAAAACAGAAAAAAATACTTAAATTGTACAAGCATACAAAGATAAAATAATATTTTTAATTCTAAAAATGGCAGTAAAGTACTCAAGAGCTATAAAAAAAAAGTCGCAAATGTTGCTCACTGAAAGGAAATTTAGATCAAGTAAATTGTTACTACCTAACGCAGATATTTTCAAATGGATTTTCGTCTGAATATAGTAATATATATTAATAATATATATTTTTTATTATTTAGGAGTTTTGTGTCTGAATTATAATAAACAGTTTGTCACTTCAAAAATAAATTTTGCTTAGAAAATTATGTTTTTCTAAGTAAAATTTAATTTTGTACATGGTCAAAGTGAAAGATGTTTCTATTTAAAAATAAAAATTAGTAACGAAAAAATTGAATGTTTTAAAATCTAAAAATGTGGAATTTGAGATTTATCACTATTTTATTTCTTTTCCAGTGCATAATTAATAAAAATTCTTAGCTGCTCTGCAAAGTGAAAATTTCGCTAGTATGAGAGAAGCATCTTTTATTCTGAAAATATTTTTTAAGCATATAACAACGTTTCCATGAGTTAAGAGTTTTCCAATAATAGCCATCACAAAATTGATATGATTGTACATTGTGTTTTGATAAGATTATAATAATGATGCCATTATCAAAATCATTAAGATGTTTCCTAAAAATATTATATCTCATAAACAAATTATATATTATTTGGTACTGGAAAGTAAATGTTACAATGTCTTACTCACGGAATATTGTGTGACAAATTCGCAATGTTAATTAACTTCGACTTGCGTTCAATTAATATATATGTGATTATTGATTATCGGATATCTTTTCAACAATAACCACCTGTTTTCATCGTGTCCTCAATAATTAATAGGAATTCTATGAAAACGCTAAGAAGCTAATATGATGTAATGCAATATTCTATAGCAAATACAGTTGCTCAGATATTTATAGGTATTGATTTGTGAATTAAATAAATAAGAATATACAATTTTCCTCTAACACGATCGTGAAAAACTTGGTATATATGTTAACAGCTAATGATTCCGCAAAACATGATAAAGCGTGCCATGCACAAAAACATGAAACTAATAATATTGAGAATTAAGGACTGATACATTAAGAATAAAGTTTATTTATTCTTAGTATGTATAAAGTTTATTTTATTCTCATCGGTATCAAGGATTTAGCCTTCAAGTTTTTCAAACCATTCAATGCAGGAAAACTGTATTTATTAATGAATTATTTGGCTGAAAATACAAAAATGTGTACTGAATTTATAATGAATTACTGAACTTATACATAATCAATACAAATTTGTCCTGAAAACTGTATTTATTAATGAATTATTTGGCTGAAAATACAAAAATGTGTACTGAATTTATAATGAATTACTGAACTTATACATAATCAATACAAATTTGTCCTGAAAGCATACACATGTAAATTTTCAAATAGTTAACTACGGTATTTTATAACAATATCAATTGTATATACTTTAACTGCTTTTATCAGGAAATTTAGAAGTGGTTAATGTTGAACGAGTATTAAGAAATTTAAACTCACTTGAATTCGACAGTTTCCCCAGTCAGCAACAATGATGTTGTCTTGGCTATCAATGGCTACTCCAGTTGGAGCGTTAAACTGGCCATTGCCCTCTCCGTTAGACCCAAATGACGTCAGAAATCCTCCTTCAGCGTCAAATATCTAAGAGAAAAAGTGCATTTTGATTAAAAAAATCAAGCAATGTCGAAGGTTTTATATTTTTCAATTATTTTCTTGCATTCTATTTAATAATTTCTATGTTCCTTCACAAAACTTAAGATATTCTCACACAAAAAAGGAAACTAGCTTAAACAATGCTGAAATTACGATAAACATTTTACACAACAGAAGGAATTAACGCCTATATTATTTAATGCAGAATGAATTTTTGTTTTCACGTATGTGTGTTAATCACAAAGAACTATATAGCATCATTATAAATACAAAATTGCTAAAATGCCATAAATATTATACATTAATTTATAATTATATAAATAATCATACATATTTACATTTCGAAAGTAATAACTCCTTTGAGAAAAAATTTCAATGAGTGTATGAAAATATTCAAATATGAATATTTTATTGTTACGTTGAATATGTTTTTTTAATTCCATTCGCGATGCATTAGTTGAATGATTTATAATACGAGAGAGAAGAGGACTTGCGGATTAAAGTTTCTCTGACCAATTTTTAAGAAATACATAGTTATATATTTTACCATATATCTAATATTGAAATAATTACGTTCACTGGCGAAGTAAATAATTGGAAAGCTTTGATGAACTAAGCGAGGAAAATATTTTAAGCTCAATAAAAAATGTATAGGTTAGGTAGTAAAAATTTTACGTCTTTAACCCTAGGGATTTAATGTATATTATAGCTATAAATTAGAGGAAAATTTAGTCTGCCTTATCTGATAACTCCTGAAAAAATTGAGATGCAAATAGATCGATTAAGCCAATGCCAGTGACTTAGTGATCATATTATTTCAGTTTTTATAAAGAAATTTTACCATTTGAAATGAATTCGATGAGTAATTGAATAACATTTACTAAAACTGTTAGCTATTACAATTACCTTCACACAATGACTGTGGAAATCAGATACTACAATTTGGTTCCTACTGTTGACAGCAGCATAGTGAGGACCAGTGAATCTGCCGGGCTCTGATGGACGACTACCAAATTTATAAAGGATTTTGCCATTTTCTTGGAAAACCAATACGTTATTACCTGAAATAAAAAAGTCACATTTTACGTCTTCTTTAAAGTTTCGCAAACAATGCTACCTACTTGACACTACATAAATATACACATTTTCACAAAACAAAGTATTAATTTATTTTATTTGTGAAACACTTTTCATTTCATAAATGTAGCTTTTAATGGGACCTGTCTGCTGTAATTCAAAGCAAATGCATAGAAATTTTGCTACCCATTTTTCCTCACCCGCTATATGAAATCGAATATACAGCGATGTTGTTGAAACCCTTCTTTTGGAAGTGCGCTAGCACTGGAACACTATTCGTATGAGTGTTATGTTTAAGTACCACTTTTTCAACATGTTGCTGACGTTGATTTGTATGCACATCATTTCGCGTGTTATTTTGGAACTTGCATATAAACTAATGCACGTTGTACGCGATTTCTTCGCATGTTTATACGAAAGTGTCATTAACACTAAATAGCTGTTGCAGTACAATTTCATTTCATTTGGCCATTCCTGTATTTTGTTTCTAACTCAAGATGGAACACCTCTAGCTTTTGAAATTTATCCCTAAAAGTGCTGCAAATTAATTCTTCTTGTGGCATATAGTCATTTTACAGCACCTTAATGCCTATTTTTATGACCATTACCATCATCATTCGAAACTATAAAAATATTAAGAAGGCATATTTTTTTAATATTCGACATCAATGTAAGCCAAAAAGGTTCTTTTCAGTATCCCGGCTATTAAAGATTATATAGATAGAGGGAATGAGTTTAAATTGATACATAACTTATTATTTTAGTTTACGATTAGATTAATTACATTTTGTAACCAATTTTGTGCACGTGAAGGTACAGTTATAAGTTATATAACATATTTGCATGCTTCGCGTTGTGTAACAATAATGCATACTAATATGCTCTTTGTATATTATTATAAGTCAGTGTAATATGTGTATATTTCTAATATTATCATGTTAATATATTGGCGCTTTATTGGATAATATGTTCTTTTAGTCCATTATGTGTCATAGCACTAGCAGTACCAATGCACATAGAATAGTACTTTACAATATCGTCAAGTTAGGTTAATTCAAATCCAGTAAATAAACAACAAATGAAAACCCAAACGTAGGCAGTAGCTATAAAAATAGTGATTACCACAATGTTTATGAGAAGAATAAAGTGTTATCATCTGTTATATTTATGCTACAGTTAATGATAATGGAAATAGATTATATCTTACCTTTGTTATCTACAACTATAATGTGACCATTCTTATCTACAGCAACACCTTTTGGTCCTAGAAGTTTTCCTATGCCTATACGAGATATGTATTTTCCATGTGGATCATAGATACTGATCCATTTGTTCTCATAATCGGCGACCGCATAATTTCCATTTGGCAAGATGGTCACACCAGTTGGTCGCTGCATTTGGCCTGGAGAACGCCCTCTAGCACCGAATCTGAGACGGAAATCACCAGTTGCTGAATCGAAGACTTGAACGCATTGGTTGTTACTGTCGGCAATGATGATTCTGCCATCTCTGGTGCAGCAGACGCCTTGAGGATTGCTGAATTCTCCTCTACCTCTACCTAGCAAATTAATCAAAATAATAAACTTAAAACAAAAATGTTATTCTAGACAATGACAATTTAATAAAATTTAAATCATAGAAATAGCATATAATACACAACTATTGACATTTTAAAAATCCGGGGAACACCTTATTAAAATTGAATTTGACTCCTACAAGAAAGAGTTGATATCTTGCTTTTCCGCAAATAATAATGTTTTAAGTTTCGATTGTGAATAGAGCCTTATCAATATTTTTAAGACCACAGTTAAATGTTTCAAAGGGAATTTTTAGCATTTCTTCCTAAATTTCAAGAGTATCTTCTTATAACATCAATGAAAAGTAAACAACGTGAAATATACATACGATATTTAATACACAGTGTACATACATTTCTATACAATTATATTGCATCGAAGCAGCGTAACGGGCTTAGGAAATTATATAAAAGTAAGCTTGCCACGTTTTTGTTTTTTAGTTAATAATTCAAATCAGTTAAATTTTTATATTTCCATTCCTTTTCCACTTAGTTATATTTATATTTACATCTTTCTTGTATGACATCAAACTGAAAGGAAATATGGTCAAAAGAATTTGTAATTTTAGGAGAAATTTCGCTAAATTTTCTGGAGTCAAGAAATTATATATATATATAAGTAATTAAAAGCAACTGACTATGAAATTACCGTACTTATTTAATAAACATTTCCATATTTATAAAATGATTGAAACTTTCGATTGAATAAACGATAAAAAATAATCGAAAATTTCGCACAAAATTTGAATGGTCATAAAAGAAGGATTTTTGAGGATTTGGATAGTAACATCTTGCTATAATTATATACAATGAGTGGCAGAGAGTATTTAAATGCATTTTTAAGATGCATCTAGTGACAACGTGTAATAACTTTGAACTCCGTTGAAATATAATGAGTTTGCTATAACTGGGCTGATTCTTTCTTCACCTATCTTCGTTATCACAATAATAGGGGAGCACAAAGCACTGTGAAACTTAAAAATGTATCGATCATGTCAAAATAATAATTTGTCTTGTTAGGATCGAAATAACAACCTTTAATTCAGAACCAATTATTGTCTAATGGTAAAATGAAGTTCTTTGAGTTATAAGGTACCGGGATCGATACTAATAACAGTTGGACAAAAGTGTCAGTGCCTGTTGGCGTTAAGTGCTTAAAACTTTTCTAGATTTTCTCGCTTGTGATAAGGGAATGTGGTCCAACACTATAAGTCTTATGTTATGAAAAGTAAATCTGGAAAGTAATGCGCAAAGGATGGGTAAAGGTTTTGAAGCAATTTATTATACTGTGCCAGTCTTCTGATCATAAGAGCAATATATTTATAAAATAAACTGCAATAATCATTTATCAGGTAAAGGAAAATCAAAATATTAAAGCTTAATTTAGAGAAAATTACAACTATATTGCGTACATTTTGATGAAAGTTTTGACCCCCGTGTATATAATATTAAAAAAGTTTAACTTTTTAATAAAAACAAATAAAAATATTCATGTAGTGTTAGGTATAATAACGAAAATAATATATATATATATGTATCTACATACGTTATAAATGAAGTTTAGGATCAGCCGACGCAACCCGGACTTTTGTTCAGTTTTTAGAAACGAGCTAATTGCAATTACAAAGGGGCTTGAGGCTGTCCTATCAATGAAGGATTATGGAGAACTTTGTATTTTATCAGATTGCTGTAGCTTACTTCAACATCTTCACAAATGGTTTCTGATCGTTGACCTGACTAGCATCTTAATCTTGAATAAGTTAAAACATGTATCGCAGCATCATGATATTCATTTACAGTGGATCCCTTCACACGTAGATATCCTTGGGAACGAGCTTGCAGACAAACTTGCAAGAGAGGAATGCAATCAACCGATTCCAGCTCCCTCTACACTTACTTTTCAGGAGTGGTACTCCCGGAAAAAGGAACAAATTATGGCGCGGATTAGAGGGTTCCTCCAACTCACCACTGGTATATGGGTAGGAAGCCGGGAAATGCCCTTGTCCTCGACTGTGATAGAGATTCCTAAACTGCGCTAACAAGACTCGCCAGTTGGCACATTAAGTGCCTCTTATTTTTTGAGGGAAGAAAGAAGTATGACACCTGCACAAAGAGAGAGAGAGTGCAGTGTTCACGAGGCTTCGCCACGGCACATTTCGGATTGTTTGGGCCTCTCTAGGGAGGACATCTATGCAACTCCCCTTCTTGTGCTGGACTTTTTAAGAGTCAACGGAATTCTAGATCTTGTCTGACTCCGTCAGACTATGGAGGATAAGAAAGAAGAAGAAGACATACGTATAAGTTATCGATGACATAGATTTAAAGTCATTTTTGCAAGATAATAGTGAAATTGATTTGAGAGAAAATAATTCTGTTTAATCGGTCCTTTAAGAGAAACTAAATATGGACAACGATGTTATTCTATAATTTAGCTCGTGGAAAATATATTGTGAGCGTCTCAATCATTTAAATAGTCGATTTCCTATTAATGGTGACTGATTGACTTTGATATTGAGGAAGACATATGATCTCTTCCAGGATTTTTGAAGAAATAATGAATCAGGTTAATGGTTTCCATCAATGTTGATCTTCGTGAAATATTAAGATAACCACTAAAGGATTAGAAGTTATAAATGCAGTTTAGTAGTTACTGTTGCTGCCTACCCTGTCTAGTGTTCAGCTTGCCTGACCGTGGATAAGGAGGTCCTGGGTTCGAATACCAGTTTGGGCATGACTGTACTTTCTCTCTATGTCTATCCTATCTTTGTCCTTTCTGTGTATGAATGGTTGCCTACCCTATAAACAGGCTCCTATGGCATGAGTGAACTGATGAAGTCGGACTCCACACCAAAATATGGTTCAGTTGGAAAAGTGGAGCAGCGCACCCATAATGCCAGCCTATAGCTCGGACAGGACAACAACAACAGTAGTTATTGTTTCACGCCCTATCCTATAAGTCTGATTTTGAATACCAGAAAAAGGGTAATGTTTATTAAATTTTTTTTGATGACGCAATAAATTATCGCCCAGTTAATTTTGCTTTTTGTATACTAAACCTTCACCGAAATTCCATTCCTGTATGAGAGTGACTTTAGGCATAAAATTAGTTGTACATGTAATCAACTAGGCTACAAATTGAAACCCTTTTAATTGGGTTGCAATTTTACTTGTTTAATCAGTGTTGAGAAATTTATAAAACGATACTGATAGATTATAGAACATTTATTTTTTTTATTTAAGGAACCAAACGAATAAATTTTGATTTCTTCATTGATGTGCTGTAGTAAAAATATAAAAGCAAAATAAAAGCAATTAAAATTGTTAAAACAACACAACAAGGAAAATGTAGAGAAAATACAAAATTGCTTTTTAGTTTTTTAGATTTCCATCCTCTCACGTTGTAGTCTCTCTCTCTTTTTTTTAAAAAAGCATTAGATCTCGTTATAAGAACTCATTTCAGGTCATTTGTATTGTAAGTTTTTAAACCAGTGTCATCTTAAGTTTTTTTGTGTGTTTAAAAAAATAAATATTTAATAAAATTCTCTATTTTATTCACTTTAAAATCATGCATTATCTACTACGCAAATCGAACCAAATAACAAACAACAACCAAATATACATAGCAGTTATTTTTCAAACTTAGTCAAATGTTTTCACCATGAGTACTAAGAAGAAAACAGATGGACTAGATAACACAACACACAAAACAACACTTTCATATTGAATTAATCGAGAGATACAAGGTGAAATGGTTTTAGGTCAAGAACCGCAGTTCCGATGTTTCCAACAAGTTTACCCATTGTTTGTTTAAAAGTGTGAATCACATGTAATAGTTCATCTTGTTTCCTAATGAACTACAAAAGTTTTACATAATTGCTTTATATAAATATTTTTAAATTTTTGGATGATTCTAGTCTTACTGGATCTTTTTGACGAACCTTATTTACCAGCATAAGAAAGAAGATCTTGGGGCAATTTCGCTCTAGAAAATGTAATATGAAGAACATGATTTCAATCAAATCTATAAACTTGTGTAAAGTATTGCAAACGTTACAAGTCCATCGAAAAGTTTTCATTAACGTTCAATACATATTGTTCCGAAAAAATATTTTTAGATTATGAGTTGGGTTAACTGTTGTAATTAAGAAACCCATTAAACTCCGTAGATACAATTGTAATTTATACACCGTTAATGTGTATATTAAATTTAATAATCTGAAACAAGTAATTAAGGCAAAACTAAAGATTATTTTATTAAACTTAAGAATTAAATTCTTTTCTTTTTTGTAGAATTCCTTGCTTGAAATAACATAATAAGTTTTTCTTATTCAGAATGAAATTCAACAATATACTCTTTAAGAGCTCTCTCTCTCTCTCATTAGTCTTAAAAATAAATAATGAAATTAGAAAACTCACACATAATATTTTTAGTCCCTAGAAGGAATATTTTGTTATTTCATAGATAATTTAAAGACCAAAATATTCTCATAAATCCACTGAAAAAATTTAAATAGTTTTTTTTTTAACATTGCTTAATGATTGATCTGATAGACTAGAAAACAAATTTTCTTATCCTCAAATGAGAATTTGCTTATTCTTAATTTATTGTAATGCTTTTTGATATTTATGGAAAATTTGCCAAAAGTATCAATAGTTAAAACAATTTTTTTTTTTGCTTTATTTGAATAAAATATAGTTATTGAAAAGTCTATTATATTTAGTCCGAATACTAAAGTCATAGATGAAACTATAAAATGATCATTGCTGATATTTTAAAATGATATTATACATTCTCAATAGCAAATTATAAGAAATTATGATTTGAATACAGCTGTCATTATTGTATTTAACTCACTTTGAAGAATCTGAGAACTATAATTTATCTCATAAATTTGAGCTTAATAATCATAAATTTGAGCTGTTTGTATTTTAGTAGTATTAACCTAATATAAAAATCGTTCATAATTTAGTTAAAGATAAGTAATCAGATTATACCTCGATTTCCAACTTTCAAAATCAAGTCATCTTCAATGGCATTGCTTCGTAGTCTTGAACCACTTGATCGGTTACTGGATGAAGACTTACTAGTACGTTGTCTTACTCCAGTTGTCCTAGGAATTTTGGAGCTCACAGGTCTATCACTGGACGATGATTCTTCTTCAATAAATGACTTTATCACAAAAGGGCTTCCATTTATATGCTGTCCAAGGAATTTGATACTTAGCTGAAATGTGCCTTCCTTAGGAACAGAATACAGCATGTCGTAGCTGCCATTTTTTTGGTCCACGATTTTTGGCTTATAAGAAAAATTTAGCTCCGGAGATATCAATTCAGCCTCAAAAACATCCCCTGCACCACGAACGATGTCACTTCTATGATCTTTCGCAGTTACTACCACCAAAGTTTGCTTATTGACACCGCAAAGTTTGAGACCTTCACCAGCTGCAGTGCACTGATGAGCAACGGCACTGGTGGTCACCAGGTTACCCACGTTCATGATAGTGGATTTTGCTGCTTCAGAGCCTTCTGGTCGGAAAGAGAGGAAGTCATTTTCTTCAGGCATTTTCTGAATCCTCATGGCTGCAAAATCTTCCAACTTTTCCGCCATCTGCTTTGTAACTAGAATGATTTCCGTCTCACTACCATAACATAGAGCGTTCTCAGTGAATTCTGAATTGGCGACAATATTCGACAAGCACATATCAAGCAAATTTTTTTGTTCTTCTAGAACTTGCCTCTTTCTGGCTGCTGTTTGTTCAAGCTCTTCTATCAACTGGCTTCTTCTTTGAGTAATAGCTTTCTCCAAATTATTAAAGCAATCAATAATCATCAATCGGTTCTTTTCATGATTGTTAGCCAGAGAGAAAGCAACATTACTCACAGCTTCAATGGCTTCTTTTAAAGTTGGTACTTGATCGTAAGCTTTCTTTAAAAGTTCACGTAAATTACTCTTCTCGTCTTTAGCAGCTTCAGTCAAACGGGCTGTCAAGTGTCCAGCGTGTTCAATATCTGTGCATGTCACACAAATGGCTGTTTCACACTCTTTGCAATAAAAACGTAAGGACTGGTTAATGTGCTTAGGGCATGTTAATAACGTTTTTTTAACAGGCGTTTTTTGCATGCTACTGGAATGATTATTCATCATGGCATCATCATCACTAAATAAACAATTATCTTCAATATTTACAATGGAATGCATACTGGTTTTGGAATCTTCACCGTGCTTGAGACTACAGCGGCTGCATAGATACTGATTACAATCTAAACATTTATTTGATCCACTATTTGATTTAAATTGGCAGTTACCACAGACAGAAGTCTGCTCTAGCACATCCATTAGGTTATTTATTAGAAAATTATTCTGAAGGCCAGAAACTCCTTGTTTGGGAAGAATAGATTGTTGCCTACATAGCGGGCAAGATACTGTTAAACTTTCAGAAGGAGTGTATTGTAAAAGACATCTTTCGCAGAAAGTGTGAAGGCAAGGGAGCATCTGAAAAGAAATAAAAACTTAAGCATGCCTATTTATTATATTTATGGTAAATTAATTTAGAATATTTAAAAAAAATTTATTTCCAGAATACGAAAACTGTAAGGAAAATCAGTCGTATAGATGTTAGAAAATGTAATTTGTAGAGCTATGACATTTAATTTATTGAATATTATTTTAATTTTCGATAATATAGTTTTGGAAATAATTGATTATTCACACACACGCAATTCCTTGCATTTATTTTCAATCTCAAATCCTAATTAATCCTCTATAGATTAAGCATGATCTAATATGAAGTTTTATTGAAGTTTACATTATATTGAAGCTTTATTTATGAAGTTCTACTTAGGCAGATTAAAAGCGTTTTTTCTTTCTTGAAAATTAGCATTTCTGACTATTCCTTTACCACAAAAAATGGATAATTGTAAAGTTAAAAAATAGAAAATATATTATCTTACACTTGAAATTTTTTAATCCCAAAGGAAATGGTGTTTTATATCACCCACCAAAATTATTCCAAAATAACGTTTATTTATTTATTTATTTTTTTTTTAACTAACATACAGTTTATGATATATGTGTAGGCAGGATTTTATTTTTTAATTTATTTCGTGAACGGGGTTACTGATTATAATTTTGTGAAATAATTTATTGCATTATCATATTATTATTTGCGCATCTATCAGTTAAACTTCTCTAACTATCGTTAGCTCTATTTTCTTTAAAATATTCCAAATGAACTCTTGAATTTTCAATATTATGCTGCTAATAAATGCAAATAATATTATATATATATATATATATATATATATATATATAATTTGTTAAATAGTCATGCTTTTAAATTATTTTCCTTTAGTTTAAATAAAAGTTATCGATTAAATAGAGAAAAATATCATTTACAGTGACCTGTAAATTCCGTTTGCATCTTCCTAATAAATTTATGCAGTTTTTGTAAGCCAAATTATTATATTTTTTAAATTCGTGGCAGTGTTTAAGGTATTAAGAACTTCGGAATGATTATCTAGTAGAAAATATTTTTATAAAAGAGAATTTCAGATAGCACACTGCTTTCAAAAATATATTATTTGTTAACTCTATTATTGTTATTTCCAAACACATATTATTTATTAAGCAGGATTTTAGAATCAACTAAAGTCCAGTTTCTAATGTAACTTTGAATTTCTGTTACTTTAAGATAACTGCAAGTTAGCAGCTTTATTTGAAAACATAGTTTATTGCATTCAGCAAGTTTATTTCCATTCATACTTATAAGTACACTAATAATCAAATGTTAAATAAAGTTACTAAATATTTCACAGACATAAGGTTAGGAAATCAATTTTTATATATGCTCTCTCGCGCATAACTAAAGAAATAAAAGATAGAAATATAGGAAAAAATAAAAAGCTCCTTCGTCTAATTAGAGAAAAAACGAAATTCTGACAAAAAAATTTTTTTCCGTGTGATGTACATCCATTAAGGAGAAGATAAAATTATCAGAGAAGATGTAATTGAGCAACTCATTCCTCCTACGATTACCACAGTCATAATTCTAAGGGTCCAGTTGCAATTTATGGAGTCGGGTAATTAGTTGGAAAGATAAGCGTAAATAATTCGAGAAACAGTCTTCAGCGCAAATAACAACGAAAGTAGTACTTCAAGTCGTGCCTACAATTAATTAAATGTATACATATATCAGCTTACAAATCACATAACAAACAATTTTTATTAATAGTAATTCGTTTTTTAAAATTTACTTTCTCCTTCTTATGATTTATATATATATAGTTCTCTTTCTACCTGATTTCGTAATCAAAATCAATTAATGGTAATGATTTTGATTTCCTAATTTGCATTTTAAGAATATTTTGAGAGCTAATTCATATACACGATAGGAAAAATTCAGCAGAAAGCAACTTCGCTTTATTTTCCTTTAGATTCAGACTTCCGTTTGTCGAATTCAGACTAAATAGATTTGAAATTAAAAATGTATTTTGATTTGTTTTTTATTCATTGGGAATTATATCCTATTATATATATATATATATATATATATATATATATATATATATATATATATATATATATATATAGTAGTTTAGTAGTTTAATAATAAGAAATAGAAAATTACACACATGTCTAAAATATATATAATATGTATTTATAAAATGTACAGATAGATTTTTATCAAAATAATGAAAATATTCTAGATATATGAGAAATGTTTTGCTAACACGACGATGACCGAAATCAAGAAAAACTGCTGTTTGTGTTTACCCGGGAATAGAAACATAAGTTTGAATAGTGTTTAGAAGTTATATTGTTCAACTCTTTATTGATATACTATGAAAGTTCTCGAAGAGATGTTGGTAGAAATTATTGATTCCATATTGAACGTTCTAAAACAGAACATAACGATTCCATTATATTGACATAGGGAGATGTTCCAATTTCTGCTATTGCCCATCAAGTCATAATTTGATAAATCCTACTGTATGAATAGGAGCTTTATATCCCTAAAAATTGGAATTTCTGGAGAAAAATGTTTGCATCATAGAAAGGATCTCGTCAGCTGAAATTTCATTATACTTTTCTTCAGTAATCTTTCTTTTTAGGGTTAAGGTTAAGTCAACAGAAAGTCATGCCCATACCATGATACACGGTTGCCCATACCATGATACATTCATTTCTATGCTTGAAAAATGGAAAATGCTTGAGCTGGTGTTCTCCAAACTGCTCTGTTGTGGTCCAAAATGTGAAATATCATTCTTCTAAATATATAGTTTTCTTCCACTTATTAACATATCAGATTTGTTGTAGTTGGGAATTTGCATTGTAGATGATATTTAGTATTAGTATCTGCGACAAGTGGTTTGATAACTGTTGCTTTGAATATAAATGTTCGGTTTGAAAATGAGCCTTCTAATTGCGTTATTAGCAAGGGAGAATGCTGATGTTTATTGACTAAACGGTCGCTTTGTCAGCATATTTTGTTTTTGTTAGGCATTTTAATACACTTAAACACTCGTCTGTCTCTTTCATACGTTTGTCCTTCTATCTTCTTGCGGAGCTTGCCTTGTCACACTGTGTGTTCTTTGTATAGCTTTAGACTTAGTACTTTTAGAAGCAACTAAAAGCTAGGATGTTTCCAGCACATCTACTCCAGATAGTCGAGTTTCAATAATAAGGCTTCTTTGAAACTCAGTGAGATTTGTGTCATTTTACGCTATTGACAAAAGTCAAAAAATTATGCAAATTTAATATAGTTATCTCATATTCCCGTGTGACACCTTCTTTTTGTATTAAAAAATCAGGTAGCTGGGCTCATAAAATAATGCTTTAGGTCAAATTTAAGTGTCGCTTTTATTCGCAGGAGTTTTGGGTTTTTAATAACCACTTGTAAAAAAATGTTTTTGTTTATTCGGATATAAAAATGGCCGACTGTATGTGTTTGAAAAAAAAATAATCGCATCTTTTCTATAAGCGATTTCTAATGGTATCAGAATTTTACTTCATACCTTAATGCATGAATTAGTTTTCCAAAATAAAATTGGCCTTAAAGAGAATCACTACCATCAATTAATTAAATGTTTACTGGCAACAGTTTAATATATTTAGGTGGGCTTGAAACTATTAAATAAATGTCATAAAAAATCCAAATGCCGACTATGATCAAACGAAATTTTAATTAAAAGTTATTTATTTTATAGGAATAAACACACACAAATAAAACCACTGAAAATAATAGAATTTTATGCCTATTTTAAAATAGTTCCTGAACGAAGTCTTTCAACAGCAAGTTTTTCCCAACCAAAGAATTTTTTTTTAATATGAAACTAATTTTCTCAATAATCTAAGCAACTGTTTTTTTTATGATAAATATTTTTCTTTTTGATTTTTGTTATATTTGAGAAAGGTTCTTAATTAATTTGGCGATATGTTCATTAAGTACTCGTTTCTGTATCACCTGTCGCAAAAGATACTACACGACAAGATTATGGTTTTGAACAACATTACAATTCCTACGAACAGAGCTGCATCTTCAGCATTTAGTAGGTGACACTGCGAGCAATTTAACGAACAAAAATAAAGTCATGCATGAAAATAAAGACGTGATATAAGGAAAAGTATGCCCCGAATTTATTGAAATTAAACTTCAAAAATTTTAAAATGAAATAATAGTAAATGTAAATATGACATTCAAACTAGTAAAGTATCTTTGATTTTGACCATCCCCCTTATATTATACCGAGTAATGCAATTTCAACTCAAATGCATTTTTTACTATTACTTTACTTTTAATTGAAAATATCTATTAAATATCTTTGAATTAATCACATAATCTAAAAATTTTGTATCACAGATTCCAATAAATGGAAACTCTGAAAGTTTTGTTAGATAAAATTTTTTCCATAACAAGTGTTTTGCAAAGGAAATGAGGGAATGATTCTTGTATTTTATAATAAATACCAGAACAAATGCAATAAGTTATAATCCACTTTGAAACTATTTGAGAAAGGGATTTGATAACTTTAAAGTTTTGTTACATTTATATGAAATCTTAAAAGAATTTCTGAATGGCGTATATATATTCAAATCGTTGCTATGGGGTAAATTTTTACATTTTCGCAACCAATGAAAGAATTATTGTCTTCACTCATTATTTCAAACGAAACAGGCAGTCATATTCACTTGAAGTAAAGAAAATGTAAAAGATTTCGAATTTTGAATACTTTCTGAAATTTAAGAGAAAGAATATATGTCTCTATATATATAATATGTCTATATATATCTATATAATATGTCTTTTTTTAAAACAAATGTTCTATATTTATTTTTTTTTAAATTATAGATTTTTCTAGATTTATGGATTTTTTCTATACTGTTGGCCATTAAAATTGTTATATCAAGAAGGTGATATGCTACACAAGAGAGGAAGAAGATGTTGTGATATGCAAATGTGATTTTCAAAGCATTCATGTGAAACAGGTGGCGCCAACAATACTTACAATATTCTTAAATGAAAAAAAAAAATTCTATACCAATTTTCTCATGTGTAAATTGAATTCTAAGATACCTGGTGAAAAGTTATTCTCATGCCTTACGTAAGAATATACTTATCAACGTTTCCGTCTTTTATAGAGGCCGAATTGTTGTCTGCTGGGATTGCAGTTTAACGCATGCAGTGTTGCTGCCCTCACCAGTAGAGATTGTAAGATTGTCTGCTCGGTATGCAGTTGATGAGTTCAAAATGGTCAATGGAAAGCCATGTTGGATATTAGCTGCCTATTATTGCTAACAGATGAGAAGGCAGATATGCTACTTGAGTGGCCTTAATGTATTATACAGCCACGTCTTGGCTCCTGAATCAAGAAATAGGTTATTTGCAAGGCAAATATTTACACCAAACTGTTTGAAGAAGTTTGTAGTAGCATAGACTATTAGCGGCCATAACTTCGACTGTCCTTGATGTTTGGTGGTAACGTTGTCAATGAAGTGATCAACAACGAACATGGGGGGGGAGGAATGAAGTGATGACGTGTTTTCAGGCATCCTGATAATAGCATCATGATAATCGCATGCGTATTTGGAGGCACCATAGAGAATGGCATTGCTAGAGAATGTTCAACATCGTCAAGATGGCCCATCATCTTGATTGATATTATTACTTGACATTAGATACAGGTCGCACCGACAGCAATTTGAACAGAGGATGATAAATTTCCTGTTGTATTAAAAACTGCAGCTCCACCCTTTAGTGAGCCCGACAGAATGTTGCGTTTCAACAGAATATGTATTTTTTTATTTATTTGTCCCGCAATCACCATCTTTTGCGCAAAAGAAGCTGAATTAAACCATTTCACCAGGCTTGCTGCACCGACCATATGTTGCTGGTAATTTACAGACCTACTTTGATGCAAAAAAAGTTCGATTCATCTTTTGGTCATCCCGTTCTCACATCAATCATCAATAGAAAACGTTTGGGTCAATGATTGCTAAGCAATGGCAATTACTGCCGCCAATGAATTGTTGATTGTATTGAAGCTAAATGGGAAACTGTACCTGTAAATACCTTTCAATCTTTATTTGATTCAATGTTTAGGCATATAAGAGTTATTATTACTGAAAAAGATAACTGTTCTGAGTATTCAATTTTCAAGATAGTTAGATTTGAAATTTCTAGAGAATTTAATCTCTAGTTATTTGCATTATAATATATTTACACATTTTGTTATTTGTATTTCTTACTATTACAGCAATTTTAATAGCTATGTCAACTATTTCAGTAGCTATAATTACGTTTCGATTGAAAACTATATTATATATTACTATTATTCGGCAATTGTAGTATGTATGCATATTTAAATAATTGTTGGCTAGTAAGTGCATTGTGTGTGTGTGTGATGTAGAGAGAATTAAGCTTAATTTTTTATAGCGTTGTATATTTTAAAATTCATTTGACTTTATGAAATAAGTCCGTAGTTAAAACTATAACGAATTAGTAAATTTATTGACTTTACAGTTTTACTCTATCAGTTTATAGTCTCATTGTTTGTGCGAAATAAGTCATTTAACAATAGCACACTGCTTATCTTACCTTAGGATTCACAAATCTACCCATGCAGATGCCACAATTCAGAAATTGTCCTTCTCCACTATCTCGGGAAGAGACGATGCTTTCTGTATCTTCTTCAGCCATTGTCTGCTGAGATGACCAGTGATCGAGGATATAATCACAATAGCCTCCCACTTCTGGTGGGTAGACTCCACAATCACTCAGCTGAAATCGATAAAAAAAATGATTACATTTGAAAAATAAAACCAGCAAGGAAGAATTTATAAATGTGGTTACATATTATACAATATTCATAAAAGAAATTATTCACATTTATGATGAATCTTTTTAACTATAAATAATTCATATGATGTATAGTTATAAGGATGGTTGTTAAGAGGTTAAAAGCACTTATAAATCAAATCATTTACATCATTTGCTGCTTATAGGCCAATTCAAGCTTGATATTTGACTTAATCATTTTCTAAAAAATGCTCTTTTTTCTCTCTACAAATAGAAATTAATTATACAAATTCCTTCCATATAGATAAATATTTTAACAGCTTTAAAATTTATAAGCTACTGTGCATTATATATACAGGGTGAGCCAAAAAATCGTTACAATTTTAAAAATTTTTTAAAAAAGAAGAAAGTGAGATAAAGAAGTGCAGTTTGCAAGAAAGGGCTCACAAGGTAGTCGGATTTTTTTTACCAGCAAAAAAAGTTTTAGCTTAAAAAGTCACTTATAGATGGCGCTGACATCGAGAGATTCAGTAGAATTATGCAAATTAATCTTGCGATAAAAGGCCGTGATACTCGAGAATTTCTCATTCACTTTCAGAATGTTATCATTACCCGATCGAGCGTTGTTGGTGAAGTTGTTCTATTTGAACGGAGAGTCAGCAACTATTGCGTTGCGAAAATTTCGCACGACGAAAGGACTGAAGACGAAGAAAGGCCCCATATCGTGTCCTGGAATAGTCAAGCTTGTCAAGAGGTTCGAGGAAACTGGCTCTTCGGAGGATCGGCCACGCAGTGGAAGACCCTCGTTGGCGGAGAGCCGATTCGACTACCTTGTGAGCCCTTTCTTGCAAACCGCACTTCTTTATCTTACCTTTTTCTTTTTTTATGAATTTTTTAAATTGTAACGAACTTTTAGTTCACCCTGTATATATATATATATATATATATATATATATATATATATATATATATATATATATATATATATAATATATATATACAAATAATATACTGGAAAAGGTAGGATGCCATATTTTACAGTAGATGTGCAAGAATACTTATTAATGATATTTCTAAAAAAAAAAGATAGCCATATTTAATGACATATTTCAAATGCAAGTATTTTCATATGAGAAATACAAATATTTTTGAAGAAAAGCCAATTTTTTAAAATAAAGCTTTGATAATTGACATGAGTATATATCAAGCTTTCGCAAAGTTAAATGTTAAGACCTGAAAAAGAAATATTTCTATCTGAAAACTGCGCAACTCTTCAAATTTGTTACTATTATGGCAAATATATAATTTTACTAACGATGCTTAAGGAATATTAAAAAGCTAACATTCGCATAACACAGTTAAGAGAATTTGTGACATATTTTCTTATGACATATGACATATATCTTCTTCAAAAAATGTCTAAAAATAAAAATTACGTTAACTTTAATTTTTTTATAAAAAAGTATTTAATGGCAATGTCAGTAAAGGTACAGAATAAAAGGTGTGAACTCTCAAATATAATTTTATTAATTAAAGCAAGGACATTTTATTAATATAAAATCAAGAATTTAGTATCATATATATATTCATTTTTTAAACGCTAAGATAAAAGAATTAAACAAACGGTAACTAAAAATTTAATATTTTTATGTTTATTTTCATAACATATGTTAAAAATAAATGTAACTATTTAAAAGTTGAGTAAAGATAATTAAAAAAATAGTTAACTATGATAAGGAATCGTCAAATTTTAATCATGATACTCAATATAAATATGTATGTATTCGTTGAAGTTAGAGCGAAAAAAAGTTGATGAAATTTTGAGGCTGATTGTATTAATTCATTTCAATTTTGTTTATAAACTGAAGAAGCTAACTGATATATTTTCTAAGGGATAACACAATAGAATTTACTCTGAGATATTTTGTCCTGTATTTCCAATATCAATAAAATCAGATTGATAGCTGGGAGAATAATGTTGTAAAAACATACACATCGCTAGGGATTTTTTAAAAATTTAAACAAAATACTTTTCCAAAATAAATAATATTAATTATAAATTTATTAGATTTTAATAGATAACCTTAATAAATACCAGGAATCTCGAAAAAATTAAAGTGAAAAACAAAGTATAACTCATTATATAGAAAATATACGAATACTGATCTCTATAACAAGATAATAAGGTATTATAAACAAATAGAGTGAAGAGAAAACACTTTTTAAACTATGTTCAAAGAACTGCAAAACTAAATAAAAAAATTTAGGGAAAAGAAACGGTAAAATAAAATATTTTTGACACATCAAAAGGCGTATTTGCTTATTTTATACACTTATATTAATCAAAAATTCAATTGATTAGTCTCACTGAAGTAATAATATTTGTGGTAAAACTTTCAGCATGCTAAAATCATTCCACAATCCTGACGAAATTTTTTAGCACAATGTTTACAATCAAAATTACTATTAGGCAGAATTTCCACACGATGTATAAATTTAACGGTCAAATAAATTTTACCTTAATGGAATTCAACTGTAAATAAGTATTAAGATAAATGCGTGCTTATTTGCACAGACTGCAGAATAAAGCTCCTTATAATCGATTCATACCTCAAAGATATTCAAAACTGAATAAAATGAAACAATTTGATGCAAAATTGAAAAACTTCCTTTTTACATTATTTTAAGAATGAAATAAATCTTTAAACAAAGACAGGTAAAAATGATTTTATTATAGACTATCATATTATACTTTTTAAAAGACTTTTCTGAGAATCACCGAAAGGTAATAATCTTACAAAAATACAAAAATATTTTAAAGCTTCTTATCAAAAAAAAAAAAAAAAAAAAGACATCAGTTCTTATCTTTGACAAGTTTTGCCCTCAACTTTCATTATTTCTAAGTCTACCCATCCCTCACTGACTCTAGTAGGAGATAATCTGCTTAAGTAATAGACCCCACGCAATATAAGTTGCGAAAACTAACCAATTTCCTATTATTCCAATTAAGAGGAAGATACAGTGCGATACGCCCACCACTGAGATAAAGATGTCTTGTAGACAAGAGCTTAAGGAACGTATAAATACACATTTGGAATACCCCCCACTTCAATTCTGACGCAACAGCAGTTCTTCAATAAGTGTACATCTCTCCTTTAGATTTTCAGGTGTTCTGTTCAAGGATATATTTCCATCAGACAGGATTTGTGTTACTGAGTGATTTGTTCCATCATATTTAATTTGAAGAGTCTTTTTGAGTACATATCGGTCTCTAAGTGGGGTTCTTTACGATCCTAAAACGCTGTGGCGTAGGTGAATTTGCATAACCTTGGGGATGACCTTGAGAAAAATCAGTAAAATGTCAGATTTTATTCCTAAATGGGGAGAGCTTTCAATTTAGGATAATACGAGATCCACCCATTTTTTTCATACAAATCGGCATCAAATCACTACAATTTATATGGAGAGAAATCCTTTTCAGTAAACCGAAAAAATGTGTCACTTTTACGATAAAATAATGCATTAAATATGTACGATGAATAGCATATTCTCTCTTCATTGCAAAAGATTAGCTCAAATCAAAGTAATCTTCAATAAATATGAAAAGAAAATATAATGGAATAAAAAATATTGCATAAAATATTTTACATTAACTTTCGATAAACAGGCAATTAGCGGTATACATAATGAATTTATAAAAGTAAATCTAGTTTTGAAAAAAAAATTGTTTAAAAATATTTAATATTTTATTAAAATTTTTTGATTTTTTTCGTGTATAAATTTAAAATATATAATTAAACACAAATAATACTTAATATTTTCAGGTTCATTTTTTAAAAAATAAATGCTTTCGTACCTGCTTTTTTTTATGAAAATTTATGAACGAAGTAACATTAAAGTTAAATCACATAGCAGTTCCGGAAAGCAATAAGAATTTAGTAATATAAATATTTTTTTCTTTGTAGAAAGAAAATTTTGTATACTTAAATTAACTATAATTCATCGCAAAATGTATGTGTATTTGCTGAACTACTATCAAAAGTTCTTGTGTATTTTACATCACATTGAAGTTAGAATTTGTCCAGCGATTCCCTTTTGGGAGACATTCTACTGTACCTCACTTTATCTTCTGAGTCCTCTTATTCAAAACTACATAATTCATAATTTGATGTAATAAAAGTTTCATTGATTTCAAAGACAACATTACTTTAGGTATAGATGATGCAATGCTGATTTCATTACATTATATGAGGATGAGATGATGTTATTTATAATATAAATTAAATGCAAAGCTATTTTGAATTAAGGTTGAAATGTTTTTTCACACTATAGCTGTGCGATTTTTTATTGTGGATGTAAAGAAAAGGCTTAGAAAAAGATAGGAGTCAGTTTTTAAAATCAAAGAATGCAATATCACAAACACACACATTTTTGAAGTTTTTTCAGTTGGATCTTCCTGAATCCCTGAATGGTAAATGAAACGCGCGTCAGTCATTTACCTCCAACATCATTTACGAGTTAGTTATGCGCACAACTAAACAGTAAAAAAATTAAAATGTATTAGGAAGTTAATCTGAAAAGGAATGAGGAGATTATGTCTTTAAACTTTCGAAATTTTTTACACTTAATTTTTCTTTAAAGAATTGTTAATTATTTTTTCTCTAAAAATGAATCATTCATTTTTTCTAAAGGATTATTTCTTACTTTTGTAAAGAAAAAGCTTAAAAGTAAAAAGAAATGTATTTATAATTCACTGATGAAATAATGCTAAATAATCATACCAGAAAGATATCTAGAAATTCAATTAACTGAATAAATATACAAGTTGCGCTTAAAATACATAAAGGGCAAAAATTTTCTCCATAGTTTCTCATTCTCCTTCAAATTTTAGAAAACTATTCACAGCAAAGAGCATAGATATTCATTGATGTCTAAAATATTTAATAGTTTTTAAAATTAACATATTTTGCAGTAGTATGAAGTGTTATATAAAATTTTGACCCAATGTGACTCCTTTTTCTGGTCATGTTTGGTTTCATTTTAGTAGCTGTTACGTCATATTGATCGCATTCTTAATAAACTCAAAGCATGCCTTGCCACTTAGGTGGATTATGTATTAAAAAAATCAATTTAAATTAAAGTCAGCAAATAGGATAACTATTTTTTATGAGATCTACCAAATGCGATTCGCCACATACTATATAAAAATGTGCCTGATCGAAGACCAGTTTAAGTTGATTAGTGTATTCTAAAAGATACAGAAAAGTTCTTCACATTTGCCATTGCTATAAACAGTGGCATTTAAACTAAAAATCGATTACAGTTTGTTCTTTTTACAAAAATGCGAAAGAAACTCAGACCTTGTTCAAATACTTCAATACTCTTATTCTAATAAATTTCTTAAGAAAAAAATAGACATGTCAGATGAAATTGTGTGCATACTATGAACACACCGCGTGTAAAATTAATAAATTCTATGATAATCGAAGAGTATACATGGATAATTTCTTGTTAAAGCACTACGAATATCAAGGTGACAAATGGCTTTATATATATGTCATAACTGTCGTAACATAATAACAACGCAAACATCTCAATCATTCCTAAACACGTGGGAAGTGATGGTACGTCAGCTTGAATATGTTTTCCCTAATTTATAATGATGGCAAGATAACTTTTTTACTTTACATTAAATACAACTATGAGTGAATCGATATATTTAGCAATTTAAATTCTCAATTTATAAATATTTTTATATCTGACAACTTAAGAAGTGATCATTTTTGAACATAAATTAACACCAATTTTTTTTTAAATTCACAAAACTTAATATTATCTTTCAAAAGAGTATCCAAAATGGAGTCTCAAGGACCGCGAAGATGATTTTTATGTAATATTAAATGAAAAATTAATTTATCCGTGAAATCTCATTAAGACTAATTGATATTTATAAAAAGAATAATATTTATTAAAAGTAGTTAAGGAATTATATTTGGTTAAAAAAATCCGTATATTATTTAGTGACATTACTCGCACATTTTATTAAAATAAGAAAAATAAAAGTAATATAGGTTTTATTTTATCCTATTATATTTATTTTTCTTATTTTGAATGTTTATATGCCCAATATGGTTACAAAACTTAATTTGTCATTTCTTAAAAGTATCCACCCAAGATTGACAAGCAAGGGCGAGAAGACTAAATAAAATATAGGTCAGTATTATTTCTATAATCACTTTCTTTTAATTGTGGCAATGGAAAGAAGAGAGTTTTGTATTTATTTACGTTTTTGAAATCAATATTTTATAAAAATGACAGGGTTGAAACGAAACAAACACCTCATTTGTTTTTGATAAAATATGTATATTGACAATAAGGCGTATTGATTAATAATTTCATTACTCAGCACAAAATATCCTCTTTGATTGGCATTGTCAACAGTGATTTAAAATAATTATTTCCAGGCTAAATTAAATATGAATAAAGAAAAAGAATTCGAAACTTTTATTATTAATCAATTACTGAGTTATTTGGATGACATTCCAACTAAAAACGAAAGAAAAAATATTTACCAAACTTTTTACGAAGTACATCACAAATGTTATTTTATGCAGCCATTTAACCATAAGATAAATTCAAAATAAAATAAAATTACCGTTTTATCACTGGGAAGCAGGAGTAGGCTATTTTATTTTCGCCAAAGATCACTCACAAGAAACAAAAGAAATAATTCAATATTCATTGAATTGTAACCAATAATGCATATCACTCTAACTAAAAGTATGTTGGATTAAATATACAATAAAATTAGTTGAGTTTTTTTGTCAATTTAGTTAATAAAGGCATAAAAATTAACAAAAGGGAAATTAAAAGTTTTTTTTTTCTGGTGAGAAAAGCTTAGAAATTATTCGTAATTTGTATACACATTTGCATCGATTTTATTTTAATAATGTGCTATTGAAGGCAAAATTTTATGATATAACTTGGAGAAAAATTTGGAGATGGCTGGAATAGATTAACATGGTGCAGTCTTTTTCTCGTGAAATCGACACGAAACCAAAAATACAAAACGTTCACTGACTGAGGAATATGTCCATTTTTAATTCCATTGGAGAAAAAACTATTTCTTTGTGAATTCGTTATCAAATCGTTGAGAGTAAAATCCCTCATTCTATTTCTAGTACCATATTAAGTTCGTTTTATCCATTTCTGGAGGATTTGTAGTTTTATTTTCACTTTCAACGACGAGAGTTAAGATTAAAATTTGAATATTATGAAGTCAATTGGACGAATGTTTTTTGTCACCAAGAGTGTTTCTATTGTCAAAGTTCAACAAACACAACCACCTTGGAATAAAAATAAGCTGATGCAGTGGCGTGACCTGATCTTTGTAAAACCAATTTACACAATTAAAGAAATGAAATAAATATTTATTCTGTTCGAAAAATAAGGAGTGGTAATGAAGCAAAAAACATGGGATTTCATAAAAATACGTTTTTTTTTTATTTCCGTAAAAAAAAAAAAAAAAAAAAAAAAAAAAAAAAATAATAATAATAATAATACAATGGAAACAGCTGAAAAAATTTTGAACTGTTCTTTTTCAGCGTTGGCGATCTGAAAAGCAAAAATAACAGAAGTGAAAATTATGATTATTTGATGCAGGTGTTGCAAAAGTTTCATTTGTGTCGCGTAGTCATAAAAAAGACTAATGGCAAAATACGCTTATATACAGTAAAAATACTTCCTTATTCCTTATTATATATGCCCTTTTTAAACGAAAAGTAATAAATTTTGGTTTAAAAGCTTACTTTTTAACTATTAAATACTTCCGGAACGAAACTTAGAAAAACACAGCTGTGGAATATTTATTAATGTTTTCTTTCTAGAGGCGTATTTCATATTGCTTAATATTTATTTAAATATTTTTTTTAACAATGGAAGTGAAACTAACAATTTTTTCGTTTCAAAAACATGTATTTCCAAATGCGCATATTAGTTTCATAAGTATATTTTCGCTAAAAAGTTTAAAACTATATACATCTTCTGAGAAAAAGTGGGACTACATATGTTACATATTTTAGTAATTATTATTTTACAGAAAAAGTTTTTGTTGCACAGATCCGGACAAAGTCTTAAGTTTACCATAACAACGAAGTAAAAAATTGTTAGAATTTTTATGATTGGTTGTCTTGTTGTTGAGCATTTTCATTTTGTACTTCGGGAAAATTCCAAGATGTGTAGTTTAACGTAGATTCTAAACCACAACAGTTTCATCTATTCGTGAAAATTTTGCGATTTGAAACCCATTCGTGGATTCGATTCCCACACCTGAGATGGAAGTCGAATCCAGAAATTATTAAATAAATATCACAGTTCTGATCATTCAATTGTCTGCTCGACGAACGTCTATGAATGAATTAACAATAGCGTAACATATCTATATAACTGTATTATACTACAGGAAAGCAAAGTGACTCTGAAAGGAAATTTAATATTTCACAATTTAGAATGGGGATCAGATGGCAAGGATTTCTGCCTCATAATTTAGTGATGTGACCACTTTTCCAAATTAAAGGTCTAATGTTTGATACCAGACGTAATAGAATAACAGGAAATAAATGTAACATTTCTCGAATTTCTCAGCCACGTCTATTAAGGTCTGTGATGGAATATTTTTGCGGTTTCCTCTCTAGTAAAGAGCATTTCCCATAAAATGTCTTCTAAAAAGGTAATATGTATACGTTAGAAAAATAGTTTTAAACTATTAAGCTACACTATACGTGATACCAAATTTAACTTCAGCAGTCATAAACGTTAACTAACGAAAACAATAGCGAGCTCTATCTAATGAACTTATATAATATGCCATAATTAATCGCTTTCTTAATTATAAGACTACCTGCATTAAATTAAAATATCAGAAGTTTTATCCCATCATATTTGTATGTATGTAGACATTACCGCACAAAATTACTCATTACGTCAATTTAGGGCACGTCTTCATTCTCATATGGAAGGATAGTCAGAAATTCTTGTTTGAATTTACATGCTACATAAGAATATTAATTTCTATTTGTGTCTAAATGCAATCACTATTTGACGATAGTTTCTATTTTTACTCACCACAGTTATGCGTATTTAACCATTTTCTGTAAATATTTGTGCACTACAACAATATTTTTTAAAAGTTAATTATTTTGAGGCAGAAATTACTATAAATCCATAAACAATTGGTGTAAATTTGTTAAACAGACTGAAAGAAAAACAATGACCTAATCATGTGACTTATCGTTCAAAATCAGAGTTCTGAAGTTGAGCTTAATTTTTGGGATTGCATCCAAAAATGCATCCAAAAACAACTGCTCAGTACATTACTATGATGTGGTATACCAGTGGTCCATCAGTTATTTTAAGAAAAATCCAAAAGTTAGCATGTTAACCATCGTAAACATAATTCGGTATAAACAGATATATAGTGTTACATTATCTCATGCATTAAATTGACTATTATTAAATTCCTCATACTAATCAAATATAAGTAGATAATTTAACTAAAATTCCAAATATACAAAACTATTTTTATATTTCAATTATACTTCAAAAATATATATCCATATATAAATTAAAGCGAGAAAGGATATTATTAAACTTGATTACGTTTTAGTTTATTACTCTTTGAAAAAGAAAACACAAATATTTTAAAGTTATCTTTCTATTATTTTTTTTACTTCAAAACAATAATTATTAACCTGCTGTATATACAATTGCACTGTTTTCATTTTAAGAAAGTGCTCATTTTATCAGAAGTAATGTCATAGTATAGTATAGTAAGGGAGAGAAGCAAATCATAACACGAGTCATAATGTAAAGTAATAAATTAAGCACAGAATGTAGAAAATACAGTTATAAAATGCATAGAAATTTATAAGATAAATATTTAAATTTAGGAAATTGAGCATGTGTTTCAAAGGATTCATTTAATACACGAATTAATTAAATACAGCTTCTGAAAATAAAAAAGCTCTTTTTACATCAACAGAAAGAACAGATTCAGTTCAATATCAATATAATAAGTAGTAATTCAACTTCAAATAATAATGCAATAGGATAAAATAATTAGCTTGAATTCTATTTCATTAGCAGATGAAATTCTTTAATTTATAATTAATGAAGTTTACTGAATTGAGACGTGGAATTTATAAATTGTAATATGAGCAGGTCATTATTACACTAATGAATTAAACAGTTCTCCTCAAAGGTAGTTAAATGTAATTAAATTGGTTTGAATACCATTAAAATAATGAGATAAGATAGTAAATTTGAATGTTATTTCAATAGAGAATCCACTTTTAGATAGTTTTATGGTATATCGAGTGATAAGAGCTATATTGATAATTTGATATAATAATAATGATTAGATTTCTAATTAAATTCTTATGAAATTTAAGCTTTTCGTTTAAAAGTATACAAGAATAATCTGTGTCTATAGAAGAATACTCTGGGATCTATAAAGGAATAATCTCCTCTTACGAAAATAGTATAAAATAAAAGTAAAGTTTAATACTTGACGAGACTTTTGCAACAATATGGAAATGACTTTACTATTAAAACAAGCAGTTTTCTAAAATATTTTGAATATGTAAAACAAATATAGTGTTTAAACAAAGCTTCATTTATATTACAAATTTCACAATTGCTGAAATTTATTTTTGTACTATCACACACATATAAATGTTGAGTTTTGATATTACTTTAACATCAGTCAATTAATTGATTGCTGTGTACAAATTGTATTCCTTCCCCTAAGAATACAGTCAATATAAGCTCTATATCAATAGCATTGACTAAGAAGCCATGTTTGTGAATGCTTTTTCATTAGCAGTGAACTATCACAATAGGGAGAAGGTGTGATAAGGGAAATAATATCCCGTTCAATGACTGTCAATGTGAAACAAGTACAATGTATGAACATCATAGTTAAATAGGACATTCGAACCTCATACTCGATTTAAATATATCGATACGCAATGTTGCGTTTCTATAGTATTTCAGTGTTAGTAAAGAAATGTATGAATTGAATATATTTAAGCCGCATACATTGTATTGGAACAATATAATCGCGTTTAAGTATGAAAATAATATTTTGCAAATGAGACTGCCTAAAAAAAGGACAAAAGTTTCAAGGATATATGTTTAAAGCTATAACTTGTTAAGTTCATTTATTATTATAAGTGGAAATATGGTTTTCAACCGAAATTTTAATTTTTTGATTTATTTAATAAATTTCTAGTGTCTAATCTCAATATTTTTGCTATATAAACTTAAACCCACCAAATGTAGCAACAAAAATCTATTGAATATCATTTGCGGATTTTTTTTCTGAAAGCAAATAAGCAATAGATCAAGATACAAATTTTGAAGACTATAAAGACAGAGACAGCAAATTGCAACAAACAAAGAAATTTGATTATTTCTCAGTCAATTTATCTGAAATATTTCTTTAGAGCAGTCTTATACAATAATTAATGTATTACGATTGTAAAATCTAAAAATGAACAAGAATAAAAAAATGATTATTTTATTTTTTAAACGGAAATAATAACACAATACATAGTTATATATTAGTCACCGATGTCAGTTAGTCTATTTTTTCATAACTAATAAATTATAAATATTTGAAAATTTATAAAATATTTTAAAACGCAATTTTTTTTTCTGTAACATGAGGGAATAATGAATAAGTAATTTCCAATTTTAAAACAAATTTTTGATAAAGTGAAAAATTGACAATAATTTATTTCTATTCGTATCTAAATAAGAAACACAAGCTTTTATTTTTCAACCTCGATATTTTTACATTTAATCTTACTAATGCTTTACAATATCAAAAGTTGGTGGAAATATTATAATTCTATTCTAAATAGAAAAATTATAATTTCATAAACTTTCAATTTTAAACTAAGAACAAAAATTTAGAGAATTAAAGTTTACATATATAATTCTACTAACTTTTAAAATTTCTTAACAAACTTTAAAGCTTAATAACTTTTTAAAAGTCTTTATTTTCAAAAGAACTGATATCTCGAAAATAAAAAAAAAAGTTCAGTCAGTTTTAAGAACATAAAAATGTTTTTATAATAGATAAAAAAAAATAAGTAATATAGTCGGTAATAATGAATGATTTGTAGTACAATACTGATGTATAATTGCATTGAGCTAAAAGCATACCTTTTGAAAGTACGTTGCTAGCATCATCTTGGCAGATATAATGGAAGTTCTCTAATCTAACCAGAGCACATCCCAGGAAAGAAAAGACCGATAGATCCTTCAGAAGCTCTTTTTAGCAAGATCGATGCTGTTAGAACCCGACGAGGTATTGAACCACGTGATGTGCCATCATTTGCTGAAGGATTTTTTAAGTGGGCAGAAGAAAAACCGTTTCTTCGTATCGTTGATTGGCGGCTGCAACCTACGCGTTGACAATGAATGAAAAAAAATCACTTTCTACCCGGTTGAATAACCCGAACAGACAGGGTCGAACACACAGAATGGGTTCGGTTTATTAGAATTGTTTTCCTACAGCCCTTTTTGAATTGTAAATTCTCCCGCCCCCCCCACCACTACTATTGATACTAAGTAGATACAATGTTGAAAAAATTGCTGTCTTAATAAAAGCAAGTACAATATTTTAAAATAAGTTATAAGGAATTGTTTATTTAGGGTTGAATTGAAAATGATAAGCAGCTCAAAATAGTTTTGATAACACAATGTGAACGCAAATGCTTTTAAAATGCAATTTTCATATTGAAACATTTTCTATAATAATGAATTTTCAAAGATAATACTACCCTCACCACATAACGCTATTCCTAAGTTAAATTCTGAGAGCAATTAAACATGGCATCATTCAGCAGTAATCATCTTTGCAATATTCTAAAGTGGAGAATTCGACATGATGGTGAAAGTTAATTTCATAAAATAATAGAACACATTGATAGAAAAGAATAAGTTTCATGATTTAGAATCGGTTTATTATTCATTTTAAGGAGGGAAATTTTTTTTTTTTTTAAATAAGCCCAAAGCTTACAATTAATACTTTCGCTTTTGAACTGAACTAGATACAATGAGTAAGAACAATAAATGGTTTTCGAATAACAATTGTATTAATATGAAACAAAATCATTGTGACGTATAATTTTATTCTCTCACTTCGGGTACCATTTTTTTTCCCAAATGTTAAACAGGCATTTAAATATTATTTAAATCATATATATATATATATATATATATATATATATATATATATATATATATATATATATATATATATATATATATATATATATATATATATATATATATATATATATATGATCTATGTTCATCAATCTTTCTTCAAGAAAGCAGAAGACCTTATGACTAAATACAGTCTAAGTCACCTTCCTTGCCAACCTTTTTGTTTTGGTGAGATTCCCACAAAATTTGAGATTCCCAACTATAAGTCTCTCTATTGACACCCTACAAAGAAAAAAAATGACACTATCACTGTATCTCTTCGAGCCTATGCTCTTGAAACTATTGCGAATAGATTTCCAAAAAATAAAAGGCTCCATATTTATACTGATGGCTCCTCCCAGGAGAGCTGTACCTCTGGTGCAGGCTGGTACTGTGAAAATTTATTTGAGGGTTTATGTCCTGTTGGCATGAATGCCACAAATTTCGAGGCTGAGATCGACACAATTAAACAGGTTTCTTTCCAATTTTTGACCTGTAATACTTAGCTCAATGATTCAGTCTTCCTTGTCGACTCGCAGACAGCCATCTTCTCACTCTTCTCCTTTCAGGCTTGTCAATCAAAACGCAAAGAACAAACAAAAATACAAATCGACAAACTTATTAATGATGGATGGATTCTTTTCTTTCAGTGGATTCCCAGCCATTTCAATATACCTGGCCATGAGAGAGTGGATCGACTGGCAAAACAGAGATGTTTGCTCTTTGTCTCTCTCATACTACCGAATTTCATCCGAAATTACCAAAAAAAAACATGCCTTTCTAAAAAAATGCCAGAAAGCAGAGGCTACAGAAAAAGTGTGGTCTAAATTGAAACACACTCTTATTCCTATGAACCTCCCACGACAAATTTTTAGTGCTAATTTTAGAATTCAGAGTGGATATGACTACCTTCGAGATCATCTTTGTCATATTGACATTTTAACTCCCCTGACTGCCCCCTGTGTTTCACAGGAGAGGCAATGAATTTTAATCATTTGACCGTTTGCCCATCTCTGG
This sequence comes from Latrodectus elegans, assembly GCA_030067965.1. Lineage (NCBI taxonomy): Eukaryota > Metazoa > Arthropoda > Arachnida > Araneae > Theridiidae > Latrodectus > Latrodectus elegans. Next base: position 74,155,024 of record CM057817.1, on the reverse strand, counting down.
GCAACGTTAGTTCTCTTATGCTTGACAACTATCATATGAAGGCTACTTTATATTGGGCTGCTAGAAGGAAAATGGCTGATGCGGCCAATTCCTGACGTAGAATATATATATATATATATATATATATATATATATATATATATATATATATATATATATATATATATATATATTACTGAGATTTTCCATTAATTAATTATTCTCATTATGAATGCTTCATATTATACTTATATAACCTGGTATTATCTCATAACTAAACTGGACAAAGATTAGAAAAAATAAACAGTTCCGGTAGAGTACTAAATTATGTTTATCTTATCCCTTTCTTTTTATATAAGTTTATTATTTAATAAAAACTTTGATAAAATATTTTTTGTTTGATTTTACACAGTATTTTCAGGTACAAATTAAGAAAGGAAGACCCTTATTTTTTAAAAAAATTAGTGGGAATTCTTATATCAGGGATGAGTTCAAGAATTATTCAGGGTTCTAGAATTTAATCAAGATGCAAATTTCTTTTTGCATTGTTTGAAGTGGAATGGTTCACGCTCTGGTGTTCATCTCAACAGTTCGTGGTTCAATTTTCACTTCCTGCTTTTACAGTGATTAGAAAATAACTACAGAAACGACACAATCGGGTAAAATATGTAAAAGACATATTCGGTGATAGTACTTCAACATTTTGAGTCACAATTTCTAACGCCAAAATTTCCTTTAGTCTCTCTAAATTCATACAAATGATCAATGGAGAAGTATTAAGTTGGCGTGCACATGGCATGTCTAGAAAATATTTATGGGCTGGAGCAGAATCAAAAATATTATTTTTTTTTATTCGTGCGAGACATTTCTCTTTCAAGCAATCAGAGTTTATACTGGTCTTTTAGAATTACAAAGTTTTTCTTTATGTGTACTAAAAATAGTTATCTGATAGTCTAAGAATCATAATTTTGTTGTAATACGAAGTAAATGCCTAAACATAAAATCAGATATAAACTACATTGTGTAACTAGACCTCATGGAAACAACGAGCTTTTTAGAGTGGTTCAAACTCAATCATAGCCATAGTTGAACAATAACAGCCCAAATGTAGTATTTCAGGATATATTTCTGCTTTCTGCATGCACATGGTTAGTGTCAATAAACCGAGTTTTATCTTTTTCGACGTGTGATCGACAAAAAATTGCTCTCGGAAGGCAACACACTGAGAGTTTTCAAAAGCGTCACAAGGCTTCAGCTGTTAAACTCTCAGCTACGTGTCAACAAATTAAAGTAAAGGTCCTCTTACTAAAGTTTGGCTACCGTTAATTATCAATTAAATCCATTTAAACATCCTTAGATTAAGTAATGATAGTTTGATCGTGATATACTTCAAGTTGTCAATTTTTGTCAAGAGATACAGCTGAACATATCTAACCACCTTGTAACTTTAAGCAATTGAAAAATTGTAATGTCAACATTTGAGCTTGCATTTTTCTCATTACACTACATTATACTAGTGGAAGACATTGAACCCATCTGAACATTTAAGGTACATAGGTCGTCTCTTAAATCTTTGAATGGTCTAACTGTATAATGAAAGATTATAGTAGCCTTATTCAAATATATTTGTGTTAATCAGAGTTTAGTAATCCAATCATAAATAATTTTAATTATTTAGGAGTATAAAATTACTTTTTTTGAATGTTTTCAGAAATCGTCAGGCCGGTCTCATCAAGATCGTGTCAATAATGTTGATAGTCGATAAAAAAAAATGTAGTTTAATCAACCGATTTTGGCGTCTAATAAACCCTGAGAAATTTAATTCTTAGAAAATTTTTCTTAAACTATGTTTACATAATGCTATAGATACTCATGCATTAGTTTTGAGAAATAAAATTCCCATTGTGTAGATAGATATTTGCCGTTATCCCGAGTTAATCATAAAAAGTCTCTTGATTTCCATTTTTAGTAGTAAAAACGTGAATACTTTTAGAGCAGAGGAAATACATGACACAGTACAGCTACGGAACCTGACAGATTTTGAAGACGTGCACTTCTAAAATAAAGGCTCGCCTTTTTTTCGTGACTGTTTTGCGTGGAATAAACGCACCTTAACGGATTTATTTTTTCTGGTTATTGACTCAACAACTGGTTTAGGAAGCGAAAGTTTTTCCTAAGGATAAACCGACGACGATTGTTCTGTTTTAGTTCATGTATATTAAAAAATATCATAAACTGATTTTTAGGAATTACAAAATTATCTTTTTTATAAAGAAATTCTATTTAAGTAAAGCAACAACTGATATATTTGGTTGTAATTCTATTGCAAAGACATGTATTGTATATTTATCATGTTTATTAGGGAAAATGTGTGAAAGAAATAAGTAGTTTATAAATTATCTACCGACAATATAACTTTAAATGTTTCGAAAATAAATTAATAAATATTAAATTTTTTAAGCAATTTTTAAGCAGTTTAACATATTTTACATTATGTTAAAAATAAGTTTAAGTGTAAGCTTAAATAAGTTAATTGTTTAAAAAATAAGTTTAAGGCACGGAATGTTTAAAAATATTTAATAATTTTTCAAACATTTTTAAGCTAAGATGCAGTTTTACTAAACTCTGTTTATCCTTATAAGTTGATTTATAGCATTCTAAAAAATTGCTACAGTTCTTCTTTAATAATTGGTTTAGTAATTAAATAAATCTCGATGAAATTCATCAGAAATAATTTACGCTGAGCATCTTTCCTGGCACATTGAGCAATCAGATTTGTTTTAGTATGGTTATTTTTCCATCTTTAAGAATAGAAAGAAATATATATCTACTTTTTAAAGACCTATGTATTATTTTACAATACGAAAACAATAAATGCTTGAAAAAATCTTGAATTAAATATAGTGAAAAAATGTCAAGTGATTTCGAATGATGACACTTTTTATATTGTGATGAAAGTTATTAAACGAGCTTCTGTTGCATGATAAAAAGAATAGTTTTTTTTTTACCTTTTCTCAAATGGTTTTTACTTTACATCAGTTCAAATATAAAACGCAGTTTTGTTCATGAAGCAAATAATGATTTAATTGATAACGTTACATGATAAAATGTGCTTATGACAAACATAAAACTGTTGTTTTACAGCACCGTAAACAGGAATATTGTTATATTTTGTATAACTATCTTCATTGGTTAGCTGACAACTGAATGGCTGGCATAATAGCTTTCATTTCAAACCGTTTGTGGATTCCATTTCTTCCACAAGTGTGGATACTCATAATGATTAAATGTCTCAGTCGAGTTTGCGCTTGTGAGTAAAAAGTGTGATCGTGGCTTACAATCAGTGGTTTGTTTTATTTCACATATTTCCTATTTTGCTACGTAAATTTATATTAACTAACAAATGTGATTACTAAAATTTTGTGGGCATTAAAGATAGTTTTAAGAAATTTGCTACTTAAATAAAAGTATAAATTATTAAAAATAATTTAAAATAAAAAATGAAGCTTTATTTTTTATAACCTATATTTTTAATTACGTTTCAATAACTTATATTTTTTAGTTAAATTTTTCAATCAACATAAAAAAGAAAAATTATTTTGTTTGTAATATATGTTTATTTAATAAAAAATAATAAATGTTAGAAGTAAGGCAATTTAATAACTTAACAGCTAAGCTACTTTTAAGAAGAGGATAAAATTTCTATCGATCAGTAATTGTTGAATAATTGTTTTTTATGGAAGAAATATTAGGAATCATTTGATACATCAGGGCGAAGATAACTACTTGGAAACTAGAAAATAGTTTAGATTTGTTAGAATATGAATATTGTGCGTTTATTCTTTTACTGGAAACAAATATTTTATTAATATTTTCTTGAAAGATATAAAAACATTTATTATTTATTACAAAACACAAGTTTCTAAAAGTTTTGGACTTTAAAAAGGATTGAAATGCGCTAGAACCGATGATAGTCGAAGAATAGTTAAAATAAGCTTTAAAATAATTCATGCGAATGATTTATAGTTTTTGTATTTAATTCACAAAATCCATGTTAAAGTACTTTTCTTTCGTTGTTCTATAATTATATCTACAAATTCAATTACATTAAATCTTAGACCGAGTAGTTTTAGAACATGGAGTTCGGAAAATTTATTTCAAACTAAATGCTCTTATTGCATTATCCACGTGTACAATATGTGATCATAGCGCACTAAGCAGACCTCACTACAAAAATATGAAGCAAATGTAAACCTATTCTATTAATTTTTTTTTCTTGTAATTGACTGTAAGAAAATCATCTTGCGCGCACGTTTTGATAGGTATTCGAAGTTGTAATGTTTTCCCTTACTTTATTTGCTCTGACGGTATACACTATGAATATATAAATTCAGTTACACTGTGAATTTTAGACCCAATAATTTAACTTCATTAAGATACAAGTAAATTTCTAATCGTTAGAAAAATAATTTCTTTGATTAACTTTTTTCATAAATGTAATAGAATAATTATGATAAAAACGAGTAAAATAATTATTTATTTTAAAACATATAATTATCAGTTTATAATTCTCTCCTTTAATTCTCCGCAAAAGCTTCTTGTTGAGGGACATACTGACGAATTTGGAATTTAATTCAATGTCTCCAGTTACTTTTTTGATTCTATGTTGACCCACATTTTATGGGTTTTTGGATTTCTTTAACAGTAAGAGCCTAAAGAGCGTATATTTGTGCAGAATTATAGAGAAGTCGAAATAAAACGTGTATCCTTATATTTATGGGTAATCTTTTATTCGTGTTAAAAAGTAAATCTATTATTTAAAAATGAGGTTTTAACTTCCAATTAGAAAATTAAATTAAAATTTTTTTGATATTTAATGTGAGTCAATTCTAGAAAATTTAAAACATAAGGAGGGGGTAATTTTCTAATGGATTCCTAAAATGTTATAGATATAGTTGAAAAAATACTTTTTCCATAATTTAACTATTTTGACAATCCTAAAATGTGTGTTGCAAATTAATTTCTTTAAAGAAAGTTTCCTCAGAAATGTGTCTTCAAAAATTGAACACATTTTTATCTCATTTTTCTTTCCTTACTCATACGCGTATGATTTTTAAATTTTAATACATTTTTGGCAATGAATTTAACTATATTTGATTAATAAGATGATAGTTCGACAGCAAATTTAACAGAATTACTTCGGATTCTTTTAAATATTTTTAATTTATTTTTCAATTAAAATAAATTAACGTTAAATTAAAATTAATTTATTTTTCAATTAAAATAAATTAAAATTATTGAAAAAAAGGAATGTTTTTCATTTGTTTAAACTTTATTTTTCCATGTTGTGTCTTAACCCCCTTCAAAACTCTTTCAAATAACATTTTTCCATCTACTATTTGATTCAACCTATTAGAAATTTATTTTCCCTTTAAAAATATAATTTAAAAAAATTTACTGCTTAACATCCATATTGAGGAAAAAGAATAAATAATTTTACTGTGAAAATTGTGTGTGTTTTAATGTTTTCCTTCGAATAAATATAAAATTAATAAAATGTACCGAATCTTTCATTATTTTTAATCACGAGATGCCGAACTGGCAGTAAAACGGTTAGTGCCCTTTCATTCGGTTTAATAATCCTTGAATTTGAATCCCACTTTGGGTATGAATGTTTGTGGGGTTCGAAATTTACACGTTAAACTGTAGGCCCCGTTATAATTAACCCTCGTATATAAAATCTGACAGTTGAGCGTCATACAAGTTGATTACGAGATAGTAATTTAAAATAAAGACGAAAACTGTAATATTTGGAATGGATAGTCTCACGTTCGATCTAAACTATGACTGAGGAAAAGATCAAAAAATCATGTACAGTGGGTGTTAAAACATTTCCAAGTTTCTTTACTAGTGATACAAAAATACGACATTCTGTTTATGAAAAAAGACACTAGAAGGCAGATATTTATATATTTGAAAATAGTTTTCAGCTGTTAGGCTATTCATTACTCGATATAAAAAATCATTGTTTGCTACGAGAATCATTATCATTTTCGCAATGTCATTAATATATTTCAACAATATGTTAAATGTTGAGCCAGAATCACACTGTGCCGGCAATGCTATGCTTACCATGGCTGCAATGCCGTGTTTGGAAAATTATCATTTTGACTTTCAATTCAAGAGTTCAATATTCAACTCTCTTCTCAGGTGTGAATGTTTGTAATTTATTTTAAACTGTAGATGCCAGCCAAATTAATTCTTGTGAACAAAAAGAAAAGAAACTGTAGTGTGATGAACAAACTGACGATACATTTCAAATGAACAAGTGATATTTCAGAAAAGTTATTAGAATCCATCACATCGATTTCAAAACATCACAGCCTCCCAATGGTAAGATCAAGATTTTCGGAGTGAAGAGTTCCAGGTTCAATCTTTGCACTGTTGAACAATAAAGCATGGATGCTACCTCTATTTCTTTTAAGCATGTCTGCCTGGTAGACAATTGGATTGGTGCTTCTTCTCGTTAGGTAAATTCAATGTAGATGCTTGTAATAGCTTTCAGGTATAACGCAGAATGACAGTTAACCGCAACACATTTATGTTTATAAAATTATCCCCTCCCTATAAATTTAATTATTAGTAGAATTTAAAAATTGCTGCAATATATCTCGTCTATATTGGAAAGAGATAGGACTACGCTTTTAGGAGGAGAAATACCGTGTCCTAGAGCCGTTGATGTACAACATAAATTGACATTTTTTACTTTTTAAGCGCACATCTGTCAAGGAGGATGCTTGGGAATTTTCCAAGCTTACTTTTTAGCGATTCATAAATTATAAAAAGTATTCCCTTATAAGGGAATGCACGCGGCGGAATCCACAGCACAGCCTTCTGTGTCGAAACTATCCCTAAATCTGTACCTTTGACTTTCGCATCATTTAATCGTAGATGAAGAAAACTAGGACTGCACCATTGATCGCAGAATCATTTGAAAGCTAAATAATTTTACAAGTGATAGGATCACGGCTTTTGGAATGAAATATCTTAGTTACGATCTCAATCCCTGCTGAACCACGAGACACGAACCTTCCGTTTTTCTGCTTTTTATGCATATCCACACGTGTCAGGGTGGGTGCATAAAAGTTTTCGGGGTTTTCTCCTTATCACCACGTACATATTAAATGTCGTCTATAGATATTCCATCTGAAAAAGCAATTCGAGGTGGATGTCAACTTCCTTACTTAAGAGCTTTCACCTGTGATTTACCTACTCGATCTCGATAGAGATTATTTTAAATTTTCCATAGATTGCTTAAAGTGTTGAATATCCCAAATTAGTTTTAACAAAAACCATAATTAGTAAACTGGGGATTTCATAATTAAATGTTTTTTTAGTGGGAGACTAATTGCTCATTTTTAAGTTTACAGGCAGAGCTCACCTTGGGTATATTTTAACTTCACAACTTAAAAAATTGAGTGGGAACAATGAATAGTTTTTTTACGACCTTTTCGAGAATTCAATAGGTAGTCATTAAGAAAGTGTCGGCTTTCTTTGATGTGAACTTTTACAGGTTAACATGTGCATTTAGGTCAAAACCTCACGAGAAAGTTTAAGGTCGAGCACTCAGTTTACCAGAAACTTTCGCTTGTCTGCTGCTGTATGCAAATGGTTCTGTGTAGGTAGCTTAAATGGCTGATTTGCGGTAAAATAAAGAACGCTAATGGATGTAAAACTAACGGAGATAATTGGTGTGGGAATTATTTATGGTGGATATTGGATCGTAACAAATTGAAATTTATCGCCAGATGTAGAATTTGGACGAATTAATTAATGGGTATTTTTTTTTATTGGGTTTATAAATATAAATCAAATTTACAGCCTACGCATCATCATTAAAAGTCAATTAAAAGAAGGTTTTGAGATTCAATGATACCGAAACGAATTCATTTGCTAATTAATTTTCTATTTAAATCAATACAAATATATTTTATTTCACGTTAATTTGAAATATATCAAATTAATCGTATGGTTCTGGTGTTTACAATTAACTTTATTGACTCTTTTATAGCTTATTTCCGGTAAGCAGGCATTGAAATGAATGACAAGGGAAGGGAAGTTATCTAAAATATTCCTACTACACACTTGATCGAGAGAAATAAACACATTTACTGAATATATATATATATATATATATATATATATATATATATATATATATATATATATATATATATATATATATATATATATATATATATATATATTATTTAACAAATTTATATTTCACGTAAATTACGTTTATTTATAACTTAAATTTATAATTAACGAAAATGTGTTTTTTATTTTTCTTATATATTGAAATATATCATAAAATAATCTTGAGACTATTTTTTGATATGAATTTTGTTAACATGTCTCATACGAATTTCTATCGACGTCCATCCACTGGTTGCATTATGGAAAATTCTCTATTCTCTCCAAAAATTCTTTCAATAAATTTAGGGAAATAGATCCGCACACAAGTAGAAACTTTGAAGATCTACAAATTTACAAGATGAATACATTATATTCACATGTTAATAAATTTAATCAATGAAATTACTTTTGTTCTTTAAATTGAAATATGATAAATTGTACAAGGTGTGTTCGTGTTTTAATATTAATTGCATATATTTATCTCTAGGACTTATATCTCAGTGGATTTCTGTAAATCTATCTATCCATTTGATAACCCCACCCACCGAGTGGATGAGTTATTGAAAAGTTATCTTTCTTTAACTCTGCGTAATGGAATACTTAACGGTCAAAAACCATTGTAAGACATTTTAGCATATATTGCCTAGGGAGGCTTTTCATAGTGGGTCGTATTCATGTGTTGTAAGGGAGAAAACCTGGAAAACTCCATAGTCTCCGCTCCGATATATGGGCATGCAGAAGTCAGAAATGGTACATCCATCTGTTAGACAGCAGGTATTGAGATCGAACCCGAAATCTTATGTTCCGAAGAACGATGCCTTATCACTAAATCAAAAGACAACACGAATCCTCACAAAGGTTCATGTAATTAAACACAGTAATAAATGCAAGAGCTACTGGAATTCAATCTATTTAAGTAAAATTCTTATTTTTTATATCCATCGAAATTTTGTTTGTGTTTAAATTAAGAATGACTGCACATAATGAAATGAAACTTATATCAGCCTCAGGCTGATTTAAAAGATAGGGTGTTTCATTTTGAGATTTTGATTAACAGCGTTTGCGTAATTAATTTTAAACGTAATAAAGGCTGATTTAAACTCACTGTAAAGCTGGTTATGCTGTGATGCATCCCATTCTGGAACTGTGTTCGCTTCAAGAACTGAGGCATGCGATTGTTTTCCTCTTTTTAAAAATTTCCATCTAAAATTAATAGCTGGGCTTAGAGAAAAAATACGTATGCATAGGATTCTTCTTCTTTCTACAATTACACAGTGTAATTTTAAAAAATAAATAAAAGAAAACTGAAAAAAATCGAAAAAATATAGTAAATATATCTAAATAATATAATGATATTTATTATTTCCGAATTTTTGAAAAAGTGTTGCGTTTATCGATTGCCGCGAATGTTTTCAGTTTTCCCAATATACCGCTGATCGGAAATGCATTAGGCGCTAATGAAGTGAATTCCGATTTCACTATTTAATAACTTCGTAACTTTTCAGGGACACCTGCTTCGATGTTTTTTTAGTTAATCTATCTTTCCTTTTATAAAACAGTGTTTTGAACTAAATAAATAGTAAATATCGTTATTTTTATCAGAATAGAACGCTTATATAATCAGTAAATGTCATTATTTTTTCAGAATAGAACAGTACATTAATTAGTGAATATCGTTTTTCTATTAAATCGCAATTTCAATAGTTCAATACATTTAATAAAAATGATAATGAGTAAAAAATATTTCTACTATCGAGGAAGATGACCGATGAGATATTAATCCTAATTCCATCTATCTATTCGAATTGAATCTAAAATTATTTTAACTGAATTAAAGGCGGATCTAAGTCTTCAATAAAAAAACCATATTTAAAACTAAAATATTAATTTCTTCAAAATATATTACATTGTATTAAAGAAAACAAATATACCTAAATCGTTTTATTAGCTAATATGAGAATACAATAAAATCACAAAACAAGAATTTAAATTTATCGACATCGTTTCACATAAGAAATGCTGTGGCTATTATAAGATTTCTCAGTAATGATTCTAAGAGACACTGTGGCGCATGTAAGATCTCCGAATGATTCTTTTAGACTGCATTAAATCGGGGAATCTTTACATTGCACTCAACATTTCTCTTGGGACGAAAGTTATGTGGAAATGCGAAATAAAAAATTTAAAAGCAAATAAATTTGATTACACAACTGCAGGCACGATCTAAAATAATGAGACATTTTGGCGAAAGTTTAAGGTAACCAGATCTGTTAGTATAAAATGGTCATATAACAAGGATTTAGTAATCCTGTAAAGTAATTTACGATATTATAATAAGAAAGAAACTGGTGTAGTCCTATATATAATACTAATTTAAAACGAAGGAAAATAAAAATTTTCCATCTCATCAAAACACAAAATTATAAGCGCAGAATAATCATCCCTTTTATTATTTTTTTTTTGCTTATAATTTTATATTTTTATTTTATCCCAGATGATCAAATTGAATGTTGTGTTTTCAATATATTGAAAATCGGTAGTTAATATTTTCAGTGTATGGAGTCGATTTCTAGTCATTCAATATAAATTTAGACGTTAATATCTTTGATGATTGTAAAAATCAGCGTTTATCGTACAGATAAATATTATATAGACATAACACATTGATGGAAAAAATTCTGAAAAACAAACATCTGAAAGCCGCGTTAAAGCATTTGCATTTTCACCATATCTTAGTTTTCGACAAAACATTTTATCGATAGCTGACCGTATTTGCATACCGTAGAGGGAACTTTGAAGCACCCAAGTACCTTACTCCACAGATGTGTGAGCAGAAAGCACACACCCCATTATTCAACAGTTGCTTGGATCAAACTTGGTTATTCAAAACGCGATCTCAGCAGTTCTTCACAGGGAGCGAAACTTTTTGTACAAATACAACTTATAGGGACAGTGACCCTATGGAAATTACGATTTCACAACTTTTACGAATTAAATAAACTGTTATATTTGAAGATTGAATAAAAAGCCATTAAACACGGCTCTGAAGACAGAGCAGTATCATATTTCCTTGAATATAAATCAATAACAAAAATAAAATATAACAGCAGTGAATTTGTAGTTTTGTTGTCATGAAGCTCGTTATTCTACAGCTATTTCTATACATTATTTCTTTCCCCTAACTGATTTATTAAATAAAAAGTCACACCAAACTGAAATACATACACCTCCTTAATATATATATATATATATATATATATATATATATATATATATATATATATATATATATATATATATATATATATATATATATATATGTATATATATATATATATATAGATAGATAGATATATATATAGAGAGAGAGATAGATACATATGTATGTTTGTATGTATGCACATATAAAAAACTTCATTTCATTTCAGAGTTGTTATTCTCTCTCTCTCTATTAATTTTAAAGCAGTAACGCATTTAAATAAATATACATAAATTTTAGATTTGTAAACCGTAAAAAAATAAATAAATAAAATGGCTTTGGAATTGAAGAAATATTATTCTCCCAGGGCAGATAAGTTTCGCTTGCAAATTTTTCCGATAAAAGGCTTACGGTAAAAACCCTATTTTCCCGATTTTCAGCAAAAATTTGTTTGTTTATTGTTCCTGATTTTCAGTGAAAAATTTTTTCTTTATCCAGAAAGAAAAGAGACAACGAAGGAATTACAGGGAATCTCGTAGAGTAACCTCAACTTTAAAAACGCTTCTCCAATCGTATAATTAATTAATAAAAAATGAAAACTCAACCAATAAGTTGGTCTTAAACTTGAATCCAACATGAAAATTGAAATTAAAACTGAATGCTAATTTAGTAAAATATAATATACATATTTTTTTCATTTTTATAGACTATTGAAATTTTTAATCGTCCAAAGACAGTAAGTAATATGTATAATAATATGATCTATGGAGGTAGAACATTTCTTTTACCTCTTTGATATATAGAGAATATTAGAGGAGGGGGCCCATTTATATATTAAGATAAAACATTTTTTTTTTAAATGTTTGAATTATAGGTAGGAAAAAAAGGTTTGAAAGTTACATAAAAAATATTTTATTTAGCTGTAAGTAAAAAGAAATGCTGGTGGCGCCATCTAACGCCTTAATTCTTCGTCAAACTCGGGTCTAGAAATTAATCGTAATTCCTAAATAAGCAAAGAAAAAAAAAAAAAAAAAAATAATAATAATAATTCTGTCAACTCTTAATATTAAGTTAGTACTAATTTGAAAAAGACAGCTAGTGTGGTATATGGAAAGTAAAATTATTATCAGGAATATAATTTTAACTTAACTATAAAAATTTCAAATAGTATAAAATATGAACATATATATATATATATATATATATATATATATATATATATATATATATATATATATATATATATATATATATATATATATATATATATATATATATATATATATATATATATATATATATATATATATATATATATATATATATATATATATATATATATATATATATATATATATATATATATATATATATATATATATATATATATATATATATATATATATATATATATATATATATATATATATATATATATATAAATAAGGATGTACAATCATTAGATGTTTAAAATTTACTTGTTATTGCGTTGTAATATAATGCTTATAATTGGAACATACATGAAGTGTATATATTAGGTATGCATATTAACTAGACATTCGTAAGCATAATACAACTAGTGAGGCTTATCACTTTACGTTCATTCCTGCACACAAGGCGTGTTTAAACCGTGATCTACAAATTAAAGTTGATGAAATGTTGAACGGATCAAAAGCGATCGGATATTCAGTTGTTAGTCAGGTTTTATATCAAAATCATATCAAACTCGTATTCAATTTTGGAAAATCATTTATCTAATTACTTTTATTTATTTAATACATTTTCTTCCAGTTTTATAATGAATATAAAGGAATCATAATTCAACGAATGACTTTTCTTGCATCGTAACTATCAAAAAGATAACAATAATCAAAATGGTTATAAGTTTAGCAATTATTTTCATGAATATATTAATAAGGAATAATTTACAAGGTTCAATTTTTTTAATTTTTAGATAAAGAATTTCATATAACAAAGGGGATTTTATATTGTTTTGTGATAAACTCTACGATTCATTACAGTAAGGTAAAAAAGTTTGTTTTAGTTTTCTGAATGTAGAATTTCAAGATGCCAAAATTAAGCTAGATCTTTAAAAGGAAAAGACAATTTTTTGGAATTAAACTGTATATTTCTGCATAGTACACCGTTTATACAAAGCTTTTAAAAGGTTTTGGAGGAATGAGTGGAAATTGGTATATTTCCAAGAACTTTATGAATGATAATAGCATTTATTTTGCTTTACTTTTCATGAAATATCTTCTGAATAAAAAAAAGCAATTCTTCACCAAATCAGTTACCGCTATTTACAGAGTCTTATGCAAGTATTCAAACGCTTAAAATTAAATACTATATTTTATTAAATATTTTACTGAAGCAAAAAAAAAAAAAAAAAAAAAAAACAGCAGTTTATTAATTTTTTAATTGAGAAGATTTAGCATGCATATGTATTCAGGAGATTGAAAATGAAAAGAGTTTACTTATTTAAAAAAAAAAATTAATTTCTTTGCAAATTCGATCAGTAAACAATGAAAATGTCCGGGAGAATTCTCAGCTTTTAGATGGAACTTTAAATCTTGAATGATTTTTTAATAATGAGTAAATTTTAAACAAATTTAAACATATAATATCCAGATGTAATACATATTTTATTTTACATTGCACATTCGCACTCACAGACTAGTGATGATTATCTTAAGATTATGTGGTTTTTTACTTCACTCATAATGTTGGTTCTAGTTAATAATGCAGCTTTATATACTGCCAAAACCATTTTTACATAGAGCATTCGTGAATAAATCAGAAATCAATACCAGTATCAAGCTATGACAAAATGGGCAAATGATCAGAGCAGCAAGTTTGAAAGGCCGCCAAAATGGTTTGTTTTAGATACATTGATGTAAATTGCTTTTGCCTCAAAAAGTTATAAGAGTTAACCATTACTGAAGTAGTTAGATAATATAGACAACTGATAATTGAAAAGTCTTAAAAGTTTAAAAATTTTAAACGCTGTCGTGAAGTAAAATAATTGCAAAACTTTGAGGTGAAATTGTTCGAAAATCCTGTGAATTTAAAAAATTGTCCAAAATTGGCTTGTAAAAAAAAAAAAAAAAAAAAAAAAAAAAACACTGCACAGTCAAATATATCTCTATTATATATACATTTCACGTAATCATTTAAGTAAGAATTTTTATTTTAAATATTTATATATTGAATAGGTAGAATTATATATATAATCATATTTCTTGTGAAGTCGATGGTAACTATGAAATTTGTTTGTAACATCAAAAACATTGGTAATATGGACATATTACCAATGTTTTCGATGTTACGAACCTCACAATTAGCCATTAATGTCCATATCTTAATCAGCAACTTGTGATAAATAAATTACAGTAATATTTTTTAACTTATTAAACATGTTGTGTATTTATGAGATTTATATAATTTAAAGAAAATAAAAATATATCAAAGTAACAAAATATTCACTTTTTAGATAGAATTTCTAACTGTAAATAATTTTAAATTAAACAACTAAAAAATGCTTATGTAGATCATTAAAGGCAAATAACCATTTATTATCTGGTTTTGTGTTTAACATTACATTACTTACTGAAATTTTCATTATAAATTGAATTCTTGTTTTGTCATTTTGGAAAAGCTTGATATTTTAGTTCGATATAAATTTTTTTCTAATGTTACTTAAAAATTTGTATTTTCTGCGGCAAAAACTTATGTATTTTATACACATCTTTGCTAAAAGAAGTTGTTTTTTTATGCTGAATTCATTATTAAAATGAACAAAAGAAAGCTTTCTTTTGGAAAGAAACATTATTTTTAGAAAACTTTTATTTGACCTACTCTATAGGTGTACGAAAGTTTTGTTTGAACGAGATTTATTTAAAGAATTAAAATGATTTTAAGTACTAAGTTTCAAAACAGTTTTGCAAAAGGTTCTTCACATACAGAACTTTATTGGGTGAATCTGATAATTCTTTAAAGAAAAACAACAATCAAAACAGAAACTAAAAAACTAAAATAAAAATTTTATACCATTTTTGTTTCAAAATTTTTAACGTAATAATTCAAAACGTTGCCAATATATTTCATATTCTAAAGTAAAAAATATCGATTTATTCTTAATGTTAGAGTTAAATCGCTCGACGACGGTTTATCTTATAATTAACTTTGATACAATGTTGAGAGGACTGAGTTAAGTTCAGAATAAATTCGCATGTCTATAAGAGGCGCCAACTATGATAAAACGTTGCCAAACTATTTTGTTCTTTTTTATTCGAGTCGTTTCTTTTTACCTTGGTATTATTCTGGACAAATTTCTAATTGGGAAAGCAATTCAAAACATGTTCAGTAGAAATAAGAAATATTCTCAGTTGAGATATATATAAATTTAATTAGAATTTAGTTCCATGCACAAGCGATACATTTCTCTTATTAAAAACTTAAAGTAAATTGAAGTCAAACGGAGAAGATAAAATAAAGATTTTCTTATACTACACTTTTTTCTTCATAAGAAACTCCATTATATATTATGTGTTCTAATTCATTATTAAATAATATTTTACTATAGAAAAAAGGAATATCTTAAAATATATTTTTAGAATTAATATTATTTTTAGTAAAATTAATAAGAAAATTAGGTAAAGAATATTAATTTTAAAAATATCTTATACATATGTATTTGGTAATCACAATGAAAAACATATTTATAGCTCAGTAAGTTAAATGTAATTTTGACTAAAGTACAGTTTCAAAATTTCAAGAGTTTTTCAAGAAAACTCTTGAAATACGATATGCATTCCTTGTTCGTTTGCGCGAAGTACTCCTTGATCAAATTCAAGAGGAATATTTTTCTTGCAAAAAAGCTAATTTGACAAGGGAAAAGCAGTTTAACTTCAGTTCCTAATTCATTCCATTTTTTCCTTATATGAAGGTTATATTTTTCTTATAAAGAACATTCCAATTTATCTAGTAAGGATTTTATTTACGTAAAGGAGAACGTTCTAATATTGGTACTATCACCTTTTTATGTAATAATCACTGTTAACGCTTCTTTGGAGATGGAATGTAAATTTTTCTCATTTAATACATATCTCTTCTGTATTCTACACATTTCAGATATGTTTATTATCATAAGTTTCATTAAACAGTATTTCAATATAAGGAATAAACTTCTGATTTCCCATAAATGTCCTATAGTTTGGGTTAGACACTATATTATTTTTAAAGCTGAAAATATTAGTTTATCACCTATATTTCGAGCATGAAAAAAATGTTTGTACAAACAATATCCTCCGTTTATTCGAAGATGACAGTTAAGTAGGCTACTACTTAGATCTCTTCAGATCTGATCTTGACCTTTAAGCGAAGAATCTCTTTATTCCAGCTTTTTTTATTATTTCTTTATCACAACAATGCATATTTGGATCACTGGAGTACCAAAAATGTAAAGATTTTTCATTCTTCTTCAAAAATTGTTTATAATGTTATTCAAAGGAGTTTTTTCTTTTAAATTAAGTACTCAGTTAGGCTGAATAAACCGTGAATTTATGGGGTAAAAGTCGTGAACATATTTAAAAAAATAACAATTTAAGAAAAAGGACTGAAGACTAATAAAGTGAAAAATTAATAAATCATATTAGTCTATTTTTCTTTCATTTGGGTTTTCCAAACACAATATAGACATTTAAAATTTTAATTTCAGACAATGATTAATTTTCCATTTATTCTAAAAATTTGTCTCACTTTGATATTTCTTTCTCAAAATTTATTTTTATTGATAAGTAATTGGGGAAAAAATCAACAGAAATAACAATTTGTTCATAAACTATTTATAGTAATAAAAATGTAATAAATTACTGTTGGAAGATAGGAAGTTATAAATTTCATTTTATGAAACTATTTTAATTCTTAGAAGTATATAATTTCTTTAAGATTTTATCTAATAAATAGAGTCAAGTTTACTTTTTTCATATATTTTTAATAAAAAAATACAGTTTTTTTCTTTATATTAACAATGCATTACTAATACTTGTATACATAAATGTAGTATTTTACAATAATATCATTATTTACATTTTATGGAATTGGACCGAGTCTACATCAACTAAAATCCAGAATTAAATTAAATAAAATTTTTAAAATAACATTTTAAAACTAACTTATATTTATTCAAAACGAAAATATTAAAGTAAGAAGGAAGTATATTAATAGAAACCACATTTCCTCTAAAACTGCCAACAAGCATTGAAGTACTTTTGATCTCACAATCAAAGAAATTTGCAAATAAATTTATGTACTGCACAATAGGGAAAGATGCGATTCTTAATCACCGCTGAGAATTTCCAAAGTACAGGAAGCTCTATCAATTATCAATGTCTTTTTTTTAAGCTATCATATCCGGGAACAATCAGTTTGGCAACTATAACCGGAAAAACTGATTTCTATTGTCAATTTAAATACTGAGTATAATATAAATATAGCATCGCGTCGTAATGTAAAAATGTAAACATATTAAATTATCATTGAAACATTTGTATAAAATTGTAGCTTATAAAAAGTATTCCGAATTCATATTTAATATTGAATTAATCAATAGCACCAAACAAGTTCTGTTACATCTTTTCAAACGTATCTTTTTTAACTGTATTTTGTGAATCAACGATATACCAGAGACACGCGCAGGGCTTTTAGTTACAGTTTGGTGAAAATATCATTAGATTACACCCGTACACAGATGCAATGACAATGAGTGAAACTACTATTTTTATGTCTCTTATCAGGAATTTATACCTAGAAATATTGAAAGGTGAAGCTAAATGCTAAAAATAGATTGCCCTTATAGTTTTCTATTAATCATAATATAAAATAATAATTCATTCGTATTCCTTTTTTTCAAATAAAAGACCATATAACATTCATTATGTCCCCCTTTTTTATCATGCAATTTCAATAAATTATAATTATTAGCTAAGAAGAAATTTCATTATTTAATAAACATTATCACCCATTTCTCATTCAATTAAATCCTTTCAACTTAATATGTATATTTACGAATCAATTCCAGCTTAAGCTCTCTCAGGAGATGGAAATAAATAGCCATTTCTTGTAGTACATCCATGCCTAATGAATAAGAAAACAATCAAAGAGAAAAAATATAAATTCTGAAATTCGATATTTAATAAACTGTATCCTTAACTCCTAACCAGTCACTTTCAACAAACAGTTGATGTAACCCAATCATTTTCTTAGAATCTACAATGCTCTGCAAAAAATTACCCAACACGCACTTCTTAAATGCATCGATGCATTACTTAGCCAACCAGTGATAAAATTTGATGACCGGGTCAGGGAAGAGTTTTTTTTTTTTTTTTAACCTTGCTTATCCGAAATAATTTTCTTTTCATGCACTCAACCAACTAACTAATGTACTGTTAAATGCCACAAAAAATAAAATGGTTATAGTTTACAGGTAAATTTTAACAATGCATAATATAAAATTTAAGCCAAAATTTATTGATATCCCAAGCAATAATAGTCCCTTTTCGAGAAAAATTGCATCATTTTTCACATTTATGGTTATGAACTGTTATAAAAATTCAATTAATCTATTGTAATCCTCTACGAACAATACCAAAATTATCCAATTCTATTATTTTGAATTTATGTATAATGTTAATGACTGGTGATAATGACTGATGATGACAAATGACTGTTGACCTTTATACTTCTCATTACTTCAAAATTGAACCATATACATTTTTAAAATATGTGAATTTAGTTCACATTTGAGAAAACATATAAGAAGGAAGAACAATATATTTACTATTATGGTCACTAAATTTTGTACATTTAACACATATTATTTCGTTTAGGTGGGCATGAGTTTACTAAAATGTTTCATAAGAAACTTCAGATATGTGGTTGTCACAAGAAGAATGAAGCAAGTACTTTTAATTGGATAAAATGCAAAAGTCTGTCACCAATTTTCTAAGATTGGTTTAAAATATTGCTGGTAAATGGTGCTATGTGCAGTAATTACTGTAATGAATTCGATTACTGTAGTAAAATCCCTTCAAGTAGGATCCTTATACCGAATTACATATTTTTGTTTTCCATAAAAAGAACATATTTATTTCTTTTAGTTGACATTTAAAAGTCTTGAATTAGAATAGGAGTTTATTATGTTCAAATGGACTTATATTTGATTCTGTAAAAAATTATGCATATAAATAACTTTTTAAGCAATTAAGTTATTATACTTACGTGGTTGAATGGGGTATTAATAAAGGAGGTTGTGTGTGGGTGGCAATCAAATCACTATGCTTCAAACAAGTCATAGTTTTTTTCTGTCTAAAAAAGAAGACCACAATTAAGACAAATTCTTACATATTAAGGAATTAAAATCACATAAACTCGTACGTACATACAGACACTTAAAAAAGACAGTCACATGTTTTTCTAAATTTTAATTTTAATTATTATCGAAATTATTATCTATTGCAGAGTTTTGTTTGATATTTAAATTAATTATTATTCTACAATAATTTTTTTCATAAATTTATTAAATCTAGAAAAAATATTACTTTAATTTTTTTCAAAAATTAAAGTAATATTTTTTCTAGATTTCTTAAAATATATTATAAATATAAATATGAACATTCCTTGACGGTTATATAATGATTTTAAATACTTGAAAAAGATAATTCAGTTTAAATTATTGCTACGGACCCTTCTTTATATGGGTACGTCAGTGCACCCTTATGAAATAATTGTTCCATAATGAAAAATATCTGAAGAGGAAATCCAAGAGTCTCTACTACAAAAAATATGGTTTCACAAATCATTACTCTTTTTCTGTAAAAATGATATTATTTCGATTTAGACGTTTGTATAATTTGTAACTTGATTAAAATTAGCATTTATAAAAGTAATATACATATCAAAAAATCACATAAATGAAATATTAGGCTAAATTAGTTCATAATGAGAGTAGCATATAAGGTATAATTATAATTTTTTTATTCATATTAGCTTTTTTATTCATTGTTTTGATCATTTTTGTGAGAAAATTATAACATTTTGAAAATTTTCAATGTCAAAAAATTTATAAATTAATAACTTTTTAATCATGGAGATGAGGTAATGTAATGAACTTAGATGTAATGAAATTAGTACAGAATAGAACATTTATTTAATTTATATCAGTGTTCGCAGAGGTAATGATAAATATTTATAATTATTTTTACTATTATATCGTTCGGCGTACTTAATTTACATTGCGTTATTGTTTTTTTGCCGAAATCTAAATGTAACGTCACTTCGGACTGTTCTTCGCAATGTAGCAGCATTTATAAGCGAACTGTAAACAAACGTAATACACTTTGACTGATACAAGTCAAAACAATGTGCGAGAAAATATAAAAATGGATGGGGTTTTTTCCTCCCTTATCTTTTCAGGGTAGTAAACATTTCACGGACCAGCACTCTTGCAAAATACTAAAAAAGAATGAATCAATACAAATCATCCACCCATGAAATTTCATATTTGCGATGGTAAGAGAGCACATTAGCCTATAGAGATCTTATGTCGAGGTTTTGACAGTTATACTTTTCTAAGACAGGAGTGGTTCTTTTTTCATCTCTCTCTATTTCTTTTTGATTCATTTACAGATAGAAAATAATAATTAAGAGGACAAAAAAAAAAGGGTAACCACGAAAAAACTTCTTGTAAGAGATGGAACTGGAGCATGAAGTAGATATCAATGGCTTTTCACCGATCAACTTCTAGATTTGACTTTTCCCTGCTGAAAGATGTTAAAATAACAATGTTCTCAGCAACACTTGCAAAAAAATTTGTTTTCCAATTAAAAAAATGTTCAATCTATTGATGAAATTAAATTATTTAAGAGACAACAAATTAAGCACTTAGAATCCCTTATTTAAGAAAAAACACTTCAAACACTTAGAATACCTTATTTAAGAAACAACACATAAAAAGCTTATAGAATCCCTTATTCAGGAAACAACACGTTAAACATCAAACACAAATTAAAAAACAACACTTTTCTTGTTATTTATATTCATGTATAAATAGGGGAGATTCATTGGATTGAAATCAAATGAAGTTATCATTAAAGACAACACATTAAGCAACATTTTATAATTAATAAATATATTCTAAATCCCACGGAAATTTTTGATAACAGTATTGCACTAGCTTTCATTGCATTGCTTGTTAGATTCAATTGCAAATAATATTGCTCCAATGTAATTTTTGGTACAATGAAGAAATTGTGAGAACGTTGGTCTTTTGCCAAAAGATAAATTTAAGCTAGTTAGAGCTGTTAACTCTACAGTATAAAAAGAACAGTATTTATCCACAAGTTTCTATAAACCAAGGTAATAGAATTTACTATGATACAAGGCTAAACGATATACAACAGAATATAAATAAATATTTTTTATTTTGTAACTTTAAGTTTATTAAAACAATCGAAACTTTTTGTCACAGCTTTCCCATTAGAAACAATGAAATGTTTTTTGATTTCTTGAATTTTAATGAATAAATGGTGCAAATTTAAAGATAATAAATAAAATTTTGCCTATTTGTGTGAAATGTAGTCAATTTACTATTGTTTACTTTTTCAAGCTGAGCATTTTACAGCTACATGTTGTTATACCCTGTAATTAATAAGTTAGATGATGTACTAAAAGATGTAGATGTAGTAATTTTACTGGAAAAGTAATTTAATAAGTAATTTTTATTTAAATATAATTTAGAAGCTAACTAGATTTTAAAATTTTTATTCTAGAAACAAATTGTTTTATTTCAGATTTTGCTGTGATTTTATTATTTCTAACATTAAATGTTATGACAAATGATGACATTTTAATCAAAAGTTTCTTTCATAAATTTCATAATAAATCTCTTTCCACACATTCTCAAATTTAACAAAAAAAAACCGTATTCTTTTTTCAAGATAATACATTTACTTATGAATATATTTATGTATACATTTTACTTACAAAAATTTTTATAAATTAAATTAACATTAACAAAGATATGTGCATATTTGCGTTTTTGGATTTTTTTCTATTTTCATTATTATTGCATAATATTTTTTATTATTTATTTAATAGAAAAATGCTTAAGAAAATAAAATTTTTATTAATAAAATGATATAAAATAAACAAACTTCGACAGAGAAGAATGAAATTTATTTCTTTTTAATCATATTTTGACAAATGTATACAAAGAGAGAAAGCAGAGTGAGAAAATCTATTTATTTAACAATCTAACATTGATTTTTTTATTAACAATTTGGAAAATCTTTATATCTTGAAATTAAACATCAAGAAACAACTGTATTTTTTTATTGTTCAGCAATATTTTAACCAGTAATTCAATGATTCAATGAATGGGTTTTTTCTTAGGTTTATTCAATGAAGAAACTGGAGAAAAATGTTGCCATAAAGAATATTATATACTGAAAATTAAGAAATAAGATTTTCTTATTTATTTAACTGGGAATATTATTTTCCTATTCCCAATTTTATAAACTAGAATTTTGAGAGCCCCATATGCAGGCTGATTAAAATGAAAGGAACTAAATTACTCTTAACATCCCTTCTTAGAAACTTTATGTGGGGAGTAAATGAGGAAGAGTAGCTAAATCGGGTTATGGCGTCTATAAAACCCAAAATCCATTAGCAAAGTTAAAATACCATCAAATCAATACAGGCAATAACTTACAGGGCGTCAAGAACGAGTAACTAATAAATCGAGAAATATTTTAAAAATAAGCTTGTAAGAAGTCATACAAGTATACTCATAGGAGGATAAAAATAAAAGGAAGCGGTTCGGTGACGCAGGATCTTCTCACAATCCATGCAATAAAATCGTTAGTTAAATGCACTCATTATAAATCACTTTAGAAGATAAAGTGTTTGATAATATTTTTTCATTACTCATCCGCGCGAGTAGTTTTAAGAGGTTTTTACCACTCGCTCTAAAAAAGGATTGAGACCAATTATTAGGACTTCCTAATGGACATCTTAAATTATAAGCAACGTAAAAGTGAAGCACCTAATAAGAATATTCTAGTCTATAAATAGTGTTGTTCCATTTCTTAATATTTACAGAAATGTATGACACATAGTTTAAAAATTTAACTCTTGTATTATGCAGTCAATGTAAACTGAGCAGATGTTTAATTACTTGAAGAGCATGCAAAAGTTTGAAGTTCAATGATATGTGATTGAGATTTGCATGCAAATTTCTAACAGTTAAATTTAGTCATTACTACCACATTTCCCACGAAAACATTAATATTTCGCGTGTCCTTTCATTCATCTGGAGTAACCATATAAAGAAGATTCCCATTAATTTCACTACAGTGAAGTTTTCACATAATCTTTTTTATCTGGTTGTAAAACTAGAGCCATTACAACATAAAAAAAGTTCACACAAAAAGGGGCTAATTCATTATAACGAATATTTACAACATTTTATTAGTTATTTTGGAAAAGATCTTAATTTTTATCATTCAATCAATTCCCTTTCAAATTTGGTCTCATCATAGATCTGAGTCACTTTAGAGTTTGAATATTTTATTTCTGAAAGATGGTACAGATATTTTACCATTAAAACGAATTCTCAAGTAGATGAAAATGTGCTCTTGATTCTGATTTCTATTCAATTTTAAAATATTCAAATTTATCACTACGAAATGCGAAAAAACCTAAAGTAATAAAATTTCGTAAGTGGGAACTATACACTACAATATTACGAGTGTTCTTTAAATAGTTTTTAAATTTTCTCATTTAAATATTTATTCTTCAAATTATTTTATTTTTTAGGAAGTTTAATGCAGTTTTAACAAAACTGGAATATTTATTACTTAATTTTTAGATAAAATACTTTTGAATTCATTTCACTAAATTCATCGCTCAAATCTTCGAGTAATATATACTTAAATAACTTAATCTTTGCTTCTTATATCAAAATATTTTTCCTATAATAAATTTAGCAGTTAGAATTAAGAAGTTTCATTATAAAGAGAGTCGTATACATATGAACATCATTAGTTAATGCCACATTTTTTAAAAGCAAAATGAACTTAATAGTGATAAAAAAAATGTGTACGCTCTAATACACGATTATACATAATCTCTTAAAGCCTTCCCTATTAATCATATTACTTTTAAATTAAATTGCGAAATAAAAAATAGTGTGTCTTCTCAAAAAGTCTTGAAAAAATTCTTTTCGCATTTGTTGTCGTATTAATAAATTGAAAATAAACAGAGAAAGCAGAGTATAAAATATAATTCGCTTGTTATGTAAATGTTACATTAATTAAAATGATTATTTTACATGAGATAAATAAATTAATTTATATTTTTAAGCTTGATAACAAACTTATTTTAAATATATCTCTTAAGCAAATTTAAGCAATTTTTTCGAAGAATACACCTATTGTTATAGCTTTATTACTTATTAGGTATAGACACTTTATATTTTTTATTCTTAGGTAAAAGATTCGAAATATTAGAATTCTGATTTTAAAAAAAACTATTTGGCCTACACCTCCAATAAAATAATTAAATTACGTTTATGTATATATAAATATCAGCATTGTAAATATTTGTATTTTTGTAGACAGTTGCTTCAATTTCTATTAATTCATGAGTTAATGGTTCCAGACACCTTAGCATAATGCATTCTGTACACGTATACACAGTATCGATTTTCAGATAACTATAGTATCTACACGGAAGTCTCAATTTACTTGAGCCATAAAACTGTAACTATTTATTCAATATATAAATCACAAAATAAAAAATAATTAAATATCCGGGAAGTTTCATAACATATCTAGTTTATTTAAGGAAGGTAATTTAATATTTATTGGAAATATTAAGTGATTTATTATTTCTTCCAGGGACATTAAGTATTTATATTTGAATTTTATTTATTGTTCTATTTTTAAAATTGATATAAATCCATTTCAAGTAAAAGGATATATAGACTCTTTTATCTTCTTTTACAATGTGTAAAAGACTACATTATAAGTAACGAAAATGGAAGAAATTGTGCATACTGGAAATGTTAATTTGTCTTTTCTTCTTTTCAAATAATTAAAACAATGTTTATTTGAAATAAAGTAGAGATAAATTAACATTTAACTTTTAAATAACTTTGCTTCTGTTTTTAAAGTTAAGAATAATATAAACGAAGTAGATCAAAACTAAAATTGTTCCCTATTCGAATTTTAAAGATATTTGAATCTTATAAATATTTGAAATGATTTACTTCAAATATTTGTAGGATTTCACCTTGAATAAAAGTTCTAAATAGACACAAAAATTACACGAAATAAAAAAGAAATGCAAATATTAAAAAGTTTCAAATAAAAAAACCTAAACTTGTGCTGTAAGTACAATTACAATTTTAAATGAAGTGCAAATATATTCATAAATTTCTTATTTGCTATATTAAAATTTTGACGAATAATTTTGACAGATGGTGATATATTTATTATCTAAGAAAGTGCTTGATTGGCTCCTTAATCAGTTTATTCACTAGTGATTAAGAAATTAAAGATAAAAAAAAGTTCTAAGATTAAAAGTTTTAGTATAATGAATTGTTCTTAGAACTAGAAAAAATTATAGATACAAATACCTCAGAATCATATATATATATATCATAAATGCGCAGAGTGAATAAACTGCTCGCTTATGATTTATTTCGAAATTGATTTTTTCAAACTAATGGTAGTAAATTACTTGAATGGTAGCTGACAACATATAAATTTAGGGCAATTGACTCAATTTTTTAAAACATTTTGTAGCTATAGAGTAAATAAATAAATTTCCATGCGAATATTATTTTGTTTTGTCCAGACAACATATGAAAACATGGAGTAACGGT
Organism: Latrodectus elegans; assembly: GCA_030067965.1. Classification (NCBI taxonomy): domain Eukaryota; kingdom Metazoa; phylum Arthropoda; class Arachnida; order Araneae; family Theridiidae; genus Latrodectus; species Latrodectus elegans. The sequence goes on along the minus strand of CM057817.1, from coordinate 74,128,700 downwards.
GGACAATAAACTTCAACACAGGGCTTCAATCTCGTCATTAAAAATATCGCCATTCTTATCTAACTTCCTTATTCTTCAGATTTAGAATCGGCAGACCTGCCTTATATTCTCTTGAATGGAGTCTCACTTCGAAGATCTTACATTTAATAGAGTTAAAAAGATTAGCAACGAGGTAACTGCAGCTTTAGAGGCAGTCTTTGTTGTTCATGGATTCTATAAAAAATATCAAGATCGAAGCAGTACCAGAAATTGCCTTTGAAGAATTCACACTATTGTCTTTACTGTCCACTTTTTTCTAAATAATATATATATATCCATTTTATTTTGAAAAAAAATGGACATTAAATATGAATATTAGTTCGTTAACTGTTTATATTATTTACAGCAAAAAGAAATACTTTTCAATAATAATAAAAAGTTTTGAAATTTTAGGAACACATAGTTGTTAATCTATACTGGCCAGCATCTATTATTGTTAACAAGAAAAAAACTCATTTTAAAAAGCGTTTAATTGTTATTTTTATATGTAGTATTTAAAGCCTTCATTATTAATTTTAAAGTTCGAATGTAGAAATGCACAAAAAAATTATTGCTGTCATAATGGACACATGTTTGTCATAAATTATAGGAATTCAAATTTCCAACCTATAAATAAACCCAATTCCACTTTTTATCTCAGAATTGTCGATATGGTGGATGAGGGTCGACATTTCCGAAGTCGCCTCTAAAGTCTCGGAATTATGCCAAGCGAAGTATAAATGGGAAAAAAATTATATTTAAATTCTAAGAAAATAGAGAAATTTCTTTTCAGTAAATTTTTATTTTTCACTAGTGAATCTCAAAACTTTTGCAGATGCAGTCTGTCTCAGAAAAACAATAAATTTTTCACACATTATTTACATTTTTATTTCCCGTAGATTTTAAATTAAATTTTTTTCAAATCAAATTTCCTGTAAGTGTAAAAAATATCTGGCCATTGTGGAAAAGTAAATCCAGGATTATTAAGAATTTATTTTTATGAAAAAGGAAATAGAAATGAAATATTGTGAAAAAACAGTTTACATAAAGAATACAGAGGAGAGTTGAAGAAAAAAGTAAAATGCGAATTAAATTTAAAATCGAAACTATTATAGTAAGAAATAAAATGGAACGAACTATTATTCCAAATTTTTTTCTTGATATAATATTTCTCATTATGGCATTGCAAATATTTATTTTAAATGTTTTTAAAAGGAAAATATCATTTTAATTAAAAGGAAAATTTATTTTAAATGTTTTTAAAAAATTAAAATTTGAAATAAAGAATTTAAAATTTCTAGTAATTATGATAGTGGCGAAATTTTTAAATAAAAATATTAGTGGAGCTTAATTTTATTTTCGAAATTATTATTCCTTTGATTTCGCAGATATGATTGTTTGTGTATGAGTTTCATTGGTTGTTACATTGATCAGAGTTATGCATATTTATTAAATTGTTTCACTAATGATTATATGAAAGTCAATGTTAGACTATGAATGTTCAAATCTTCTGACATCTTCTGACAGTTATTCAAAATGATTACAGATTCTTGTAACTTAGTCACCAAATCATTTGTATCTCTAATGTTAAATAAATTCACAGAAAGGTAAAAAAAATAGTAAGTTAAAATATAACAAATTAATATGGATATTTTAAAGCAATATGTATATATAAAATCAATGCTGCTTGGAAAAACCATTACAATCACCAATCTCGTTTTTTTAACATATCTTATTTCTATTCAGCATTTATCTTTAACATATATTTTACTATCAAAATTAGAATTTTTAATAGTTGTGATTTACATCTCTTGTTTTAAAACACGTTATCAAGTATGATTACTTAAATTATTTAACTTTCTATTTCCATGAGATTTTGAACATTTTAACTTTGTCATTTACAGATAATGAGAAGAATCACGGAAAGTTTTTCTGAAGTTTAAAATTAAGATAGTTCAAAAATAGTTATTCCAGCATTCTGTAATGATTTTTTTCTTTAAGTATAAGATTTCAATGATCTGTCAGAATCCGTCAAAGCAAGTGAGATATTAGATACAGCAACATAAGTGAATGTTCGAGAAAATAAATATTTTTCATATATGAGTTTATGTTAATAAAATAAGGGTATCACATTCATCTTCGTAAAAGGCTTGTTAGTGAAAAGGTACTGAACTAAAAATGAATGTATTGCATACAGTTCGTAATATTAGGTTGTATTGCTATTCAGAAGTACATTAAAGCTCAAAAATTCCTGTACTAAAATGATTAATCAAGTGATTTGTCATTAAAAATTGCGAAAATATCTAAATATACCCATAAAAAATATAGGGAACTGTGCTTTTAAGTCGTAAAAGATAATTTACTCTTCCTAAAAGTGGATAACAACTCCCTGAAAGGTAAGTTAAATATATTTTTAAAATTGTAAAAAAAAAAAAAGAGAGAGAGAGAGAGAGAGAGAAACATTTTGTGGGAATGAATTAGCCGACATACTTGCAAAGGAGGGATTAAACCATTTTGTCCCTTTCACCTCAGAGCTCACATATTTAAAATTATTTTCGAGGCAAAAGAGCCATGATAAAGAAAAGTGATAACTAAGGCAAAAGACTAACTTTACCTATCTCTGCGTTGTGATAATTAGACCAGCACATGTCTATCTGGACTTGCCAGTGCGCACTTAAAAGGTCTCAACATAGTTCGGGGGTACCAAGAGGTTTCCTCGTTGCCCTAAATGGCGGCAAGAGGAGGCATCACCTCAGCACATATTGAAATGTCTTGAACTGGACTGAGAGGATATCCATAATTGTCTGCTTCTTGTATTGGACTTCATTTATGTCAACGGTTTAAATACTCTGATCTGAATCCGTCTGATCAGATGAGAGATTAGATACAACAACAAAAACAATTTAAAAAACTTTAGTATTTTGTCGAACATTATGTACCGTCCTCTTTAAGAATTTTTTTTTTAAACTCTTATCACATAAATTTTTATTACTTTAAACATTCTTCTTAAAAGAGCTTTCTGTTTTAAGATGAATATATAAAGAGATTAAAATTTATTTCTTAAAAAAGCCTTTAGCTGCTGTGGTATCTACATATGGTGTCAAAATATGCAACATACATAAATGATGGTAATAAAGAGATTAACTCGACCTATTGTTGAAATCGCTGATTATGTAAATGTCATAAAATCCGAATGTTTTAATCTGAATTCTAAGACATTTATGAGTCATAAACTCATGGAATAATACTTTAGTTCTACTTCCAAAACTATTATTACTATTCACAGTCATATTGCGCAGTATAATAAAGCATCACGTTTATAGTTTGTAATAGTGTTATATGGTATCGTTATTTTCTAATTGCATTAGCAGTATTACTTGCCTTCAAGAAGAATTTCACTAAGTATAAGTTATAGAGGTATGCGAAGAAGATTTTAGCTTAAGTACTGTTTTTGCGGTGTGACAGTTTCTAAAATTGTCATTGATTATTAATTAAAATAAATTTTTTTTAGCCTTATTTGTTATCTAAAATAACTCATGCTCAAATTAAAGGGTATAAAAAAAGGAAGTAACCATTTATGCAAAGTGAACTTCACTTTTGCTTTCAATAATGATGTTCAAAAATTAAAATATTTCACCTTCACACACATCAAATTCCATCTCAATGAAAATATAGCAAAAAGAAATTCTACATTTCATTCTTAAATTGGTTTTTAAACTTGGAGAATTAATATTAAGCTATACTCCACGTTGTCATTCGCTTTTGACATTTATGAAGAAGTCATAATCTCTGCCACTTCAAGCGAGAACGAAAGACAATAAATCAGAAAACCGGAAACTAGTTGTACGCATTAAGTGCGAACTGTATCAAGAATCATTAAATCAAAGCGTGTGCACACACAGAAATGTCTCAGCGTTCCCGTCAACTTAAAGAATCAAAATCTTGGATTAAGACATCACCTTTTCAGTTCTGCCCTGGCAGTTGCAATTCTTATTCGATTAGGATGTTTATAGCTCGTTATACACACACCGTTTTCTTTGGCATGGGAAAAATGGGAGAACCCAGATTAGCTACGGGATGAATATCCCGTCTCGCACACTGCTCGTCTCGGTAAGCCGTCTACTCTAAGCACCTTTGTCTCCAAGATCGGAGCATCGATCTGGTGTTGTTTAAATAGGGTGGGCGTGGTTCCAGAGTTACAATGACTGAAAAAGTTTAAAAAAATTAACAATAGAAGCTCATAATTGAACACGTAAAGCTGTGTCTTTTGTTTGGGAGGAAGACTGTTTTGTTTTGGTAATGAAAAACAAACTAGAATAACTAGGATAAAATTAGTTATTTCTTTGTTGTTAAACTGAATTCATGCAAGTTCAAAGGGGGTTTGCACTTTTATCTTAATCTATATCTTGTTCTTTACACGCCGCTTTCTTCTTTTTTTTTTTACTCACAAGAAAATGTGATTGATTTGGTGAGAATTGTAAACTTTTAAATATTTTTTCAAGTCTTTAAATAAGATCTTATATAAATATTATAAATATATTATATATATATATATATATATATATATATATATATATATATATATATATATATATATATATATATAAAGAGTAAATTAAAACAAAAAAATTAATGTAAAAGGTTATAGTGATAAATTAATTCCTTTTAATGCCGATTTAAAATTAAAAGGTATGCAAATTTTTCATATGAAAAATATCACTATATCTAATTAAATGTAAATTATAACTGTTTTTTAATTAACGCAAAAGTTCATTGAAATGTTGTAACGATTAGGAATAAAATACGCAGAGAAGAAAAGATTTTTTAAAATCAAAATAAATGTTATCGTATATCCAAATAGATATACGAATGGATAGTCATTTTGCCTATGTATGTATGGATAATTAATTTCATAGGGAAAACATAGATTTTAAGTATGATTCCAGCTTATTAACAATTAGCACAATTAATACCAATTTGTCTTAAATTAGTATTAAATGTGAAAAAAGTGACATGGATTACAAAAAAAGGAATCTCTCTACAAAAACATTAATGCATCTCTACACATTAAAATGAAAAAAATCAATACACCTGAAAAACTCCTGTAAAATGTTTATATGCATATATTTTTTGATTAAAAGCACAAGTTACAAAATTTGGCAGCCAGTTAAAGTCTAATGTAAGTTTTACAGCTAAATTTCTGAGAATCTACGGAGAGCATAAGAGAAGAAACTTTGATTAGGAGATGGTTCTTAATTAAAAAATCCTTTAATGTTTAAGAAATTTAGAGAATATTCATTACGATTTTTACAACGCATATTAGAAACACACATGAATTTGAAAATAACATAACATGAATAATTTACACGCTCTCTCAAATTGTGAAAATAACACAATTTGAGAGAGCGTGTAAAATGCATGCAATAATATCTTCATGAAAGGATCAAACCAAAATATTATACATATAATAAACTTTTAATTACCACACACTGATTTATTGATATCTGAAGCAAAATCTAAACTTTAGGAAAGCATAGCATTAAGAAAGCAACAATTAAAGTACACAGATGACGGAATATGTGTGAGAATGAAGCTAATATTTGTGAGATTATCACAAAAACCAACTTATCAACATCAACGAATTGACTTATAATCTGCAGCATTGAACCTTAGCACAATGGATGAGCAACACACAGAGATTTTTCAAGCGCTGAATGGTAATTACAGCAAATCCCATATTATTCCACCAAGGATGGAATAGATTTAACATCAGTGATAGATCCCATTTCGTAAGGGTATTTCGAGATATCAGTTGGCTATATCATTTTCTATACAGCTAGATATTTAAGATATATAAACTTAATGCTATTTTTCTTTTCATAATTATCGAAAAAAACGTAAAAGGATAAATCTAGATGACATCCCACATTCTCCAAGTGTCCTTATACTGTAATATTTCAAAGCAGTGCTTCACAGCATAAAACTTTCAAGTAATTCTCAGTTAGTTTGCTAAGCAGTTTAAACTGTAAAAGATTTCCTTCATTGGATGATGGGCAAATGCATCCGATTTTTTTAGTATGTATGAGGAAAATAGGAGGAAATTCACCGAAGTTCAACAGAAGGTCATATGTTAACTCTATGGCTAGACGACAACGTGTATAACAAAATAATGCTTTGTAAGGTCTTCGAAATTTGTATCTACCAATCTCTTGCAAAAGTTAATTCCTCTCTTGAATAAATGACTTTCAGATAAATAGAATCGTTATTGTCATGATCTATTTAAAGATCTTAAGAATTGTCTTAAAAACAAGGTACCAATAATTCTTAAGTGATGAGCATATTTAAATCATTGGGAGTAGCAAGTAGAACATACTAAATATTTTTGTGATGCTGAATGAATAAAACCATTAATCAAAACATTTTGAAAAAATAGTCAGGTAATTAGAAACAATAAAATAGTGTCACCAGTTATACAGTTAAAAGTCCATTTTAGAATTCATTGATAGCGAAAATTATGCTGTAGATTAAATAAGCTTTTAAACCATTATGAACTGGTTAGTTTAATATATATTGATTGGCCAACAGCAAAAACATTATGAAAACCAACAGCAAATAACATTAAATTTTAGAGAGAGAGAGAGGAATCATGTCAAAATCGGAAAGTCTTAAAGCCTTGTTCATACCAACCAAATATAGTTAGGAGTTATTGTATATAATAACATAGTTTTCATTTATGAGTTAAATCATCTGTTTCTGAAAATAAGCTAAAAAGATTCTCGCGAACATTATTTGTTGTGTTTATATTTTCAAACCAGTATATGATCATGAAAAACAACATTCAAGGAACATTATTTATTAAATTCTAATAACAATATGCCTTAAATAGAATTGTTCATATTTCTTATTATAATTGAATAATTATCGAGCATTGCAAAATTTGTTTGTACAGTTGTATCCATTAATTTTAATATTTTAAATATTAAACCACAGGCTTTTGAAAATAAATGAAAAACTCTTAAATATCATTCGTCTTCTCTGTTTCATCAGGCTACTGATTAATCATGCCATTATGCAAAGCAATTGGCTCATAAAATTCAAAGTGCTTTAGTTTTTTATATTTCATGTGTTCTCTCTTTAAAAGAATATTCATACATGCGAGTCATTTCAAGAACTTTAATTTAAAAACCTATTCAAATCATTTTTTGACATTCTTACATTTGACATTCTCTTATTTGACATTCTTTTCTCTTCTTTTTATTTAAGCATACGTTCTTGAAATGCTTAAGGGAAAATGTTATATACAATATTGGATCCTTGACCTTTAAATAGAGCCAAAATTAGTTTCAAAGTCCATGAATCTTTTTCTGACAACGTTATTTGATTGATGGTTGTCCAGATGACAAAATCGCATGTCGTGGGAATAGTGATTCAACATTGTAGAATAACAAAACTTCTCACAAATGCGACAATAACCCCTGAAAAATAAAATAAAATTTCTATGGAGGAATTCCGGAAATTGAGTGATTTATCATATATATATATAGTATCCTTTTTAATATTATGTTTTTTTATACACGCTTAGCACGCGGATGTGTGAGTGACTATTTATTACGCTAGATGTCAAACAACTGGCAGCAAAATATACTGAATTTATTTCCGTGTATTATACTTATAAAGGTATATATTTGGTTTTAAATAGAAAAATTATAAGATAACGAAACATTTATTTTCCTATCAGTGGTATAGAGTTGATACTTGATTATTTCCATAGAGACTTGTTTATTTAAATTATTTGTAAGCTTATTTTTAAACACAAGAAAGACAGCACTTGAATATAGCAGCATAAAATATTGAAATCTCAACGTATGTTGAGTTCAATAATCAGTTATGAACAAAATTTAAATTTATGGAATTATAATAAAAATCAAGTTCTTGGATCTTTCTTAGGTTTCACGATATTCAAGAAAACCTTTTTCTATATCTTGTAGAAATTATGTATCTAATAGAAAATTCTATATATATATTTTTTAACAAATTGCGTCTTTGAAAATAATCACCCAAGTACAGAAAAATATAAAGTAAAACCAAGCGAAATCTTAAATATGTGGTTTTAAGGGAATAATATTAATGTTTCGTGGTGAACATGTGCAGATTATTCGTTCTTGAAAATAACGTTTTGACTATTGTAATTCTTAGTAAAGGATCCTGCAGCTGAGATACCAAAAATTACTCAAACTAAATGATTCTCAATTTGATGTTTTCATGAAATACCATCAGAATAAATTTGAATACGAAAGAAATGACTTCTGAAGCTTACCATAAAATATAAAGTCTTATCATAAATATCAGAATATAATTCACATATTTATGTCCCAATGTTTTAGCAAATATAGTCAAAATATACCATTTTTCATTAGAAATTTATACATTCATGACTTTTTTTATCCTTAAATATAATAAAAAAATCCCATGTATCCACTTGATATTTATAAGAGCTGCTGGCTGGAAAAAATTATCAGCTAAATTCTAAGTAAATTTAAGAATGACATAATAACTTAAATGTTTGGTTAGTTTATCGTTCTATCACACACACACAGCACTTTTTCTACATGGAAATAACTTTATCGGGATTTATAGTTACAAATTGATTTCGAACTTCTACAAACATTCACATCAATATTTTAATCAAATTCACAAACTATTGATCATAGGTTTAATGAGTTGATAAGATTGTTTATATCAAGCATAAAAAATCAGTTTGAAACTACCATTTGATAGATTATGATAGTTTAAAACACAGAAGAAAACAAAAAGCTGCAATCTTACCAGTTTTATACTGACGAAATTTGTTCAGTGTATTGTTTACCACTGTAAACTACTTTTGAAATAACAAAAACATAAATAATTTTTAACATTTTACATACTTTCCCTACATTCAAACATCTTATTAAAATAATTTATCACAACTTAATCACAAATTTGTGATTTTTTCAAGAAATATGTTCAAATGTTAATGATTTTACCGAAATATTATTAAACAGTTGCATATATATTTGATAAATTATTAAAATTCCTCTAAACTAACAACTCTTCACCAAAATACAAATTAACACAACTCGTCACCACAATAATGATTAATTTTTGTGTTCATAATGACTTGTATCAATTCTATATTTTGCGAAGTCCAAAATCAAATCAAATTATTTTATAAATCGATCAATTTTCATCATTACAATTTTGTACAGCTACTATTTCAGGTCTAAATGCTTGAAATGGCTTAGAATTTTAATAACTACAAATCTTCTATTTAATCTTCTATTTGAATTAGTACTCGTCAGCTACAAGTGATTGTACACATACAAACCAGCCAATCAAATTATTATTATTTTAAAACATTTTTCAGGGCCCTTAGGATGCAGTCTGGGAGTTGAATAATATGATTGCAGCGTATATCATATTATGCAACTCCCAGATATCATACGTATAAGAAAATCTCTCCATTTCTCATGTGAAAAAGGTAAAGAAAATAGGGTTCTATAATTTGTTATTTTCTGTAAGCAAATTAAGTTGTGATCTTAAATAAAGGAACGAAAAATAATTACAAATCTATTTATGTATATGAAGCTGTAATGAGGTTTAACAATCATTGATTTATTCTAGAAATCTGTGTTTCTCACATATGTAACTATTCGCCCGTTTCATTGTTAGAGTTATCGCAAAGTATGATCATAGGATCATACTTTGCACCCAGCAGCCAATTCAAACAGAGCCTACAATTCAAAGTGGGTAATCAACCACTACAAATATCCAAAAGCAATGCAGTAGTTAAATCCATGAACGAATTAACTGAAACTTGAGAGCAGATCATTGTGTTTTACCAATTTGGAATATTTATCCTTTAAAAACTCAAACAAGTTTAGGTTGACTAAATATTTCATGTGTGTGTGGGACTTATAGTTATGGTTAATAAGATTAACTATGAAGTCATACATAGTTAGTTAAACATACCGCATAGTTAAACTCGACGCCAGTTAACCACCATATACCTTGACAATAGATGTTCTAAATACCAACATAACTATAATTTTCTTTAAAATCTCTACAATTTTCTTCTCCAACCCAATTCGGATGAAAGGAGATTGGTATGTGAAAGGAAAAGGAAGTTGAATTGCCACTGCCTCAGGAGATGAAAGGCAAACACAGGCATGTTGTGATGTTACCGCTGACTGACAAGTTGAAGCTATAAGTTTTTTATTCACTGAAGCACGTCGGCAGAGTGATTGTGTGCTCTTTCATCAAGGCTCAGATGAAAAATGCCCGTACTCGTGCGTATCAGTTATTCCTTCGGCAGCCATTAACTTGGAAAAGAACCAAGCAATGAAATACTGAGAAAGTAAACTACCTGTGTCACTTTAAAGTATACTAAAAGTCACTTATTTTTCATTGAAAGAGAATGACATGATAAATAGGATTCAAGAATTTAGATAATAATCTGACTGGAGTAAATTGCTTACAGCATCAAGATATAGTTTAAGATATAAATTGACATTAATTGGTTTCAATTAATATCAGGATTATTACAGCAATTTATATCTGATCATCCCAGAAACAAAATCATTCAGGAATTTACCATCTGATAAATTCTTATTGATTGTAACTAGATATGTGACACTTAAATTCATAAACATATTTTTTGTGAACAATAAAGAGATTCGAAAATTTAAGTTCTAGTATTTTTTTCTTAATTCGAATCTTTTATACATTCAAATAAGAAGCAGTTATGTAATTTCATTCACAATAGTAATACGAATAGATTCGTTATCATTTAACAAAATTGTTTCACGAAAAAATAATTCAATATTTATAAATTAAAAAGCATAAGTTATTTTAATTTAATTAAGAGGATTCTTCATACAATATTCATTCTTAATACCTTATTACAGAAAACTCTATAATGCTAGGATATATTTACTCATATTTTTTTGTATTTATATCTTTTTTCATCTCAGAAGTTATCGAAACTACTCTGAGGTTGCCATAACTGTTAAGCTATAAAAACTGCAATATTTTTTCCAACATTTTCTTTTTAAATTTTCCTTTTGAAGAAGAGTCTTTAGTTTTAAGAAAATAATGTTTAATGGTATTCACTTTTCATAGAAAAAATCATTGATAAATTTAATTTCCTTATAGGTTTTTTTCGTGTGTATTTTTATTTGATATTTTTTAATCTTACACCAATAAAGAATTTATTGACATACGCTTATTCATTTGAACTTTGCACAAAAGAATGAAAAAAATGTATTCGAGAATATTATTGTATTGGAGATTCGATTTGATAAAATAAAAGGTTTTTTCCGCATTCAGTTTGAATTGAATATCAAGTTATCAGAAGAATAAAATTTCTCAGAGCAAATATATTTACTATTATGTTTTATTTTATTCTTTGTAATAGAAGGATATATTATTAATTAAATTGATGGGGTAAGCTATTAAACATGAGAAGAATTGAAATAGGGATTAAAGCCATAAAAAAATAAGGAACATTTAAATTAATTCATAATTAGCATTTACAGTTTATTTAAGGTCGGATAATTTAATTTTATATAATTTTAATAATACTATTGTAATATAATTTAGAATGCTTTGCATTTTAACTGAAGTTGATGGGGTATAAACGATAACTTCTATTTTACGAAGTTTTTCTGAAATTTGAGTTAAGAAATTCGCAAAAGCAGAAAAAGATTTTTATCAGTAAACCTCTTTTGATCATTTCTATATATTATATATAAATGCATTAATATAATTACCATTAATTACTTCCTTCAAGCAGAACTAATTAAGAGCATTTGCTCACTTGTTTCTGTTTCTCGATTTAGCTTTAGACAAGTTTTGCAAAGTATTAGAAATCATTTTATGTATATAATACACAAGCATGTTGCATAGTTATCAAAGCAAACAACATTAAAATATCGTTACTAATTTAAATAATATTTATGAAAAAATGGTTAAAATTCAGATAAATGAAGGTTTTATTGAAGTATTCATATTCCATTATTTGAATGACAGTTCGTGACCAATGGAGAGCTACTCAATTTTTCTTCTCTCTGATAAGAGTTCTCTCAGACTGCTATCATAAAATGTAGTTTTGAAGTTTAGTGTTTGGAAACATAATTAACGGGAGTTATGTGTGAATGATTAGTCTTTTAATCAATATATCCAAATAATTTTAGAGGGAATGGGAAATTTGCTATAAATTTTCGGACAATATGTTTAAAAATATTTTTAATATGATATGCATTATGATTAATATTTTTTATCTATGTTACTAACATAATTAATAAGATTCTGATTAAGATTTTTCCAGCATAATTAATTATTTTTAAACTTTGAATCAGGACTACCAAAACTTCTCTTAGTTTGATTAGGAGAACATTCCAATTGTTTTCTTTTCGTTAGAATATTCAGAGTTAAAAATCTCTTTATGTGATGCACACATTTTATATGATGTATCTGGGTGTCCTTAAAACATATCCTAATGTGTTAATATGTAGAAATGGTGACTTTTTTTTAAAGCTAGTATCTAGTTTTCATTCCAACATAAAAACTTCTATGATATTTAAAACTTTCTTAGAATAATCAACCTTTTAGAATTGAAAGCTCGCACTACGGTATGGTTTCGATGGATCAAGATCGAAAATCTCCTTTTCCTCCCCGCAGTGACGCCTTTATCAACTGAGCTATAATGATATCTCTCATTTTGGGAAGCATTTCTGTAACATCATGCGTAAAGCTTTCAGAGATAATTCAGAGGAAGTACTTGTAGATATCTATTCGTCATTTGGAGACACGATTACAAGTAGAACTTCATTAAGCAGTCGATCTGAGATTCTTTTCTAAATTTCCACATATTATCCAAGGGAAATAAGACTGTAAATTAACAATCATAGAGTTTATGTACAGAATGGTTTTGTTTGTATTAGAAAATAGGTGATTACTATTCACAAGAGTTACGTTTCCATTAGTCAGATTATCACAGTAATTAAAGTGAATCAAAGCAGATTTTAGTTTCACATATATGTTCACACTAAGGCACCCATCTTTTATGTGAATATGGATACACGTGGACATAAAAGCTGGGAAAATAATACCAAGAATCATCATCACACTAAACTCATTTCTGTAATTTTTCACGATTTCAAAAGCCTTTTAAAGCAACGACCAGATTAAAGTGGTTTGATTTATTTGTCACTCTACAGTCGGTTTTTGCACACGAAGCCTTATTAGATCAGAATTTACAGTTTAAAATTATCTCCGAAGCACAACAAACATCCTCGCTAGAGATATGAATCGAACCTGTGAATTGAAGGTTAGAGTATCTGCCTGTTCAGGACATTTAAATCCGGTGGTTCAGAAAGAAAAATGGAAAAATGTACTTTATAAAAACTATTTTACGACGCACTAGTTAAGGATTTTTTAAATTAAAGTTTATTACAGCTCAATTCAGAATAATCAAGAAATATATTCCCCATAAATAACTTCTTTTTAATCCTGCAGAGTAAAAAATATTACGTTTATTGACAAATAGTTTGATTACTGTTTGTCAATAAACATAATATTTTAATAAACGATAAGCAAGGATTTGTTAAGTGAACAGTAACAAATAAAGAAACGAAGTAATTTGCTCATAATATTCTATGCAAAAAATTACAACTAATAAATGGGGAATTCAATAAAGTTTAGAAGCAGATACAATGCTCGAACGGGTATCAAATCTAACTACGACAATAACTGTATCTAAACATTGGATTGTAAATGCTCTTATTTTTACTATGCATTATTTTTATTTGTTCTAATGTATTTTCTAGGACTTAGATATAAATTTTCTGGAGTTCTAACAGTTTGCGATACATACACATAATACTAGTCTATAAAAGTTTGTTTAGAACATATAGAGATAAGACAATGACTTGTATGGTTAAATTGGCCAATAAAATGGTCTGAAACACGCAAAAATTGTTTTCCTCAAACCAGCAAGGATTAAGCACAAAGTCCAAAATATTGGATTTTTAAATGGGTGGTTAGTGAAGGTTTGGAGCATTTTACTCACTTAGTAAGTATTACATCGCCATGGAACGAATTCCATATCGCAGTTACCGAATCTTTTCTCAAATCTCATAATGCACATCAGTGAAAAAGAAATAAATCCTCAGAGTTTAAAATGAATATATTAAGAATATATTTCAGCAAGGTCTTCTGCTATAGGAGTACACCTTTACCAATTGAGTTACTAATGCCCATTAATAAAAAAAAGTATGTAATTGACTTATAATAATAATTTCACAGACATAACTTTATGAACAAAATGTAGGGGGGTTTGATTTTAAAATTAATTACCTTCTTGAGAAATTCTAACTTTATTTTTCTGAAGTTTACTGATCGTGCACATTATTTAAAAATACACTTTCCAATTTGAGTTGCTTTTATTTTATGAATCAAAAAATTATATATAATTTAAGAGATATTTTAAAAAGTTTCTTTAATCAACAAGATTTTATAATTTTTTGGCTGACAACCATAACTTAAATAAATTATGTGAAGTTATGTTTGCATAGCTGGATTCTTCGAAAATATAACATCAACTAAAAATACGCGTGCGAATAATATAACCCATAAACATCACATAAATATATATATTATAACACATATAGCATACTACAAGAGCTAAATTCAACATCCGAAAATAACATATATCTGCAATTTTTCTAATAAAATAATGAAAGATATTTTTCTACGTAAAAGAGATTGTGTAATGATAGTGATTTGAGTGGCTTACATCACATTTATTATGAAACCATTTTTTTTTCTACACATATACTTAATGACAAGTTTAACCACTAAATTTATTGTAAGTAAACATCAGTTATTACTACTTTTAAAATAAATATATAAGTTTTTCTTATTTTTTTATGTATTATATCCGGATTACTTGAAAAAATATACTTAGCGTAATGTTATGATTCTATGAAATATTTATATATATATATACATATTTATTAATGCCATAATATTTCAGAAACAATAATGGATTTCCAAAAACAGAAGTTAAATATATTGTCTACTTTTATGGTGTTGAAATTTAAATTTTTAATACATTCTGTAATAAATATTAAATTATATGTGTTACAGTATTAGATGAGAGTGTGCAATGAAACATTATTTTAATTTTCTTATTATTTTGTTTTCAATTTAGTAAAAATTACTTTCTTATTCTTCTCCTATTTGCTTTCATTATTTTATATATGAGAAGAAAAATCTTTTTTCCCTTTTTTTCTATTTATTTTTTCTTGCTTATAATAATGGGAAAAGCTTACTTAAAAGCATATTTCCCTAAGAAGAAAATTTAAAGATTATGTTTCATATGAGTCCCTTCGTAAAATTCCAAGCCCAGAAGTCAGAAAGCCCTCTTCAAATATTTGACTAGATTAAGTTTATATTAATTTGTTTTTTTATCTTCCTTGTCAAGGTCATACTTTTTTCATTGGTTTCCATAGTAATGAGTATCTTGAAAATCCAATTACATAAAGGAGTAAATTTGGTTTAAGACGCTAAAATTGTTGACTTGTAATAATGTTTTGATGCAAATTGTAAGTTTAGTAACAAACACTCTGGACTTTTTGGGAATAACAATAACGATATGAATAACAGCAGAAAATGAATTAATTCACTCAGAAAACTTTTCAAACAAATGCGTGCGTGAAAATTTTGAAAGTAATGATGGATAAGCAGCTATATATCCTAGGATTTAAGTGCATGAGTTTTCAAAGTGTGTTAATGGATATAATTTCTTTTGGATTCTTTCAAAACATCGCATAAGAATTAATTAGCCTCTCATTGAATAAGAAATAGTGTTTTATATAATTTTCAAAATTGCACTTCCAAATATTGCATTATGTTGTAACATAATTAATGTGCAAACTTTAATTTATAATTGTTTTAATAATTTCCTAAATAAATTGCCTACAATCTATCTCAATCTGTGTTGAGTGTATTAATCAGCGCTCTAGCTTAGAATCCGTACAGAAAACTACTGACGCTGATAAATAATGATTTTCATTAATTCATAGCAACAACACAGTTATATTTTTGATACCACTTAAAGTTACTCTTTATATAGCTTAAAACCATTCAAGTTCTTTCTTGGAAATAAAATACCGTATAATAATGTTTAAATCAACATTTGCATTTTAGGTGATATTTTTCATAAATAGTGGACCGTATTCATGAATCACAAGATAGTAAATTTGGAGAATTCACGAGCACCCAAAGGAACGATCAGTGACAAGATTACTACATTCCTGTTTTGTGGTTCAAAAATGGAAAATGATTTGGATTAAATCTGGAGCTTTTCGCTCCAAACATATAATCCTACTATTATGTCACAGTACACCCATATATATATATATATATATATATATATATATATATATATATATATATATATATATATATATATATATATATATATATATATACATATATATATATATATAAATATATATATATATATATATATATATATATATATATATATATATATATATATTCTCAGTACCACATATCACATTACAGATTACAACATATTTTCCATTGAGTAATGGTTCCAGTGCGGCGCAATACAAAACTTGCTTTTATAGCCCATTCAAAATCTTTTGATTCATGGTAACAATTAACTATCTTCCTGCTCCGGCATCTGTGAGATATAAGGCAAATGCATTCTTCTTATGATCGTTTGAATATTTGCCTCGATAAAAAAAAATCTCGACTAGCAGCGGAGATTCTCGAAAGCGGTCAGTTTTCTGTAACTTTACGCAAGAGGAACAATTGAATGTTATTTTTTATCTGTCATGAGCTAAAATAAGATACTTCCATATCTTACAGCGAAATACTTTCCTTTGCCGCCATTTATATGTCATATTGAATTACGCACAAATATCTCGTATATTTTCCACGTCTTTTTCGCTTATGACATATCGTGACTATTGTAAACAAATACACTTTTCTTAATTTTTCTTTTCTTTTGCTTCAATGTGGCATAAAATGTAAAGCGACAATTGTTGATCCTGAAAGGAAAACTTACATTAATTAGGAATAAAATATATACAAGCGCTACTGCAAATTTAAAGGACTAAACTCATGTAAAATATCTAACTTGGTATACAGAAGATCTCATGTTCTCAACCTCTTTATAAACACCAATATTTTAAAAAAATGTTTTCAGTCTCTTTTTAGAAAAGCAAACTTAGGAATTTTTTATTCTGATCTCCCCCCTGAAAAATACTTTCCACTATTATCTGATTAGCAAAAATATAAATTTAGACTAAAGAAATATTGATGAGTAAAAAATAATACATAAATAAAAATATATAACGTTTTTCCATTTATCTCATAAAATTACTTAAAAAGCGACAAATATTTTATTTTAATTTTTTTTGTTTGATTTTATATTTACTTTTACATATACAATTAAAATTACAATATCTTCGGTACTTTATGTCTTACTGAATGTTAAATATTTTCTAAAAATCGAAGTAATTTTGTAAGCTTCTTAGTCACGGCAGTCACATGGTGAAAGGAGTAAACCTCAATTAATTATACAAGGTCAATGTATTCATAAGGGTTAAATGTTATAATTCCATATGGTTTTGAGTCCTTCCAATGGTGCGGATGGAAGCTTTGAGTGTTGACATCGTCACTTTAATGTAATTCAAAACTACAAAGCAGTAAAGTGTATATAATGACTTTGGTTGGCAGATCAATGGAAGAAAACAAATCAATTTTCTAATATTTTTTAATTTAAATGAATAATGGGGAAAAATGTCATTTTTGCTTCCGAGAGTTAGATGATCGACAATGGATCCTACCGAAGATTATCATGTTGAGAAGGTATATTCAAATTACACTATCGGTATCTAATGTCCTATTTATGTGGTGTCAATGCTTGAAGTTGAAGATGTCAGTTCAGGTATCTGGACACTTGAACAATCCAATGCAATGCCTATTTTTGATAACAGAAATTGCTGCGTTTAGCAATTTTTGCCATCAAGCAGTAAATGAACAGAATAGGAATACATAAAAAGATTTAGTAAGGCTCAAAGTAATTTCACGTGCGTGTGTTATAAAAAAGTTTGCTAAACATTTATGAAAACTATTATGTTGTTATTATTTCGTATAATTATTTATTATTATTTACTTTTTATACATATTTCCTTTACATTTTACTTCAGTTATTATTTCAAAGCTAAAGCTTTATTAAGCTTTTTCTTACTTTAGACTAAAAACATAAAACTTTTATAGTAAAAATTGTAGATTTCACGAAATCAGAAATCACATTGTATTTCAAATAATCAGCCGACCTATGACGGAGTGGTTAGCGACCCTAACTTCGTCTCAGTATGTCCCGGGTTTGAATGCTAGTTCGGGCATGGGTAATCCTTTTTCTGTCTCTCTCTGAGTGTGTTTCTCGATCCTTTCACTTTCGGGGCAAAAATAGCCCTCCTACTGGGCACACCACTGCCATCATTTTCGCCCCTTCTCGCGCTGATTGAATTAATCCTAAGGTCAGCTGGGCATTGAATAAAAAAATTTAAAAGAGTCAAATACCAATAAATAAATTTCAGAAAACACTTTATATTATGAGTGTGGAGTGAGAAGTGCTTAAATCATGGATAATCGCCACCTTTTCTAGCCAGAATTGTAATGATTAAAATTCAGAGGAGACACTAAGAAGTACTATTTGTAAATATAAAGTATTAATAGTTATAATACTGGCACAAATTCACCAAAAAAATTCAATTGCATTTTTAAATTTTTATTTAATATTATAAAAAGAAATAATGTACTCAAAACACAAAAATACTTAAAAATCGCTTTTATCGTAAATAATAACAATACCAAATAGCTTCTAAACAGTGACTTCTTTTAGTTGATTGTTGGACTCTCCTCATGAACAAAGATACTTGTTCAGAGCATCTTTTTCGTGCCAAAAAGTAAAGGATTTTTGAAGGACAACGTAAACAGTGTGAATAATGAATATCGATTAATTTGAAAATTAGTCCAGAACAATTTGACCAAAACTAAATCATAAAAGAAATATATATTTAACTTAACCACTTAAAATATTTTAACAAATATTTCAATTTGTGAAGTAAGCATAATTCTTTTTGAAAAAATGTTTCAACTGGGGTACATTTACTAAACACTCATTTACATGTACTATATCTATGTTAAGCCATATTTGTGTGAAATAGAATTATTAAATGAAGTAATATTTCATTAAAATTATTTATATTATTTTATAAGAGCAAATTTAATTTCAGTTATTTATTAGTATAAGATATATAATGATAGCATACAGAGTAAACTATTGATTGTTTCAATAAAACTGAGACCGGTTTACAAAGGATGTAAAAGTTTTTGAGTAATATGATTTTACTTTTAGTATAGTTATATAGAAAACAAACTAAAATGTACATTTTTAGTATAATGTCAAACAATATTAATATACATCTACATTTGAAATCATTGAATGAATAATAAAATAAGATAGAAGAGGAAAACTTTGGGAAAAAACAGTTTTTTCAGATAATTTGTGCAATTTATTCACTACTGTGTTCTGTTTTTCAGTTTATTGATTTTTTCTGCTGACTAATCTCGTATAGCTCATGTCTCGGGTAAAATGGACTCGAATAATCGTTGCTGTCTACTGTAACAGGAAATTTTTTAGAGTTTTATTATCTACTTCAACATTTTCTAAAAAAAAATCTTGTTTTCATTTTCTTAAATAAAACCAACAAAAAGGCAAATTTCATTTGATCGTTTCATTTTTAATTTTTGTGAAAAAAATGAAATAATTATAATTAATAATTCAAAATTAATAAGTTGAAAAATCTCAACAACTTATAATTTTGTCTGAGTTTTGAAAACGAAACAAACAGTATAGACTTTAATATATTACAAAAAAAGAAGTATTAATGTATTATAAAAATAATTTTCTTAAAATGTGCATAAATATATTTTTACATGAATTTTTAATTTGAAATTAATATCAAGAAAATTTCTGCAAGCATGTGTTTTCTGAAATTTAGCATGTTGAAAAGTAACGAGAAAATTAATGAAATACATAATAATGAAAAATATATTTTTTTCAAACGAAGTATAAAATTACTTCTATTTTAAATTTGAATTCGAAATTCCTTAAAGAAAAAATAATTTATTTTCAAGATTAAAAATAATTTTAAGAATCAAATTTCAATATTTTATTTACATAAATATAGTGTACATATACATTTACTTCAAATTTTAAATAATGAAATAATATATCAAAAACTTATTGTATTTTGTGAAGCTAAAAATAATTTTTTGTAGTTACATCTTTAAGGTAATATAAAATTAATTGTCATTCGACATGCGATAAATTATACTATTTCAGTCGACTTATCATAAACTCTTATATTTTTCAAAGGAATTATCTCTTCCCCGTATGGCCTTTTTTTTTTAACTTAGTAATAAATTAAAAACTTACTAATACAATTTAACTTCTAAATCAGCAATTAAAGGTAATAAATATATAAATTTATACTTTAAATATGAAATTTAACTCGAATTTTTTTATTCTAATTCTTACATTCTAATTTATTTATGTGATTCATAATTCGTATTATCAGCATAGATGATTTGTTGGCAAATATTTTATAAACAAATTAATACATTGTAAAGCAAAGAAGTTAAGTGAATGTTTCTTCATTCACACAAAAATTGTAAAAAATAATTAACTAACTTCCAAATATATTTATCTATCTATCTGTATCTATCTATCTATCTATATATATATATATATATATATATTGATTTTAAACACAAATGTGTTTAATGCTAAAATATATTTATGGCTCAATTTACATTATTATCAATGTATCGATGATGTTTTCGTCTCGTAATTGGAATTTTTTTCAAACTTTCTGTATAGAAGTCTTTCTGAATGAATGCGTATATTGATATATAGATAAAGTACAGGCCACTGGCCTGTTTCAGTGATGGCAAAATTTTTATCGAATGCTTGTTAAATGATTTACTATCGTTTGCTAAAAATTGCAGATAATTGCAGAAAATTGATGCTGAAATCTATTTTCGAAATGGACTCTAAAAGTATTACATGTTGATAATTAATATTCAAATAAGTTTTAACATATTATGAAATTAAGGTGTGTGGGATGCATACATGTTTTATAATATCAATCTGATGATATGATTCTTGTAAATTCCACATAATGAATTATTAATCATAATTTATCTTAACTTGACATAACATCAATTCTCAATCATTTTTATAAAAATATTATCAACTGCAAACGATTTTGACAAAAATTCTCTCTCTCTCTATCACCAATTCCAAATTACTTTACTAAAAATATGAATATTTTTGACTAGTTTCTCATGCCTAAGTAAGTGGATCTTTCTCCAAATATATTGAAAATTTGGAGAAATTATTTGTAACTTTCGTGAATGCTTTTCTTATACTTGTTGAACTCTTTTTTGGATATTCCAATACATGGACTTGAGACTAAATTTATAACTCACATGTAAGAAAATTCCAAAAATTCTTAAGAAGTCCTCCACCTACAGATGATCTTATATAAATTAAAACTATGTATTTGTTTCGTTTGTCAAAGATGAAAATAGAAACTGTGACATCCTTTTACATTTTTATTAGTAGGTGGCGAAGTAGTGGAGAGAAAGGAAATAAAAGTAGTTACATAAAATGATTGAAGTTTCTCTAAGTCTGTGTGTGTCTGTTTATATATTATATTAGCGAGATCCGGGATACAGTAAAAAAAAATAATAAATAAATAAATAATAAAAAACGGTGATTTTTATATTATCTTCATTTTTCACTCTCCAAAGAAACTCTTACTTTAAGATTTTGGTAATTCAAATGGCAACAGCAAAAACTCGAAACTATGGTATAACAGTACACAGTTTGAAGTTCGGATTTTAATTTAAACAAAAATAGTTTAAGAATAGATGCAATATATTCATGATCTTTTAAAATTTCCCAGAAAATATACGCTTTAAATGACGTTACGGATATTCTCGAAAAATGTTATCCTTAAAAATTAAGCCAGAGCTCAACTGAAACTTGTATGAAAGACAAAACAATCTAGTAAATGTGCTCTTAATGTAAAGGAATAGAAGCGTCTATTCATTGATCGTATATAAATTACTTAATAATATTCATGATAATACTAACCGTTACATATAATAATTCTACATATAGATGAAATGCATGCCTTAGAATATATATAAATAAATATAATTAGATAGTGTTTAATAACAGATTATACGATAACATATTAAGTCCAAATCTATAAGGCTCTGCATAGTTTTATATTATTAATTATATAAAATTGAAATTACGTTTATATTGGTAATTAGACTCTAAATTACTGTTTACCAAGTATTAAACAAATGCAATTATTTTATCTTGCTATTATCACATGATTGGAAATAAAATAATTCCCCTCCCAACAGATCGGTTATCGGCGTAAAATTCCAAAATATTGCAAGAAAGCTTAAATAAATTTGTATAACCTAATTAGGTTGATTACAGAAATTTATAAAACATAATGTATGAAAAATAAGATTATATTACTAAACAATAATTTAAAAGCATCAAATTAGATAATTTTTACATGAAAACATAGTATATATATATGGAAATCATACGTACGTCATTCACAGTTCAGTATATGGCGTTACTATATATATATATTTCTGTAATAAAAAATTTTGTAGAAAACACATCTTTCGCAGGTAAATTTTTACTTTTAATTAAGTTTATCAACAAATAAAGAGTTACTTAAAATAAATTAATATCATAAGTAACTAATTAATAGTATGGTGTTAAAATTTCACTTATTAATAAAGCAAAAAGCACAAAACATTATCATATACTAAGCTGTGCGTATCTTCTTTTCAAAGAGAGAGGTTTCGTAATAGAATAAAATAACGAATAAATTCTGCGCAACAGAAAAGTTATTTTTATTGCACAAATAAGCTCTTACAGAAAACGCTTACTAGTTTAATAATGTATTGTGCAATCAGCAAATATTCGATACTGATCTATTTTCTGTGGCTCAATGAAAAATATTACGACACGTATTATTTTCTCAATTACTCCCTTTTCTCAAGTTTTTAGTAACTTTTGTGATCATATGAAGAGAAATTGTGTATAGACGTATTAATTGTGCTAATTATTTTTGCTTAATATTAGTGAATAAAATAACTGAAAACTAAACGAATTTTTAAGAGTTCTAAATTCAAGTTTTTTATAGGTCTCTCATGATTTTATTAACAATCTTTCGTGAAAAGCAATACATTTTACGTTCACATTATTCAACTGAGTGTTAATAAAGATCTAGGAGCAACGTTCAGAAAAGTCCTATTCTCGCAAACTTGTCATATCCAAATGTCGTTCCAATGACATGATCTTTATATGTTGATGCCACATGACAACACATATTCAATTAATATTCTAATCCCTGTGCTCGGGGTAAATTAAATTGAGCTAATGTGAATCCAGAGAGATTATTGAAAGCCATGAGCTGCAGAATGGCACGTTATTCAAAACCTTTGAATGATGATTTTAATTAACAATTTTGTAAACAACCCTTTAAACTATTGAAATCATGGTTGACAGTGTGTAAAAACTTTAAGTGATAATTTGAATTAAGGGAAAAGGTACTAGCATTTGAAAATACCGAATTCGAATATAATATACTTTTAAATTATAAATGATGCATAAAAAACCGTAAAATGAAATAAGTAAACGAAAAAGATAAAATATGAAAAAAATAATAAGTTAAAAGAGACCATATTAATTCACAGATATCGAACATACAAAAATATCTCATTTAAATGAAATTCTCGATTGATAGCTCTCAGGTGTTTCAGAATGGGGTGAAAACAGTCAGTGAAACTGACATACTGCGAATTCCATTACCTTTCTTCGGATGGTGCCTACTTATTATTCAAAACAAGTGCCTTTCCGCCAGTAAGGCGTGCATATGACATTTATTCTGTAACGCGTACATCATTCTAATCCTAAGTTCTCTACTTACATCAGAATAATGCCCTATTACTCAAATTGTTGATGCCGAAAGAAAGTGACGTGTTGCAGCCGGCGTAACAGGCATGGTTGGTAAACATTAGAATGTTTGGGAACTGAATAATTGGCTCGTTTGGAAAGGCAAACGATATTTCTAAATTGAGAGTTATTCAGACGTTGACTCTACAATTTGGTTGTTTGGATTTAGAAAGATTGCATGGTGAGGTTGGAATAAATTATATAG
Source organism: Latrodectus elegans (assembly GCA_030067965.1). Taxonomy (NCBI): domain Eukaryota; kingdom Metazoa; phylum Arthropoda; class Arachnida; order Araneae; family Theridiidae; genus Latrodectus; species Latrodectus elegans. Next base: position 74,104,275 of record CM057817.1, on the reverse strand, counting down.
TATAACACCTAGAAACTGATAATCTTTTGCCAAACCGGCTATAATCTTATGACAAACTATTTTTACAGATCATTTCACTATACTAAAAACCTCGTTAAGGATTTTTCGATAAAGTTGGTTGAACAATGCACCATAATATGACAGTACATAAACGTTTTTAGATAATTGTTGAGTTTAGTGGAGCTAGATAAAATTTACATATAATCCTTGTGTTCTTAAAAAAAAGTAAAATGTCTAAATTTTTATAGATTTAAATATAATTTGAAAACAAATATATTCAGTGAATTTTCTGGTACTAGATTTGCTATAAAAATAAATCATATTAAAGTATTTTATGATTTGATTATATTAAATTATAATTTAAAAGTACTAAAATGTCGAAAAAAATATTTTTATTACCCTTTCGTGGAAGATCATAAAATTTGCTATGTAGGAATTCTAAAAAAATTAAATTTATTGGATATTTTATAACTCTACGTTGGATAATTCAAACATATTGTCATTCATCATGTTGGTTAACTGAAAACAATGAGTTAAAAATATTTCATTACATATTTAGATAAAATATAAAAGTATCTCACAATACAATATAAAACAAATTATTCTTTTTTCAAAGAAAATTTGGAAGATAAATTCTAAAGAGTAGTCTTAATATTGAAATTTTCTAAGGAAGTGTAAAAACCATCCAAATTTATTTGAAATTAATATTAGTAAATTATTATCTACATAAAAATAATATTGTTGAAATAAATTTAATAATTTCATCAAGAAATCTTTCGGGATCAAAACATGCATTATGTTTGTAAAAATAGTTGGAATAAATTAAATAACACTCTTGAAGTGGTAATTCTAAAATATTCTAACAAAGAAAACGTTTTCAAAGAATTTATTTAAATTTCGAATTTTTATATATTCATGACTTATCTACATGGGGTTGAAAATTATAAATGGGAGATTGATGAATATGGATTTGTGACACATTAAGTTGACTCTCTCCAGTTTTGTCTAAGTTTTTAATAATGGATCGTTTAAAAAATGTATTTAAATACTGGAGACAGGTTTAATAAGCAAAACACTAGTTTCTAAAGTATGAATAAATATTATTCGGTTGTCTCCATATAGAATACCACTAATAAATTAGGAATTTGAATTCTACTATACGAATTAAGATTAATTTAACACAAATGTACATTTAAAATAATTTACTTTGAAAAAAATTGATATCACTCTGATATAAAGATGCCTTGAAAGTTCTTCAATTTTTCATGAAATAAAAATCAAGGAAAGGAAGCAATACGCCTTAAATTTTCGATATTAATTAACTAGCATTTTAAATTTTCGAAGATAAGTAAAACTAAATATTTATCTGGTTACCATAAAGACAGACTCAATGACACGTCGAAAAGAGTCGCTGAACAAGCAAGAGTAACCAAAAGCAGGGACTATTTGTGGAGTTTATTAATGAGCGGATTTTAAAGGAGGAAAACCTTTGTTAACGTCATGCATTCTCATTCGAAAGAAGATGACAAGAATCACAGGAAATACTATGCTAAATAAGGGACTCATTGCTTTATATTAATGAATATCCCTTAATGGTCTAAAAGATTATTTTGTTGGAAATATTCGAAAAAAGTTACAGAAGTTAAAGTTTCAGAAACACATAACCACAATCACGCTTAGCTTAAGCTCTATAAAATGTAGCTAAAACTAATATTTTAATATTAATAATACATGAGATTGGAACCATAACTCTTATCTTTAAATGCAGCTGAGTTCCCTAATAACAGATTTTGTCAAACCACTGCAATGATATCGCTTTATCAAAACTTCTTTACGAAAAAAAATTTATAGTATGAATATATTTTTTAAATTTAATGCGGAAAAGTTCATATTTTGAATTCTGAAACATTAAACTTTTATAAAAGAACAAATTGCAAATAAATACATAAATAAAATAAAATAAATAAAAAGAGCATGATGCATCCCTTTATGAAATTTCCATTGTGCATTAATCATTAATTTTAATAAGGACTTCTCTCGTTATATAGATCATTATTTTATAAAAAATCATTCATTTTGTCTATAAATATATCTTTATAGCTTAGAATATTGAAACGTTTGGAACCCAAATATATGATCTAATCACTTTTTCGGTTATTATTATTTATAAAAATTTACAATTTATTTCAATTGATTTCATTGACAGAAATAATAAATCTTTGTATAACATCTAAAATACATTTCTTCCGAATAAAATTTTTAGATGAAATTGAAGTAAGAAACTGAAACAATTAGAATCCATTCTTTTTCTAAATAAAAAAAAAATAAGAAGAATTTATTCGGTAACAAATTTTCAAACCCTGACATGTCGGATCATTAACTATATATTTTAATGGTACAGCAAGACAGTAAATGTCAAGGTCGGTGTAAATGAGGATGTTATTTTATAGACACGACTGTTACGATTTGTGTATTAATTGAACTACATTGTTAAGGAAGGAAAATGTTAATGCATCTTTCTTTGTGAAAAACTTTGTTACAATGAAGGAAATATTTTTTTTGAGAAAATTCTCACTAATTCTCCATAACAATGATGATTTTGTTTAGTAAAAACTCGTTTCGAAAAGACACAAGAAAACGCAAAAGAATTTGCATTGATGGATATTTCATTAGACCATTGTAAGATACTCGTTATATGATGAGATTTTCATTGAATCGGATATCGTCTGGAGTAAATTCAATTGCATTTCAAGATGCTAAAAATACATTAATATTAAAAGTTACGTATCTAAAAATATCTCTGTTTAAAATAACTATGCATGTTATGTAAGATGGAATATTAAGAGAAATAAATCATAAACAAATAAGGGAGCGAAGAGGCGTATATGTAAAATCCTTAGTGTTAATGTAAGGTTGATTCACCTCTAATTCTGCAGTTATTTTTAGTATTTTCCTGAGTTTACATCATACCAATCCTTTCATTAAGACCCTGAAAAGTCACCGCAAATGGTAAAAATTCTGGCTAATTATAAGGCAGAACAGATAATTAGCATTATAGTTAATGTTTGGAATTTCCTTGCGTGGGTGTATATTTATAATTTTAATATATTCGCTAGTTGGGAACAAAGAATTTTTTTTATAATATTCAAGGAAAAAGTGATTCGTGGAATGTAGAATGGTAAGAGTCAGTTTAATGCGAAATTAATTTCCAAGTTTAAAAAATGTTCTTTACTATGTAATTTAACAAACACATAAAAAAATAAGGGAGTGAACATATTAACATAATTTGCAAAATGAAATAATAGAAAGTAAGAGATAATTATAACCAAATAAATTAATCATTTACATTTCATTATATTTTTTCCGTAGTGGTGATATTCAAGTTAAAAAAAACTAATGTATATTCCTATCTTTTGGCACCTCATATAATACATTTTATGTCACCGAAGAAATAATGCTAATGATGCCAAAAATTTATCCTTCATCTTTCGTAATTTTAATAATATGTTACTAGTTAAGACATAAGAAATATAATTAAATAGTGATTATACATCACACATAATAATTACAGATATGCGCACGCATACAACAATATTAGGGGAATAAGTAATCAACAAACTTTTAATTGAAATAACATAATATTTTTTAACATGTTAAGCCAAATAAAGATACGTTGACCACCCACTATTTTAAAGCATAATTCAATTTTTTGGAGAACTAAGCCATTGATAGATATATTCAAATTATACATTATACATTTTATGTACTTTTTTTAGTTATGATAACGTAACTATAAAAATATCATTATTAATCATTCAAATGACGTTTAAATTTTATTATTTATTTTCAACTGTAATTTTTCAATCTGTATCCTTGAATCGATAAATATAAATTGGCTTACACATATTTCAAAAAAGTAATTCCTAAAGCTAAAAATATGGAAAAATATTATTAATTTGGCCAACACAAGATATCATGGCTTGTTGGAAAAATAAACTCAGTTCTTAAAATAACTAAATCAAATCATAACAAAATTTATCGTACAATAACAGGAAACTTATTTTCATAATGGATATTTTATTTGAAAATGAGAAAATACAATTTTTTTGGAAACCAATCAATTTTTAACATTAAAATCAGGTCAATATAGTTTAAAATATTACACAATATATGCTCGATAATTTCAGTGAAAATCTTCTTATGATTCCCAGTCTATTATACAAACTAATCATTTCATAAATTACAGTAATTTTTTTTTCAATTTGAATTACAAAAAATCGTCTGAAATAAAAGTTAACCGCGTCAGTAAAATATTTTATTAGGCTTTTTCGGACAGGAAGAATTATTTGTGGTCTTTCATACAAATGCCTTACTGGGTTAATGGCAGTATGTTTTACTCCATTTCTTTTGAAACAAATAGTCAAATTGCAATTAAACTATTTTGAAAAAATTCAAATACTCGTTATTATTCCAAACTCGTTTATAGTTTTCTGGAGCATTTTGTTTAATAGAAGTAATAAAAAGTATCCAAAATTCGAAGCTTGAATCGTGGTGTTTTTTTCCTGAATTCACGTCTTTTGAATATTTGAATAAATGTAATTTAATAATATACAACTGAAATGTTTTGGTAATTTTACGTCTGACTGCTTTTGAAATAAAAAAAAAAATTAGTATCGTTTGTAAATGTTTCTATTTTTCTTATTGATTCTTCTACAATGCGTTGTTTTTCTACATAGTATTTTAGAAATAAGAGTAAAATTAAATTAATTAAACGTTTGAATCTTTGAATACAAATTCTGTCACAATAAAGGCATATTTAAAAATGCTGTCTCACTTGCAAATATTTGTTTTTAAATATACTTTAAGTTAAAAAATTTACCAATATACGTCTATCAACAGCCGTGTTGCCCTGGTTCGTTCAGCTACTCTCTCTCGTTATCGGAAGGTAAGGAATTCGAATCCTGTCCTAATCGAAGATTAGTGTTTAGTGTAAAGGCGACTGTGACACATTAAATATGTTATAGTCGTAACTTTCTCCATGTAAATGTTCACCAGCTGGGAATGGCAGGCCAAGTCTTTTGCTTGCTGGCATATTATTACCCTTTATCAAAGCCAAATATGGTATTATTTTTGCAAAAAGATCTCGTCTGCCCAGTCAAGATGATATAGTTCCAAAGTTTATAGCATCATAACGATTGGGACTATTCTTGGCCAAGTGGTAAAAGAGTGTAAAAGGTCTCGGGTTCAATTCCAACAACTATTGAACAACGGATAATAGTAGTTGCATTTCTAATTTATTCATGCACATTTATCGAGATAGATGCTTAATAATTTTTTGGGTTTTTTTCTTTGTTACACACATGTATCAATGACATCTATATATCTATAAAAAGTTCTTCTGAAAAGCAGGGTACAACAAACATTCATACACTTTACAATGGCATTAAGATTGATAATATTATAAATAACTTTGAAATTAATAGTTTATTACTTAGCTGTCCATTACGAGTCACCAAATCATAACGATAATGGAATGCAATCAATTAAATAAATTAAAGCATTTATTTTTTAAATTTTCTTAACATTTTTTAGATTTTTAAAGTAAGTATTATTTTTATATTAATTTTACTCGGATTATTTTGTCTTTCTATGGTCATAATTTGGTAGAATGTCAGTTCTGGTGACTAAGTAAGTAATACGATTTAATAACCAGTAAAACTAATTTTATAGCAAATTCTATTGAAAAAGTACATTCAAGAATATTATTTCAAATATTACATATGTGATTATAAATTATGAAAATAATATGTAATATGTATATAAAATAATATAACACACGCACACACAGTATAGCTTAAATTTAAATTACACCATATGAACAATAAATATTTTGATAACGCAAAGAAAAAATAAACATATATAATATTTTTGAGACTTACAAATAGACATTTTATGTTTTATAAATTGTTGCATGCAATTTGTTTTTTGCAAATATTTAATATTAAAATTATTTTCCTAACTTCCTGGAAGCTTTGAAATGTTTCTTTGCAATTTATGTTGTGGTGATAAACCTATGTTTGATGCAATTTTAATTAATATTTTCAGTGTAATTGCTAAATTTATATTAGATTTTCTTTTCAAAGTTAATTGGCACCAGCTGCTTTGAAAGCGACTTGTTTAGACAGCCTATCGGCAGATGGTATTAACTTTAGCAGATGAGTGGAAATAAACTAGTTAGCAGAAAAGAGAAATTTTTATGGTGTTACTGTTTATGATACGAAAAATGTTAACAACAAATATGATATTTAACATATGCAGCATAAAATATGACATTTTACACAAAATAAAATTAGTGTGTTAGCTATAAGGACGCTAAAGGAAGAATTAATTATTAATTTCAGTTCAAATAATTAGACTGAGATTGACGTAAAAAAAACAGAAATGTTAAAAGCTAGCTGAACAATAAAAGCAGAAAAAAAAAAAAAAAAAAAAAAAACTGTGAGAGTAGACAGTGTTTGAAACTATTACTTTCCGTTCATTAAGTTTTTATAATGCAAAACATTATGATTTTAAAAGCTTAAGTAGGTAGTTCTGAAGTTACCCTGTATGTACTAGGTTCACATGTTGGAATACATTTATAAACTAAAAAAATTAGAAACCTCATTCAGCATGAAGTGGAGAATTTTCCCAATTGTATTTTGTGTAACTAATCAGATGTTATTTTCGAACATTTAAATAACTGTATCACATTCTCGGTAAGAGAACATTTTTAAATTTATTCGCAAAACCATGAAGTATTAATGAATGGGATTTGTAATAAGCCATTATTGTTTTCAATTTTGTTTAATGATAAAAATATATGCTTTTTTTATGTAAATAAGATTTAATATAAAGTGTGGCCAGAGTATTGCACTAAATAATCTCAATATACATTTAATAAAAAATACTGTTTAAATAAATGTTTGAATATTTTCTTATATTTTTTAATTCATTTAAATATTTAGATTTCAATGTATTTATTTTTTCAATATTTTGATTGGCGCTGTATAAGGCTAGTAAACAAATAAAAATCAATATTGCTTAATGATAAGTTTTTTTTTTTTTTTTTTAGTTCCATTTGCATATTATGAATTAAAATTTTTTAACACAAAGTGCATTAACCGGGCCAAGAATAACACAAAAATGTCACCAAATATAGGCATATAGATTTCTAAAACCTTAATATATGTCTTCGTAACGGAACATTTCAAGCGTTAAAAGGTAATCAACCCGTATACCTTCCCTAAAAAATTTCGCCAATCACTAGTGACAACAAACTACTCGATTATCAGCATTGTTTGTACATTTGTATGGAAGAAGAATTTTCTTATTTTGTGGTGACATACCTTAAATTAATCTCATCTGAAAATACGGAAATGAAGCGCTATTCTCGGATTGTTATCAAATGCTTCAAGCGTACTATTCATCCTCTATCAATGAAAATAACACGGATGAAAAACACTGATTAGTAAACACAGTGAACTACTCAACGTAACGCATTAATCATTCAACATGACTTAAAAAAAAGTCTATGAATCCGATTACAATAAAAACATGGCTGTTTAAAGGTACACCTGGATATTACAGCTACATTACATACAAAAATAGTCTTTTCTTATTATGTAATTCAGGACCTATTTTTCGTTTAAATAAAAGCAGGTATATTCTTTTAATTTTAAATGCAATTTGTTTTCCAAGTAACAACTATAACAATAGTAATGAAACTAGACTTTTTTTTAACAACATTACAATATAGTTCACTCAATATTTTTTTCGTAAAACAATATTGTAAAATTATAATACTATCTTAAATTTTATTTTACCTTCAGATGACTACAGATCTATATTTGTTCAAAGTCAAAATTTGCAAAGAAAATCCTCATATTTTTATAATACTTATTCCCTCACTTAATTCTTGGCAGTTTCTTAATTCCTTTACCAGATCCTAACATCATGTTTTGCAATAAGTCAAATTCAAACTCGATATTCAGAAGATATTGGTAAAAAGTAATATTATTAACTAACAAACTTTATCAAATTGATCAAAGGATACTAATTATAAATGAACAGTTTTACAAGATATTATTTATGCATAATGGCTCATGATATTTAACAAACCAAAATAGTAATGAGATATTTATAAAGTAATTTTTTTAAATACTTATATTTATATAATAGTTATTGGCCATTTCTATTGTTATTTTTAGAGATAACACTTACATAGTTCCTGGAAAATATATTCATTTGTAAGAAAAAAAAAATCGATCACTAGAAAAGTGCTAGAATTAAAACATACAATGAGAGAGCAACTTATATGCTGTATTTTTTCCTTCCATCAAATCAAACATTTCTACTATTAAACATAACGTTTTATTGATTTTTTAAAAATATCATTTCCTTCCAAAGCAGTTTTCCAGTCTCTTCAAATATTACTTTTCAGAGAAGCGTGAGAGTTTAAGAGCTTTAACTTATTCATAGAACGGACCAACTAAATCTCTTATGTGTGTTATTGAAATTAATAATAAGCAGACATTTTATTGGGGAGCAGAATTAATCTAGAGATTATATCCAATCCTGGAATATGTGGTAGAAAGCTGAAAATAAGTGAAAATGCAAAAATTTTTTTTAACTGATAAGCATATTCAAATCCAGTATAATGTACTCTGAAATGGAAAAAAATGGAGAACTGTGTAGGAATTTTTTTTATCATAGTTTAAAAAAATTTCTAACTAATAAATTGGAAGGTTTTCTAGAAAAGACTATATCAGAGAAATCAGTATTTGTAAATTCATTTATAAGTTACGTAATTGCATGTTAATCATTTAACTATACAACAGAGATCTTATCAAAACATTAAGCGATATTAATACAGTATGTGATTTTATGTACATGAAAATACCATACCAAGAACATGTTGTAAGAAAATCCATGTCTCATTACGGTTTTACATCATCGATAATAAGTAAAAAGATAAAAATTTCTGAACAAAAGAAGAATTTGCGATTGAAAAATACTAGATATGAAATGGTGACTGTAGAACATTGTTATGAAGTCCTCATATAAAAATACAAAATATACTATAAGGAGCGTATATTCTGCCCATTGAAACTCTGGGGAACTTTTGATCCCAGACAATGCAAATAAGTCTTTAAATCAATCAAGAATGTTGGAAATATAGTTAAGGATATTTTTTGTGGGCCAAGGAAGAATCTCAACTTGTTCTTGCGATATTTCTTCTTGGGATATTCCTTCTGAATAAGGCTGAATATTGCTTTGAATAAGCAAGGCTATTGAGAATAACGACAGGAACAGTACATTTCATGATCAATGACATGAGTATGAGAAAATATAAAAATCATATTTTTGGGATGTAGTTTTCATTGAATAAAAGGACTGCTCTGTAATCAATACAAGTGGTACACCAAACCAACAATCTAACAAATGAACAACCATATTACATGAAAAAGGGGATTGGAACGTTAATTATGAAGTTTCCAAACGTAAATTAGAACCATTGTTAATGATTGAACAATAATTTAAAAGAACGTAATTGCCAATAAAGATAAATCTAAGTACATTTTCTTAAAATATTGAGAAAGATAGCATGTCTATTTGAAAACCTTAAGTTATGGCTTTCTCTGGCACGATATTGTCAATTTTGTTTTCTTTTTGCAAGAAAATAAATTTTTTCCCAGATTTTTATTTTGATATTTAATCATCTCTAGCAATGGTTTTATAAAATCTATATTTCAATGATATGTAATAAATATAATGTAGCTTATCATGGCTCATTTCTCAAAATTATTTTGCAAAATAATAATAATGTTCAACTGCCTTCAGTAAAGATTTCCTAGGAATATCCTTCCAATTAAATTTTACATGGGCGCACCAGACTGACCATAGTATCCAACCAAAGAGCATTTGGGGACTATGGTTCCCAATAATGGATCTAAGACCACTGAAGATCAGTGATTACTTCGGATATTTAATTTGGCTAATCTAAAATCCAATTTGGATTTCTGTTGGTACAAAATTTCCTGTAATTTCAACTACATACCACCGTTGCAGCATGTATTGCACCATGAATTTGCATGAAAAGCAACATAACAAATTTCTAGAAGAATTATTTTATGATTGACTTTTCAACAAGAATTTATTTTTTTGATTTGAAAAATTTTGATAACTTATTTATTACAATGATACCAACACAAGTATTAATTTCATACACTTTTACAGATCATTGTGTCATTGAAGTTTCAGTATTGAGAACTTTTTAAACTACGACAGATAAGAATTTGATTTTTTTTAAATTAACACGTCTGGTCAACGAATAACAAAGAACTTAGTAACCAAGGACACTGAAATTTATCAGCAATTTATGCACTAAGACCCAATTAATTTAGTTACACTGATCGATGTTACTTTGATCACAGTGTTATTTGATGTTCCAAGAATTGTAATGTCGCAGAATCTTGAAGCGTTAAAAATAGCATGTTCAGTAAAACTTGTTAATATTAGGTATTTAGTTATACATTTTGAAAATTTGTTTTAATAAAATTAATTTAAGACCATTTTTCGAATTGGGAAGTTTTTATTCTAAACATAAATAAAAATTTGCCAGACGTCACAAAAATAAAATATCTAAAAGGAATATAAGTATCTATTGTTATTATGCTGAAATTTTTTGATGTCAGTGATATATTTTTAATAAAAGGACAGTTTTTTCCATTATTTTCATGAGATATTTTCGTAAAGATAGTGCTTATGAATGACATTCATTTTTAATTTTTATCATCAGTCGCGCAGATGTTATTTGAAAGGAAGTGTAATGAATACTAAAAGTATCTCACAAATGAGATACATGAGTAAGAGACAAAAGCATTGTATAGCTTATTTATGCGTACGAATACAAATTAGTTTTTCTGTTTTAATAATGTTTGATATTGAAATTCGATATTGATTACCATTAAATGCATAGGGTTCTTTATAGGTAGCTATAAACATTGCACTTTAAACTTAGTAATGTTGCAAATTTTGAAACTTTAATATTATCCAATGAATTTATGTTAGATGGGAAGTTATATTTCTTCCTCTTACTCCTTACAGTAAAAACGATTATCTTATAGTAAAATACTTAATAATTGTAAAATATTTTTATGCCAGAAATATTTCAAATATATACGATTTCAGATAATAAAATTTTATTCTAGTATGAGAAATAAATGATTCTAAAAATTGCTATAGGCATTTTACTGTTTAATATAAGTAGTTGGAAACGTTTTTGTAATAATAATTGTATCTATAATAAAAACATTAATATTATATATCAAATAAGTTCGCTTAAAAATTCAAATAACAAAATATTACAAATTAATTAAAAATATAAATTAAAGTTTTTTTTACATTTTTTATGAAACTCGTGTATTTTATTGCATTGAAAGTTGGAATATATAAAGAGAAACACACAAAAAGTAAAACATAATACTTGTGCATTAGGACAAAATAATCTATTTTTGCTGCTAATACTATTAATTCATATTATTTTTATTTTTCAGTATATAAACTCAAGGTATTGAAATTATTTCACAAAAAATACTGCACAATATTTACGTACAAAAATTTAAGAGAGATAGAGATATACGCTTGCATAATTAAGTGATATACTAATTTAATTAAATAAATTCCAAACCAGCTCCTTATAAATATACAAAATGTTTTATGAAACAGCAAACCCTGAGTATTTCCTCTTGCACATTTGTTAGCCATAAACATACACCCAACTAGAAAAGACTCTGTTTTACATGCATTTTTACTTAAGATTTGTTTCAAATGAGAAAGACTTACTTTTATGAGATTGTGAACAATTTTCAGATTGTTTCCCCAAGAAAATTTAATGGTACTTAAACACATTTTCAAATTCACTACATATTAATTCATAATTTTTTTTTTTCATAAAATAATTCTCATATTCTTAAAATTGACACTGATAAAAACCGATTGGAAAACGATCATCTTTTCCTCGTGATTAGACTTTTACTTCATTCTTTATAAAATCATATACTTATAAAGAAACTAAAAACTTCAGAACAAAAAGGGTCAGTTTTCATAACATATTATTTCTTCACATGGTTGATTAGAGACTACGAAATTAATTATTCATTAAATTATTTATAGTAACCATAACAGTATTCAATTATCTAATCAGCTATTTAATAAAATAATTTTATAAATAATCCACCACAAAAAAGAAAATATACAAAATTTATTTGCACAATAATTGAAGTTGATTATTTATACAGCATTAATATTTTATTTATAAATCGGTCTTTAATAAATAATTATAAATTAATAAAAATTACTTTTAACAATCTGGATTATATCATACAAAATTTAAGATAATAAATGCTTACTGGAATTTCATTGAATTAAATAATCAACTTCCCATGGATTTCAAATGTAATTTAAAGTCTATCTCTTGAAACGCAATTAAAAAACTTTTGACTGAAACACATTAAAAAACTTTAAATCAGTTAACTTTGATACATAATGTTTATTTTTTAATTCAATGAATTATTAGTTAGGACAGTTTAATTTCTTAGAAACTAATAACAATAAAATATAAATATCTCATTTGCAATAATTCTTCAGGCATCTCTGTTAAAGATAACTAATAATGAATAGTTGACAGATAGGTGATTCATGGACGAATGATTCATGGGTTTGAACATATAAATCAATTAGTCAGCCTTACCTAAGCATATAATAAATTTTCCGGTAGATTAAATTTACATCATGCGTGTTTCACATTTTTAAATTATTACTAATTTATTATATTTGTATCTCTCACAATTTCAAAACAAAATAAATAGTATGTATGGTATATAAATACAAGGTCACTCCAGTAACTTATTCTTTCCATTTGCCAAATTCAATATTAATATGAGTTTAGCTCTTCCTAATCAGGTATATTTTCAAAAAAACACGTATTAGTATATTAAATATCTTTCAATATATACGTGAAATTTAGATTTTGATTAGATTTTTCAACAAAATATTCTTACATTAGAATATAATTATTCAATATTCTTGCGTTTAATGACCTTATAGGAAAATAATACTATCGGAGAAGTTTTATATTAATAATAAATAGCATGATTAATATTTAGATTCAAGAAAATTTTACGATAACATGATTTCCAAGTTTTCATTATCCGATGATTCATTAAAGTAACTAACAAATAAAAATATTTATAAATGTGATTAACATTGAAGATAATAATATTTAAGTTGACTTTTAGATTTAATTTTTTTCCCCACACGAAAATTGATTTGATTAAGACCTATGGTTTCAAGTAGATTCTGAACTATTGTAACTATTTAGCCTTATTAAAAAGTCTAACTAATGAACTTGAGACCATTGCGTTGACCACTCAGATAATATTCGACAAATGGATACATAAAATTTCGTATGAAAAAGTTCAGGAGAATCTATAATTCCGTTTTGTGTGAAAAAAAGTAAAATCTTTAAAATAAATTTTATTTAGAATAAAAACTATAAATAAAAATATTCGTACACTAGAATTTAAGACATTTCACTATAGAAGTTTCATGTAGTTTACAAAGCTAAAGAATTCTTTAAAAAACATTTTCATGAGGTATCTAATAAAATTGTTTAAGAGAAAACCTTTAAAGTAGTAATTATTATTAAGTGAACAGAGCGCTTGTGACAATGTAAGATATATCTGACAAATTACAAATAAGAATATGAGTGAATAATATTATTTCAAATAAAAAAAATATTTTTTCAAACAAAACTATTTGATAAATTCCCCAAAGTAGTGAATAAAACTAACAGTAATATCAATGATAGCATGTGATTTTAAAATAAATTACTTTACAAATTATAAATCCATCAGAAACTTTTTTTATCACATTTTCAATAAAAATTTTAATGAAATACTAAAGATATAAAATTTTAGCTCTAAAAATTATGCATAGCTTTTAGATAAAAAATAAACTAATATGGAATAATTTTAGTACAATTATCAACATAAAGAAAGTAAATATGTATGAAAAACTTACAATTTCTCATCAATATATCAATAAGATTATCAATGGGAGGGATTTACATCATGAGGATATGAACTTTCTAAAACGTAAAGATATAAGAGAGTACAAGATACGACAATATAGAATCGTAATACTCTACTTTCCTGCATCAATTTTTTTTAAATAATAAAAATACAATAAGATCATTAAACAAAAGTTTTTGATCATTAATGAAACAAAGTTTATATATTACTGCTGATTATATTAGAGAGAGATAATAATATATAATAATGTATACAATCTCTAAGAGAGATAATAATATACAGCCTTTAAGAGGCATATGTAATGCAAATTACATAAATCAAGTCTATATAAATTAGAAATCTTAAAAAAATTCCAAAGAGAAAGAAAAGAGGAAAAGAGAATATAACATCTATAAAAACAAAAATATATATAATTGCAGAATTTTTATAAATTTTCGAAACGAACCGTCTTGCATGAATATTCTACTAAATAATGAGAATTTTCCAGTCAAATTATTCTACGCAATCTAATGCAATGTATAAAATTTTAGAATAAAGGAAGAAGAAGAAGAAATCGATGACAGCATAAGATCCGAAAAAATAAGAGTGAAAGATAAGAGATTACCACTGAAAGAAGTATCTCAAACAATACAATAAGGATGTCTACTAACACATTTGAAGATGTCGGAGATCGAAAAGAAATATCGAGAATATGTTTGATTTCTTATTGGGCAACTCAAGAAAATCCAAAGAAATCAATTGCTCCTACGAAAAATCATAAAAATATACGATTTAAAAATAACTAATAAATTAGTTAAGATTTAAAAAACCTCTGAAAATATGATTTTATTAAGAGGATACAAGGAAGTAGAAAGAACGTTACGTTCCATATTGAATATAATCAAATATTCTTATATTTACAAAGATTTTATGTATGAACATTTTTGAATTTACGTCTCGTTTTATGTTAACATTTATTTGCAAGACAAGAGATAGAGACCAAGTACTTATGTAAATCAATAGATGGAAGTAAAATTGCATGAGATATGTAAAGCATACAATACATCAATTTTGTAGAAATATAATTAAAATAATTCTAATATGAAACAAATCTTTAATAGTTTAGAAAAACACTGACTATTTTTCACATATAGACTTTAAAACTTTAATATTATCCCATTATGCAAATAAGCATTGAAAATTTTACATTTTAAAAATAACATATTGAATATAAGCAAAATTATTAATTCTGTAAAATTTTATCAGAGAATAGTCTGAAAATTGCTTTAATTTGTTAAAAACTTGAAATCAGCAATTTTAAATTTTCAAAGACGAAATTATTGTTAAAATCATTTGAAGGGTTCTAAAAAATATGTTGTATTTACACTAGAAATATTCTAACTTAAATTCTCAATATTTAATTGAAAATCAACTAAATATTGAGAATTCAAATTAGAATATTTTTAATTTTCGTTAAAAGATAGTTGACAAAATGATTAAAATCACATGCAAATACTTTTTTAAATTATTAAACATCATGCTTTAAAATTAATTTTCTTCTCTCATTCAGATATTGAAAATTACTATATTTATATTAATCGAAATAAATTATTTATTTAATTAAAAACCCGATAATCGCTATTTTTACTATTTTTTAATCTCAGTATTATTTCAATTCCATTATTAAAGAAATGGAGGAAGCTTAAGAGCAGGTATTTTTATCCTCTTATCTTATATCACTTGAACAAAAATTTAAAAAATATAAATAATGAATTAAGCGTAAACTTACCTTGAAATATCATGTTCTAATTTATATAGACTTAGGAACTTAGTTCCCGATTCTCGAGAAATTAAAATACTATCATTATTATCATATCAGTTTCAATATAAATTATCCATATTTCAATATGTTGGTTTTCTACTTAGGTTTCTACAACGAAACCCGGCAACTGTATGCTGCTCTCGTCATCGTAAGAGAGTATGACGGTGCGATATGGTTACCGATTCTTGGCGAGCGTTGAGTATCGCCAAGTAGCTTGGCATTCAAATCGCATGAATGGGCGCGGTTTCATGAATCTCTTTTTTTCTTTTAAATTTTTTTTTCAGGAAGATGATTCACGGTCAACAAGCAGGATGAATGGAGAGCAAAGCTTTTAAATCCACTTGCAACTTCGCATATTAGTTGGAAGGGTTCGGTGATAGGGTGAAAAAAAAATTCCGTTTCACTTAAAAAAATCATTTCTCGCCTCGTTCCATTCGCTTTGCTTTTGATATAAGAGAAACATGTAGCGAATTTCTCTGGTTTTTATAGACCTGGTGTATGCCTTATTAAAAATATTCATTAATAAACTTTAGTACTAGTTTATTAATAAATTTCAATACAAAATATATTCATTAAATTGCATTTCTGTTTAATTGCCACATTGAAACTCACAGACAATATATATATATATATATATATATATATATATATATATGTATATATATATATATATATATATATATATATATATATATATATATATATATATATATATATATATATATATATATATATATAATTGTTGGTGTTTTCAATTCTAGCAATTATTGTGTTTGGATGCAAATAGAACTATCTACTTCTAATTTTACGATCTCTCTCTCGAATGACATTTCTTACTACATTTTTTAATTAAATTAATGTAAAAATTATTTTAATCATTTGGGAATGCATTAAACATTAAATGTTATACAAAGTTGAAAACTTCTGATATACTTTCACTTTAAGTTTTAATAATTTTTGGGATAAATATCTTAACATATTTATTTCAAAAGAAATAAAAATTAAAAATGAAAATAACTGAAATTTTCTTTTTTTTTTAAACAAAAGTAAATTAAAGTTCCTGCAATTATATTTTCTCTTGAATATTTAAATAAGAAATAGAAGGGAATTGAAATAAAATCTCAAAATCTTTCACATATTTATTACATATGATATGACATACAGTTAACTGCTTTATAAACTAATCAATAGAAGAAGTATTCATCACATTGAATAACTGTACCAGTACCTATTTTATATAATTGATTCAAATGTAATTTACGTGTGGATTTACAACGCTCCTGCATAAATTTTAAAATTTATTATCTGATTTGCACTGCTCGACATTGAAAATGCAACACCAAAAAGTGAACAGAAAATTATGCAAATTTTAAAGTAGCCAAACCTTAATGAAATGATGTGAAATGCGAATCTCTCCAGCGCACGTAGGATAAAATATAAGGTGAGGAACCGTCAGAGCAGGCAATATTCGCGCCATTATTGCTGTTTGTAATTGAATCATTGAAAGTTTGTTCTTGCCTTGGAAAACGTCTGTAATTGCAAAGGAGGGCAAGATATCGTCGACGGAATCGATTCCAGCAGACAGACAAATTTACGAGGGGCATGGTAATCGGACTCAGAAGGGCAATTTGGTCCTTACGACATATTGCAGCTGACAGACACTTGGACGCGTCCACAGTGCACCGGTTCTAAGTAGATGTTTGGAACAAGGAACTGGAAAGTTTACGGAGTGCAAATGCAGTCAGCATGCGTGGATTTTCAAGTCCAAGAGGAGGCTGTGGCGGCCCCGAAAAGCAAATCTACCGAAATTCTTCAACATGTGTAAGACAACCTGGATGCTTGGATGCTCCCACGAGCAGAACCATTTGCCACCTATTGAGTGCTGGCCGCCTGTTCTGCCACTGGCAATGACTCCACAGAATAGACGACAACGTCTGGAAAAGTGCCGGATTAGGGCGATGTGGACGACGGAATGGCACAGAATCATTTTCTCAGATGTCTCGCTTCTGTTTCTTTAGTGATACACAAGTGAGTATATAGTGATAGTACAAGTGTTGCTTTGACGTGTAGACATATCTAATCTTGCAGCAATTGTAGAATTCCCCACCGCTTGACAACGCGGCATCATGGTTTGGGGTGCCGTTGCGTACGATTCCAGGTCAGCTATAGTTCAAATTCACGGCACTATGACAGCTCAATGTTACGTGTATGATGTGGTGTGGCTAGTGACACTTTCCTACCTTCAGGACTTGCCCAATGCCTTTTGTCAGCAGAATAACGCACGACCACACTTTGCTTTCATAAGCCAACATGCCGCAAGGTGTACAGCAGCTTCTCTGGCCACCGGCTCGACAGATCTCTCACCAATCGAACACATTTGAGATAAGAGTGGTCACCATTAGCAGACACTGCAACTGGATATTTCACAAGACACACTTTGGCAAATGGTTGATAGGGAACGGAGAGTCATCCCTCAGGATGCCATCCGTAATCTCATTGACTCTGTGACTAGATGTATTGCTTCATATATCGCGTTCTCGGTGGTCTTACAACCTACTGATTCAACCCTGTTCTCGTTCTATATTATGCATATCATACCGAAATACAGATCACTTTTTGTTCGTTGCTGTCTCCCTCAGTTTGGCGAGTTTCAGCTATTCTGTCAAATCCTTCTTGGAGTTGCATTCTAAATGTCGGGCAATGTATATGATAGCAGAGACATTTTTCTTCTAGTGCTCATTATTTGCGAGTTGTTTAAATTGCTTCATGTTTTGTGATCACTTTTAATTATTTTCATTGATTCATTTGACGCTGTATTTACGACTAAATGGCGTTGTAACATCCCTCTTGTAAAATGCCTTTCGGAAATACTTTTTATAGACAGTGAGCCGCATTCACGTGTCTCAAGGAAGCCTGAAAAACTTTAATCACCCACCCTTATAGATGTTCATAAACAAGACAGAATCTCAACATCCACTTTCCCTTGTTTAATAGTTGCTGGGATAAACTCTGGATCTTATGCTCGGAAGAGCATTGTCTTACCACTAGGTCATGCTGTAAATCCTTTAACTAATTCAGTTGAAAACTTTTGCAAAGGAATGCGCTTTTTCTGGGAGCGTGGGTTCATACCAAATCCCCACCTAGTGCTTGAACGGAAAATGGTCACCTTCTCTTTGATTATTGCTTCCAATCTTGATTTATAGCCACAAATAGTATGAACACATTCATTGCTGAAATATTAAGAACATTTGAAAATACAGCGATAAGCCACTTAGTAGTTTCCTATCTACAAATAGAGCATGAAATCATTTTTTGAAATATACTAGTATAAGCATTCGAAGATTGGCTAGCCATTTTTAGATTTTTAGTGTTGAACTTTTTTTTAGCGTGTTATATGTTTTGAACAATAACACTAATTTCGTTTGTTATGAATGTGACAAGCATTGAACAAGCTCTGTGAACGTAAATATTGACGAAAAAGCATTCTTGGTTTTGAATTGAAACCATTCAAGTGAAACAAATTTTTATTTCTGCTCCTTGTTTAAACCATTCTCAGACTCTCGTTAAGTATTATCTGTCTAAGTGTGTAAGAATAAAAAAGTTGCTACATATTCCATTATACCCTTTTTTGGCCATTAGATGAATCAAGAACTATTATAAGACTGATGTCATTAGAGTTTGTTAAACTTCCAGAAAATGGATGGATATCTCAGAAACAGATATTTTCACTTTCACAAAGAGCCCGGACTTTTAAACCACACTTTGCACTAAACATGTGTTGCTGGAACAAAACAGAATGTATTATCGGAACATCTAAGGGATATCGACAACTATCATATTTGCACTGAAGTTAAAAAAGCCTGGCCCCGTTTATTGAAAATCAGAAAATGCTGGTATTTATGGCATACATACAGTTTGTATTAATTATATAAACTTATATTATTCATCCAATCATATGCTTTAGATATATATAAATAAGTTATTTATGTTTATTTTTTAAAGTAATAAAGGCATTTTAATATAAACATGGAACACAACAGGATACGAATACTGTATACTTAAATTTTAAAAAAACATAAAATTTTTTTTAAAAAATATCTCAAAATAAAAAGTATAATAATAAAATATAAAAATACCTAAATAAAAAATAGGATAGAATTTTTGTTGTAATTAGAATAAAAACTGAATACTTTTCATCTTAATGGAGAAATAAAAAAATACATTTTGTTTTTAATTTTATTTCAAATGAAGCAGGCTATGTGCCTTCAGGGGAGCAAGGATGCCTAACTTTCGAAGAAAAGTTACAACTTAAAGAAATAGTGATATTTATTATTTTAAACACTACATAATATTTTCTTAGTTTCTTTCAAAATGCTGTTTTTTCAACCTTAAAGAATATATAGTTATCCCGAATAGACCAGTTAAATAATCGAATAGAGTGTGGAACTTTTGAAAATTCTTTTTTGTTATGAAGTTATTAAATATGGAGTAGAGACTCGTTTCATTGCCGATTGGCAATGTTTTGAAAAAATGAAAGAGACACGTTCGTTTCAACGAGCGAAAACAATACTTTTCAAAAAGAAAAATAAATAAATATCAAGCTATGCTTTTTTAAAAAAAGAATTACACAATAGCAATGCAGAAAGAAGAAGAATGTGAATGTTGAACATATATCTTCTGAATAAACATGGGTATGTATAGATATTTTATACACTACTGGCCATTAAAATTGCTACACCAGGAAGAAATGCAGATAACAAAATGATATTTATTGGACAAATATATTATACTAGAAATAACAAGTGATTAAATTTTCAAAAAATTTGGCATGATATAGATCCTGAGAAATCAGTACCCAGAACAACCACCTCTGGCAGTAATAACAGCAGCTATACGCCTGGGCATTGAGTCAAACAGAGATTGGATTGCATGTACAGGTACAGATGCCCATGCAGCTTCAACACGATGCCACAGTTCATCAATCGTAGTGACTGGCGTTTGGTGACGAGCCAGTCGCTCGGCAACCATTGACCAGACTTTTTCTATTGGTGAAAGATCTGGAGAACGTGCTGGCCAGGGCAACAGCCGAACATGTTCCGTATCAAGGAAGGTCCGTACAATACCGGCAAACATGCGATCGGGCATTATCCTGCTGAAACGTAGGGTTTCGCAGGGCTCGAATAAAGGGTAGAGCCACGGGTCGTAACACACCAGAAATGTAACGTGCACTGTTCAAAGCACCGTCAATGCGAACAAGAGGTGACCGAGACGTGTATCCGATGGCACCCTATACCATCACGCCAGGTGATGGGCCAGTATGACGATGACGAATGCACGCTGCCGGTGTGCGTTCAACACGATGCAGCCAAACACGGATGCGACCATCATGATGCTGTACACAGAACCTGGATTCATCTGAAAAGAAGACGTCTCGCCATTCGGTGTCCAGTTTCGTCGTTGATCACACCATTGAAGGCGCTCTTGTCTATGACGCAGCCTCAAGGGAAGCCGCTGCCATGGTCTCCGTGCTGAGAGTCCATGCAAACGTCGTCGAACTGTTCGTGCAGACACTTGTTGTCTTCCAAACGACCCCGTTTCTTGACTCACGGCTCGTGACATGGTTGCACGATCCATTATGGCCATGCGGATAATATGCGTGTCTTTTCGGCTGCTAGTGATAGGTGGCCGTTGAGATCCCGCATGGCGTTCCGTATTACCGTCCTGAACCCATCAATTCCATATTCTGCTGACAGTCATTGGATCTCGACCGACGCGAGCAGCAATACTGCGATAAGATAAACCGCAATCCCGATACGCTATAATTCGACCTTTATCAAAGTCAGAAACGTGCTGGTACACATTTCTCCGTCTTACAAGAGGCATCACAACAACTTTTCACCAGGCAACAACGTTCAAATGCTATTTGTGTATGAGGAACCGGCTGAACAATTTCCTCATTTAAACACAATGTAGGTGTCGCTACTGGCTCGTGCTTTGTCTGAATGGGATGAAAAGCTAATCATTTTCATATTACAGCACCGTCTCCCTTTCGTAAAAATTTCACGTCTGTAGCATGTGGCCTTCTTGGTGTAGCAATTTTAATGGCCAGTAGTGTAGTAGATATCAATTTTATAAGGAGCAAATATCACTCTTCTATTTAGTTAAGAGAACAGAGTTCCAGAATAAGCATGCATTGTGGCATAAGTAGCCTTACAATTAGCTCAAATTAGCATTAATTATAATTTAAATTAATTTCAAATGTTTTAGTTAAAATTTCGAAATGAAGCATAGCATATGTTTTTTAAGTAAAATGAAATTAATATTCTAATCTATGTTTCATTCCTTTTGCCCAGCCGTTTCCAATTCACACCTAAGCGAAAATTTGCAGGGCAAATGAAGTAAAAACGTATGCATACGTATTACTCAGCATTTGGTTCGAAATGGACCCAAACACAGCACCAATTTTAATTGTTGTGAAGTCACAATTTCATTTTCTTTAAATAGAGTTGCTTATATACGTATTCCAGAAAATTAATATTCTACTGTGTGACTATACTTTTCAGTCAGATAACCTATATCTTTTATAATTCAATAAATTGCCATATATGTTATGGGATTCCTGGAAATGAGGTTGCTGATTTTTTAGCTAAGAAGTTTGCAAAGATGCTTCAGAGACCTTTGAATAGCCTTTCTTTCTATTTTGTAAAATTACTGATTAAGAAATGACTATAATGAAGCAGAAGGCATTGTGCGATTCTGTCAGTAAGATTTAAGCTTTCCTGATGAAGGGGTCCGAGGGTTATTCTTGATTTTCTTAGAGAGATAAGTGTAACACATTTTCGCCTTTCTACAAGCCATGACTGTTGGCATATTTGTATCGGTTTAAATTTAGGAGCTCTCTTTTATATCTTTTGTGTAAACAAGATCAAACTTTCGATGCTAACCATCTTAACCAGTACCCTCTATTTGTATTTTTAATATGTAATGTTCAGAGGTATTGGAAAGCCAAAGAACTATTGGCGTAAAATCCAATTTTCTGAGACTAAATAAATAATTAAATTACTACATATGTCTTTCTGCTCCTTTGAAGTTACTGGTCTTAGTTTCCTCCAACCAATAAATTCAAATGACGATCAATGATGAGTAATATTGAAGTGTGTTCTTTCCTGTCTTAACTTAGCTTCAGCTTCAGCGGATCATGTCGTATTTGGTATACATACTAGACCTTATCTATATAGCTGGTAGATAATAGTTTTCTCGACAGAGTTCACCAACAATTCATCACTTCGTTGACAGTTCTGCTATCACAATTTATTCATTAAATTTCATATTTATCTCTTAAATATTTTGCCCTCATATCTAACAAAACGAAATATATTTTTTGTATCAATACTGTGAAAATAAAAATTATCTTTCAGCAAAGATTTTGAAGACGATTTACAATATATTGAATCATAACGGCAATTTCAATATTTATTAAGGGTTCAGTTATTTTAAGTGAATTAATCTAATACATAAAATGATTTTGTTTTATTAGAAATTAATTCAACAAAGAATGTCCTTCAATAAAATTGCTTGACCTTATAAATTGAATTTTACAGCAATTAGTTAATGTCAAAACTTGCATCCCTTAATTAATGTAAAATTCACATTATAAGGTCATTATTTATTTACTCAAGTCCTAATTTAAAAAAAATTTTAATCTCCTTTAAAATAGACGTATTATACAGTTTACAAAAGCTAAATGCATTTAACTTTATAAAATTTCATAAGGATACACCATTTAATGACCTCAATTTACAATTTCAACTGATAAGTAATAAAAACTTATGCGAGACAAAAAATCATTCACATAAATAAAATCCTTATTCTGTTTAACCAAAGAATTTTTGCTCTGGATTGAATTGAGAATGACTACATGGACAGGAATGGAACTTGTATCAGGATTTTAGTCTCTGACTAACTTAATGTTTCAACTTATGTGTTTTAAACTTGTTTCATTTTGAAATTTTATGAATATCGTGTGCAATTAATTTAAATCGTAATTAGCGCTGATTTTAACTTTGCTAATTTGCTTCTAAAGATTAATTAATTTAAGCGTTGTAAAGTATTCCGAAATGCTCCTTCTTCCTAAAATGCAATGTTTCTTTCTAAAAAAAGCAAAGATATTTACTTTTTTCGATTTTTTGAAAAGTGTTTTTTCTCATCTACTGTAATGAACGTGTTTATGCTTTTATCTCCAATCAGAAATGCATTTAAACCCTGACGAAAAGAGTCCTGATTTCAATATTTAATAACTTCGTAACTAGGAGGGAATTTTCAAGCATTTTCATTGCATTCGATTTGCTTTTAGTTTATTTATGAAATCTTCTTTCATGGTGAGAAATAGCGTCTTGAACCAAGCAAAGTAAATATCAAATATCACTGAAAATTGTAATTATGGTTATTTCTCTAAATTATAATTTTCTCCAAAAGTTAGTTATATTTTCAGCTGGAAACTACTCCCATCAAAAGATGACAGACTTAGCGAACTAGTTTTAAATTATTAGATGAAATAAGCAAACAAAAAAACATTTTGTAGATAAAAACAGATTTGAAATATTTCATTCTGATTACATTTTTTGAAATCTTCCTCTGGTCCTCCCAAAACACTTGATGTGTCACAAGTAATTTACAAGTTACCTGTTGCAATACATACTAGCGGCATCTATTTACTTTTAAAGAAATGTTGATAGAAATTGCACACGATTTTGAAAGCAAAATTCCTATAATTATTTAGTAGCTAAAATTATATATTAGTAAAAACTTGTATACTGATTATCAGCCCCATCATTTTTCATTATGATTCCCCATTCATGGATTTGGCAATAAGTAAGAAAGAATTTTTAAAATTTTTCTTAAGCCCACCTTTTCAGTCTTACTGAATGCTAACATTACGAAATATTTAACTTTTAGTGTTTTTGCTTATTGTTTTTAAAGGGAATCTCTAATTTCTCTTGACATGTCTGAAACACAGTTTGACAAATTTTCCTGTTTGGAATGGGGATACAACATATAGATCTTCAATCATCCATTAAATTTTGGAAGGAATAATGGCATTGCTTATTTTACATAAATAAAGTATTTATTCTGAATAATCTGATAAATTTAAATTAATATTACTTTCTAAATTTGTTTTCACTTTGAACCTATATATATAATTTATAGTTTCAAAACTTAAGTATCCTCCAAATACATTAAGATGTAACAACAGCTTCCGTTAGGTTCAATTTTTATGTATGTAACTGGATGATACGTAAAACTGTTAAAAATAAAGTATCTTCATTTTGTGATGAAATCTTTATTAGATGATCCTAAAATTGATTGATCTAAATGAAATTTGTGTTAATCTAAATGTTTAAGCATAATTATTTCCTCTTTAATTGAGTTTTGTATGTGATTACTTCCCTCTATATTATCTCTGAACAATAAATCTCAGTTAACTACTTGTGCGTACAAGAAGAAGTAAATATCCAATAACATTGATTAGAAATGTATATCTTTATATTTATTATCATACTGGTAAACTCAACGTCTGGAATTTCTATGCCCGATTTCATTTGTTATACCAGTTCTCAATTTTGTGTGGATCTTATTCCGTATTTTACTAAGATTGCTATTAATATTCCAAGATTTTACTATGTTTGCGCTCCCGTTAGGGAGGATAGATAAATAAAATTGTCATCTAATTATATCTTAAATTTTTCTCCAAGTTATGTTTTCTCTCTGCAAAATAAAAGTAATTTTGTTTCTATATCTAAGAAACCAAATATGATTAGCCCTTTAACAGAATAAAAATAATTTTGGTGTAGTTCTCTCATTTCCAGGGTGACGAATTAAAGACTCAGTAAATTCGTCACCCTCGGACGAATTTACTGAGTCTTTAATATAAGCAATTTTAAGAAATTGGCCACACGATGAAAGATGCTATCATGTAAAAATGATAAAGAACTAGCTCTAGAATCTTTGTTAGGAGTATTACTGTCTTGATATAATGTATATGGAATCATCATTTCGCAATTTGAATTTGAATTTAAGGAAAAACAAATTCTCACGAAATGCATCAAGTCATTTTTAAAATTTACATTAACTAGTTTTTATTTATAGGATTCTTTTACACCCACTTAGTGAATCAAAGAACTTCATGTTATCTTTCTTCAATCTTCATTTAATAACACAATTTGTAAAGAAACAAACTTTGATTTGTTAGTAAAAATGTACAAATTTACAAGCTAAAGAAATTTAAAAAGTGCCAGTATAAACATACAGAAACAATTTGTACTCTTCGAATACGAAAGAGATTTTTAAAGTACGAAAAGAGAGCTGCTTAAATAAAATTTTCTTCTCTTAAAGAATTTTTTTAAGATTCTTTATTGACAACTTGCTAGATCTTCTGATTTGGTGTATAGAAAATTCATGGGATAACAAAAGAGCCGTAGAGAGCTATGTAACAAGTCGTTATTTTTAATAACATTTTTATAAAAACATTTCATGGTTCATTTTATTTGAAATTACTACAATCATAATTACTCTTAAAACTGCATTTTAAATCTTAAATCAATGCTAAACCTATGAAACATGAAATGTTCGCCTTCCACAATAAATCATTTAGTAAAACTCACTCACATGTTTAGGCAATAAATAATTTACCAATTAAGGAATAATTGAAGTTTTTCAAATGAGTTTTTGACATACAAATATATTTATATAGTTTTAAATACTGAAAAGAAATTAACCCAAAAAGTGAATAATTTCAATAGTATTAGAAAATTAAGTGATCTCTGGGAAGGAAAAGAAAATAGTGGTAAAGCCCGATGGAAATTATGATATACTACTTTTCAAATGGTAATTTTAGAATATTCGTGGTGAACATATGCTGAGCAGTGCATTTGAAAACTTATAAATTTGTGATATTTTACGAGGCAATAACTCTTTCTAAAAAGAAAATATCAAAACTTACGATAAGTTTATTTCAGAAACTGCTTAACAATAAAAATGAATTCCAGAGATTTGTTTTTAAAAAATTCTTGACTGTGTATGTGAATAATATATTTTTCTATATTGTCGGGATTATATTCGTGTTACAGAGCATTTTAAACAATGCAAACATAATGAATTATAAAAATTTTTCCTTATATAAAATAAAATTTGTACATAAAATCATTTTTATTATAAGGATTTTTAATTTAATATAGACTTAAGCCAGTTGTCTTTACTACTGTTTATTTTATTAACATGAAATCAGTTGATTATGATTGCAACTGACGCATATTGAGCTTGATTTTGAATATTCAATGTATATAGCAATATCTTTTCCCAAACTTCAACCATTTCTGCACAATAACTTTAATTTTCCACATTAATATATATATATATGTGTATATATATATATTATACATATATATGTATATATATATATATTATATATATATCCTTCAACCGTCTTTGGCATCTCTGCCATTAATCGACGAGCAGCCCAATAAAAAGAAGAACAAGTATAAAAACAAAAATAAAGACTTTTAATAGCCTAGAAAAAGTTGCCAGTCATAAACTTTAAAACTTCAGGGCAGTTCTTGAAGTGAGCGGCATCCATATCACCATGATTGCACTATGGACGACAATGAGCAGAGCCCATTACACCAATTCGATGCAGATGCCTTTGTAGAAGTCATGTCCAGTTGTCACCCGGAAACAAACAGCAACAATATGATATTTTGTCATTCATCGGCATACATTAATAACTGAAAAAATTTTCAAGATTGCAAATATTGCTTAAATCTTTAATCATCTGTATATTTATAAGTGACACTATCTTTGTCCTTATTGAAAAAAACTCAGAATAATTACTATTAATAATGAAATACGATGTTTGAAAAAAATTTAGTATTATTCAAAATAATAATTTAAAATTAAAAAACAACTTTTCATTTGGTATAAAAAATTTTTATTAAAAAATTAAATTTTGTAAGTTATTTAAAGTAATAGAGAGAGAAAGAGAAATAAGTACTTTTAAATGTCATTGTAGAAATTTTTTTTTTTTTATATCATTTTAAGAAACTACAGTCCATAAAGAATTTGCAAATACATAACAAACAATTAAAAAATTATTAGATTTTTTTGTTCTTTCATTTTTATATTTTGCATAGATTCTTTTAAAATTAGATTTCTAACTATTTTTAATTGTTAAGTTTCAAAACATTTCAGATAAATTACTTTAACAAATCAGATGAAGTTGTTTCTAAAATATAACTTTCACTGAGTTTGTAACATTTTAAGACAGTTTTCTTCCCTTTTGGAGAAAAGTAGTGCAGCAAACTATGCGTTAAATTGAACTACATCTGCATTATAAAAATAGAATTAATAACATCGTTAAAAACGCGATTAGGATTTGGTCCATTTAATCAGTATTGGAGTTTTACTTTTTCTAGAAATGTAAAACATGAAATTAATATGGCAAAAATGATCTTTTCTAATTATACTTAAGGAGCTAATGCGTTATAATAGACTTGCTGATTGATTTTGATACTTAACAAGACAGCCATATTTTACTAAGCATTGAATTTAATTTTACTCCCTGGTTGAAAACTCTCAATTATTACTGTTTTCCTGAATTCTAAATCCTTAGAATACTTAATTAAAATAAACTATTGCTAAATATTTTAAGTTTTATTTAAAAATGTTATTAAAGTAGTGTTCAACAAAATTATCTTTAAAATATAACTTAAATTTTTTTATTTAAACTAAGAAAATTAAATATAAATTAGTTTTTTACGATTTAATACACACACACACACACACACACACACACCACACACACACACACACACACACACATATATATATATATATATATATATATATATATATATATATATATATATATATATATATATATATATAATTAATAAAAGCTGTTTTTAATTCTTTTAAATGATGAAATCTATTTTATGAAAAATTAAAATGATGAGTTAGTTAAGAGAAAAAAATTGCAGATTTCAACTTTGTGCTAAGTACACTTTTTCATATAAATAATCAATAGTTAAATTTATTTATTGAATAAGAGTAATCTTTTAATAAAATGAATGAATTAATAGTTCTTTTTAATGTGAAGTAACTATTTTTTTATTAATTGCTTTCATGGTTTTGATTGATTTGTTTTTCTTTTGCATATTACATAAAAAATTTGAGAATCATTCAATATTTTATTTATAATGCTTATAGATTTTACTTGGGTAAATTAGAAGATTTCAACTGTCTTAAGTTTACACACACTCACACACACACACAGATATATATATATATATATATATATATATATATATATATATATATATATATATATATATATATATATATATATATATATATATATATATATATATATATATATATATATATATATATATATATATATATATATATCTTTAATACACATATATGTGTAATAAAATTTAGCGCAATTCTTTTTTTCATTTTATCTCTTAAAATTGATTAAATTTTAATTATTTTTTACTTAAGCTTAGAGTTTTCATTAGTTTAAGGTATTAAGTATTATACCAAACTAAAAGGCTAAATTATTAAAAATTTCTACAAGTTACTCAGAATAAAATATCTTAAAATACTATGCACGCGCGTGTTTAATTATACTATAATGCATTAACAGTCAGTAAAGAAAGATTTTATAAATTCACTTTTTCTATTATTTTACATCATTTTTGTAATATCATATTTGAAAATATAAGCATATTTTTAATACAAAAAGAAGCTCTAATTTCATATTTAATGAATTTTACTGAGGTGATTAATTATCTCTCCCAGACTGATTTATCTTTATTCTTTTAAATACTACACGGACAAAAATTATTGAGGTATAACGATCTATGAATTGAAAAACTATTTTAAAAATTGTGTAGGTTATATTTTATTTTTACATATTTGAATCTGTGATGTAGACAACAAAATAATGCACACAACAAAATAAAAGATAAATTAGTATATTAAACAAATAAATTTATTGAGTTATAACGCAGTTAAACTATGAGTAATAGATGTGTACATATTTTGTAAAATTGTATGATTTTATTTAAATTCAAACATCGAATATTTACTTAAATAAGCGCACTAAAAGTCGTTAAAAACTAATATTACTTGTTAATGGATTGTAACTATATTAACGAATAAATTAAATGTAAGGAAAATTGACCAACAATATTTTTAAACTTTATCATATATACGACCCTATTTAAGAATAAATTATAAAGCTAAACGATAAAAGTAATGATTCAAGCAGCAAAATTCACAGATTTGTGTATAGATCCATGATCTAAAGACTATAATAATTTGATGTGTTAATGTTATTCATTCACTGAACGAATTGTGCAAAATTTCCATACATAGTTCATGGGTCAGATAAAAATCTGATTTTTATATTTTTTACTCGAAATTTTTCATTTAAAAATATTCAAATTTGTTGAATTTAAAATATTTTTAAACTTTAATTAAGTATTCAGAATGATTGGTTCAGGGCTGCTGATCTTGCTACTATTAATGAGAGATACCCACTCGACAATTGGATGCTCATTTATACTGACGGATCAACTGAGAGAAGTACTGGGAGAGCAGGAGCTGGTGCCTTCTCCAAATTTTTCCAACTCAAAGAGCTTTTGGGAAAAATCTCTGACAATTTTGATGGAGAAATGTATGCAATTTACATGGCTCTCCAAAAAATTTTAGATTTCTCGGAAATGAAATTTGTCCTTCTTGTTGACTGTCAGGCTGCCATTCATACAGTGGCAAATTATACTCTCCTACCTACATCTATGGAATTTAATTGTAAGACCATCATTAACACTTTACTGTCTGAGAGAAAGGAAATTACTTTACAATGGATCCCTAGCCATTGCGACTTGCCTGGTAATGAAAAAGCAGACAATCTCGCGAAAGAGGCTTCTTTTTTAAACCCTCCAGATACTCCTACTGGCCTGAGAAATGTCAAGCTCCTTCTAAAACGGGTTATGCATCACCAGCGAAAAATGTATTACAAAGAGAATGCAGTTGGTACCTCTTGGAGGACCCTGCTGACCTCATGTATCCCCAGAGATCTACCCAGAACTATAGGGGTCTCCTACTTCAGGTTACTTATTGGGCATGATTTTCTCCAGAAACATCTATATCACATAGGACTTGTGGATTCACCCGACAGCATTTTATATAGGGAACATGTTGACATGGATGGCGACCATCTTTGGAAATGTTCTGCCCTCCAGGAAGCCCGCTCTTCTTCACATTTCAAGACGCTCTCCACTCCTGGAGATACTTCTTTTCTTTATTGGACTGCAAGACTTATTATGCTTGAAAGAGCCAACATAAAGACGTAATTTAAAAAAGATAATGATTGGTTGCGAAAGTACGCAATAGATATTCATGATTTTTCCATACATTCTGCTTATGCTTAGACGTTTGAAAAAGGGTTATATTTCAAGGTGTTCGTTGAATATATTTAATTAGATTCATATAATCGCAAATAAGTATCCTTTTTTTTTTCATTGAGTCCTTACATCTGATTTTTCGTATAGCAATTTAAGCTTCGTAAGAAAGTTGAACCTAGCCTTAAGTTGGGCTCTTCCAATTTGATACAAGCAGCCAGTTGAAATTTTCGTAATTTTGAAGCTGGGACCAAGCAAAAGACAGCCAATACTTGGCCTGGCATGGCCAGAGATATCATTTAACTTGAAGAACATTGCGACCATGACATATTAAATGTGACCCAGCCGCCTTTAACGAACACGGTGGATCTTCAGTTAAGCAGGGATTCGAACTCACTACCTTTGTTCAAAAGGTACCTTTGTCTAAAAGTGTACTCACTACCTTTGTTCAAAAGGTACTGAGTACACTTTTAGAATCTTAGAAACCTTTTAAAATTTGTGAACCTAAAATGCTTTTAAAAACTAAGGTGCTTATTAATTTTTTATAAATTTCTCGCCTGTACAGAGTTATCAGCTATCTTATCATGTCATTTTTTTCCCTTTTAATAATTAAGTGTTCATACTATCTATAAAATTGTCTTCAATGCATACAATGTATTTAATATCATAACTACTCTACAAATTGTTAACTGTCTTTTCATTGATTGTAAATTGCTTCTTCATTGATTGTTATATATGTCATCATGTCAACATTTGTTTTTATAACTCAGAGAAAATATTTAATGCTTTTGTCTGATGTTTAACAGGGTTTAAAGCCCCTTAAAATGTATTGTAACTTCTTGCTACCATTTTATAAACACAATTTATATGTATTACATATTACGTATGAGGCAGGAAGTGTTTAATTATATTTTTTTACCATCAATGTTTCATGTCCTTTGGTTTCATAATAATATTGTATAAAAATTTTCATGAATTTTCTTAACAATAAATTTTTTAAAAAAATGCTGATATTTATGAAAATGAACTTCCTGTTAAATTTTCATATCTGTACTTAATGTATAAAAACGAAAATCCTTATTTAATTAATTTGACATTATGAGAAAATAGGGAAGAACAACCAGCCTGCTAACATTTGAACTGAGCCTTTTGCTATACTTGCATCATTTAAAAACTCTGTGGTCGGTTGATGGATTTTACAGCTTGAACAACCCGAGTAAAAATAATCCGAAATCTCACTTTCGATTATTTTATACATTTTAGTAATTTTCTCAACAAGTTAAGCCAAAGTTTTGTTTGAATCATATTTATTTGATTGAGGTTTATAGGAATCATCCAAGGAAGAATTTACAAGGGCAGAGATTAGTGTGTATCACCAAATTGCTCTAGAAATATTTTAAATTCTAGCCAACAATCTATTAAAATGAGACAAAATTGACTATGCTCAGTGCCTCTTGTCAAAATAAGAATTGACTTTTGTATAAACAATATCATTTTCCAAATAAAATAATCGAATCAAAATTAGACTAGATTCTGAAGTTAATTGTTGTGTTCAGTATAAAGAACATATACATATTTTTTGTTCTTAGAGCAGTGACTACTGAAAGAATTATCTCCATCCATAACGACACTATTTTTAATAACATTTGTAATGAGAATAATGTATAATGTCATTTCCATCAGTTTGGCTGAAATGTTCAAATCAGTAACGCAGCAATTATTATTATATTGCTTTCTGCACATTAACAAGCAAGTCCAAAATATAAATAAATGTAAAAGCAAAAAAAAAAAAATCTTGACATGATTAGATATTTTATGATATTGGGGGATTACACATAAGCTAAAACTAATGAAGAATGTACGAAGGCATTTTTTTATTCATTGCTACCACCATTTCTTAAATTTATTTTTAACATGTAGTAATCAAAATTAAAACCGTCGTAATTTTTCGAAAAATCTCCACTTTTTTTTCGAAAATAAATTAAAATGAGAAATGATATTAATCATAATGGAAAATAATATGTTAATATCATCTCCAATGGAAAATAACATCATCTCCAATGGAGATTTTTTTCTGAATATAAATTAAAAAAGTCACAATATTTGTCTTTTTATAAAAATATCTATAATCAGGTTAACTCTCTTAAAAGAATTTTTTTTACCTCTTTTAATGATTACATGAGGGAAACTACAACATGTGAAATGGTTTTTCCGAAAATATTGCAGATGGTTCATTGAAATTGAATTTGAAAGGCATTCTATAAGTAATAGATACATTTCGTTTTATAATGATTACAAATCTGCTTCTTATTATTTGAACTTGTGTCTTTTTTTCTCATTTGCTTGTTTCATTTGATACATAACGAAAACTTTTTACTTTTATCAATATCAACTGTAGTTGGGAAATGTTTGCAAATTTCTGAGTTAGGTTACTCTAAACTAATAAGTTAATTATTTTGAAAATGCATTGACCAATTTACAGACAAATAACATTAAAAGAATTAAATCTTGTACAATTCTATTTAATTTGATTTTTTTATATCATTTATAAACTACAAATATCGCAATTCTTTAAGTATGTGATATTGGTTTTATCTATAGAAGTATTTATCAAGGGATCTTTTTTGGGATAAAATGAAATATATACCAAAGATTCGGTCCAAATTTAAAATGCTATTAACAATTAAATTCCTGACAGATTTTATTAATAAACTGATGATCACAATCTTATGATAATGCTAGAGTGTTTTCAGGTCAAATATCTGGTATTCGAGAAAATTATAGAAAAATGTATTTCATATAAATCATTGTTTGCATATTGCGATAATAGTGCGACTTCTCATTTAATTTGATTGCTAAACAAAACCCCTTTGTGGCATGTTTTGGAATAATTGAAAACATTTTTCTCCCTTTCAAAAATATGATGAAAATTATTAACAAATGTAGTCGGTCAATAGTTCTTTAAAACACTTCATGTAAGTCTGAAAAATAATTAAGTCAACGCACAAGTGGTTAGCATTAGAATCGATGGGCTGGAAGAATTGGTAGAACGGTTAGAAAATTTATCAGGAGACAGTGCTATCACAAGTGATATCAGAAATAAATCGGTAATTTTACTGCAAACTATACAGAATTTTAATAAATTTAGTTCAGTTAGGTATGAATATTTCACGAGAATAAATGTGCGATTCAGATTGAAGGAAACTGAAAGA
The DNA here is from genome assembly GCA_030067965.1 of Latrodectus elegans. Classification (NCBI taxonomy): domain Eukaryota; kingdom Metazoa; phylum Arthropoda; class Arachnida; order Araneae; family Theridiidae; genus Latrodectus; species Latrodectus elegans. The sequence continues at coordinate 74,069,666 of CM057817.1, read as the reverse complement.
AATTTTAGAAAAGAGCTTTCTGTGATCCTGAAACTTTAGAAATTGAACTTCCAGGAATTCGAGACGAGATCTATGAAGAAGAGTGAAATGGCAAAGGTTAAGCTTTGCAGAATAAAGAATAATGGTATTAAAATTCGTGTTACAAGACTATTAAAATGTTTGGAGAATCTATTAGAGACATTTGTCTTTATGAAGAAAGTGAAATTTCTAGTGTTATGAAAACTTTTTTAATAGTCTTCAACAAGAAATAAATACACGATTTCCACAACTATGTAATCTTAATTCCATATTTGGATTTTAATTGTATGTTGAAAATTATTAAAAAAAGGATGTTGATAAAAAATGATCTAAAAAAGTACTGTAAAAAATTAAAAATTCATTCATGAATATTATGATACAGCTTTTATTTGAAATGCGTGGAAAAGCTGCACTGAAATATAATTCCAAAATGTTGCTCTACAATTAGTATGTTAGTCATCTCCTAAAGGGAAGAAATTTCTTCAAATTTGAGGATTTCACTTTGAATTCAGTATCAATATGTAACTGAATGTTTCTTTAGCAAGTTAAAATTAATTACAATCATTGATGGGACAATATCGACTAAGTGACCTTAGGTTTTTAAGTATGGAAAGAAAAGAATTTTAAATAATCAACTTTCAGGAAGTAATAAATAATTTTGCTTCATTAACAGCAAATAAAACAAAAATAGTAATATAACTGTATTAATATAATTTGTAATATTATACTATTATTTTATTAATAAATATTTATCTATAATTACATATCATAATTAACTTTTTTCGTTGTAAAAAGCAGTGTATTTGTTTAAAACAATAACTTAATAAAATAAATTACATCTTCATCATTAATTCTGCATGACCATTCATCTGAATTTTCCCCTGACGCAGACTACTTCCGACTATAATCATAGTATTGATTTTTAACAAGATATCCGGCTTTAAATTTATAACCTAACTATAATTTGATATGTTTATATCCCTATTTATTCCGAAAAACATTTTGTAGAAACGTAGTTAGATAATGTATATTCATAAAATATTATAGAATATGCTGAAAAAAATTCTGTATACTGTTATTATTGTCAGTTATGCTCCCTACATCAAAGTTTACTGCTTCCATTCCTTAGTGTTAAATTCAAAAAATAAACGGGGAAAGTACATTCAAAAACTATTTGTGGAATAAGTGGAATATTTTCTGTATGTAGTTTTTAGGAAAAAACTTTTTTGAAGATTTATAGAGTGAATGATTTATCATAAAGAGTTGACACTTTTTTCTCTGGAGACAAGCTAACGAGGAAATATCCAAAATTGGAGCATCGAGTTTTATAGCTTTAGTGCGATAATTCTCGATTTGAAGTCACTGAAGATGTTAGTATTTTGAATTTTTCTACGTTTTTATTTATGCAACACTTTAATAAAATTTACACTAACGGTAAAGTATCTTGCAGAGGTAAATTTGTATTATATACGTTATTTTCTTTTCTGATAATTAAACATATTTTATCGTTATCATTCCTCAATGCTTTTTCTTAAATGCATTTAGGGGGAGATTTTGTGCCAAAATACCTTAAAACAGACCATATTAGGATATATTTACGATAAACCCAAATGCATATTCTACATATACATGAAGAACATTATTTCTACTCTCTTCTTTCCAAAAATAATAAATGCTTTATTTTTCCATAATTAAAAATCTAGAAAGGTTCATACTCCTAAGGTAACTTTGTTTAGTATCAAGATTATGTTCTATGAATAATTATCAATTATTGTAAATAAGAAATTAGTTATAAACATTTATAAATTTTGAATGTAGTCTAGAATTTTAAGCAATTTTTAAAACATATAGATTACAATATTTTGGTCTTTAAAGTATTTCATTCTTGATGTTAGACCTACAAATTCTTTCCTTCTGAATAATTTAAATGAGAGTTTTATAAATTTCGTATCACAAAAAAGATACAAAATGTATTTATGTATTTTGAATCATCAGTGAAATATTAGCTCAATTTTCAATAAAAATTTTTCGTTCTGCTTTTCTACCATTCAGTAAAATTATGTCATTAATGTATTGCAATTTTCGGAAGTATAACTATAAGGTGTTACATTTTTATAATTATGTATTAATTAAGTAATACATAATTTTAAAACATAGTTTTTCTTTAGCTTTTTCTGTTTACCGTGGAGTGACCAACTATTAAAATTTGCGGTTTAATAGCATAAATTTATTTAGATCTTATATAATGACTCAAAATTTTGAGCTACTTAAAAAGGACATAGTTTTATCATCTTATCACATAATCTGTGATTAAATAATTGTATTTTAAAACTACTAAGGTTTGTTATCATATAGTATAACCCCCACATAGGTTTGAAAACACTTTTAAATCCACTTTCGTTTTTTCGATTTATCTGAATGTAAAATATCTGGCGATAAAATCCCGCATAATTCAATATTTTTCACAAAAAAACTAAAACTTATATTCAGTAAAATAAATCCCTTGTAACTAAAAAATCTTTTAAATCTGTTTATTTCTTTATGAAAATTTAAGTATTATTTACAACAATATTATATTTTATCTGTTCCCCACACTTCTAAAATTAAATTTCAGTTGATTTTTGATTATTCTTTATATCAGAAATTCGATTCGAAATATTTAAGGTTTTTAAATGAAGACTAATATATTAATTCTTCAATTAAAAGTAATTTTAAAATATACTTTAGATACTTCAATTTGGAAGTTTTTAACTAGGGCTTTTAACTTAATCTTTAATTAGAACTTTGCAATTTTGTTTGAAAAATTGTCTTTTTAATCGAGACTAAAAAAATCTGTACCTAGAATAAAAAATAATATATGGAATTATCTTTTTATAGAATACTGAAAAATGTAGAAAGATAAGAAATTTTATCTTTTTATTATTTTTATGCTTGTAATTTAAAAAATTTCAAAATGTTTAAGATTCATACCTTGATTTGAAAAATTCAATGTGTGTGCCTCTCTTCTACTTTATACAATGATTGTCTTTATTGTATGTTTTATTTCTTTTCAAAACTATTTAAGCAAAATGTCTTATATTAAAGTACTATTTTAATGCATAATATTATAATTATGTATGCTTTCATTCAGAATTTTTTCAAGTAGTGAGCTGATTAAACTCCTTATGTGAGAAAATCTCTCAAATTCTCATTTAAGACAGTCATTTAGACTCTTTAACAAAGAAATATCAATCTACCTAATAGCCCAGGCATTCAAGTTGATGATCTTTTCCTCTGAAGCAATTTATTCTCAACAAAAACCCATAGAGAAACTATTTTTAGAATCCGAGTGAGAACAGTTTAACCAATAAAAACATCACAATGCTCGTAAAAGATACAAATAAACATTACTGAAAAAGAGTTAGTATCAAGAATTTCTTTTTATCAGCTTCAAATAATACACTCTTTAAAAAATAATAGTTTTATAAGGACATTTTATGCATAAAGAAAATTAGACATAATGCAAATTTATCCAAGATCTACCCATATATAAACATTTCAAATATTCGTTAGACTAATATTCTGATTTAGAATTTCATCGAATATAATCCTGGATTATTTAAATTAACTTCTTAAATTATAACTGTTGTAAAATGAACAGCGCGCGTATAAATGAAATCAATAAAGTAAACAGTACCTCTAAATGTACACTCTCTCATAAACAAAAACTTTCTTTTCAAAATCAGAGATGTAAAAGTGATTTAAATTTCATATTAATAAAACATTTCTTCATTGAAAATTCTAAAAATGAAAAGGTGATAAAAAAAATTTGTACATGTCTCTAATTCAAATACAAGAAGACTTATGTGGGGTAATAATTATTACAAGTAATATGTATCGAAGCTAAAAGAAGAATTTCAAATCACAAGCGATTAAAATTTTTTGAATAAAATGTTAGGGTACTCACTTACAATATAGTTGGCATTGTAAACATTTCAATGGCAATGTAACGGACATGATTTCAATTTATTATAGACATTCTTATGATGCCACTGTTGTGCCCAATATAATAAACTCTTGTTTGAAATATGAAAACAAATACAGGCAGCCATAGAATGTTTTGTCGAATTGCTAAACTGTGAGTTAGTTTACGGCGAATTATTTCTTATGAAAAAGCTCCTGTCCTGCGGATTTTAAATTATTATTTATAAAATATTTTTTCTGTGAATTTTGTATTATTTCTTATAAAAAAATTTCCTTTTCTGCGACTTTTGAATTATTAGTATGAAAAATCTTTTTTTAAGCAAATTTTGGATTATTTCTAATAAAAAGTCTCGTTTTCTGGGATTTTTGAATCTTTATTATGAAAAATCCTTTTTCTGTGAATTTTGGATTATTTCTTATAAAAATTCTACTGTTCTGTGAATCTTGAATTATTATTAAAAATTTTTTTTCTGTGAATTTTCAGTTATTTCTTATATAAAAAATCCTTATTCTATGAATTTTGGATTATTTTCTTTAAAAAATCTCCTTTTCTGCGACTTTTGAATTTTTATTATCAAAAAATCCTTTTACTCAAAATTTTGGATTATTTCTTATAAAAAAATCTCCTTTCGTGTAACTTTTGAATTAATATTATCAAAAAATACTTTTTTCTGCGAAATTTGGATTATTTCTTATTAAAAAAAAACCTTTTTTCTGTGCATTTCAAATTATTAGTATAAAAAGAAAATTTTCTGCGAATTTTGAATTCTTATTATGGAAATAGCTTTTTTTCTGTGGCTTTTGATAGTTATTTTTTTTTTTATGAAAAATCTCCTTTTCTACGACTTTTGAATTCTTATTATCAAAGAATACTTTTTTCTACGAATTTTGAATTATTTCTTATAAAAAAATCTCCTTTTCTGCGAGTTTTGAATTATTATAACGAAAAAATTCTTTCTCAGGTGAATTTTGGATTATTTCATATGAAAAATCTTTTCTGCAAATTTTGAATTATTAATGTGAAAAATCTTTTTTCAGCGAATTTTTAATTATTTCTTATTTAAAAAAAATCCATTTTCAGTGAATTTCAAATTATTAGTATAAAAAAAAATTCTGCGAATTTTGAATTATTTTTACAAATAATCTTTTTTTCATTTAAATTTTAAATTCTTATTATAAAAAAAATCCGTTTTTCTGCGAATTTTGGATTATTTCTTATAAAAAATCTGCTTTTCTACGAAATTTGAATTATTATTATGAAAAAACCTTTTTTTCTGCAAATTTTAATTAATTTTTTTATGAAAAATCTCCTTTTCTGCGAGTATTGAATTATTATTATGAAGAAATCTTTTTTTTTTCTGCGAATTATTAGTTCTTAGGAAAAATCTCCTTTTCTGTGAACCTTGAGTTATTTCTTAAAAAAAATCCCCTTTTCTGGTAATTTTGAATTATTAGTATGAAACAATCTTTTTTTTTCTGTGAAACTTGGATTATTTCTTATGAAAAATCTCATTTTCTATGAATTTTGTATTATTTAGAATTAAAATTATTATTATTAAGAATAACCGAAAAAATCACCAAAAATGTGATTCTTTATTATAAATACAAAAAACCTCTACAAGATGAAACACTATATTGCAATTTAGAAATTCTTGAATCGAAGCGCTCACGACAGCATATCCAATCTTAAGGAAACATTTTCAATGTTTGGGGTATAATTCTTCATTTCTTCATTGAAATACTATTATTTATTTTATTTGATCCAGTCTCAGTTTGGCGACCACTGTCTTCATGCTGGAAAACCTCATAATCAATCCTTCATTAATTTTGTAATAACGAATTGAATCATTTTTTAGATAAGAAATTAGTAATTCATAACCTAAAAATATGTTCAGAGTTAGATGAAATTTTAAGAATGCAAGAATTAAGATGCGAATTTCTTAAGATTTACCCATTATAACTTCATGTAAAAATAGTCTTATTTATGGGTAGTTTTTCATTATGTTGAGAGATTTATTATATTATTCTACTAATATTTGAATGTATATAATGTTAAAATTATGTATCTGTGTGAAGCCAAGTGTGATCCCCCAGTTGGATCACTATAATGATCTTTTTAGACCTTCGTCTATCTACTTCATTGCCATGATTTGAAGAACAATGATAGTATTACCCTAGTCACTCGGATTTCTTCTTCTGGTATTTCATAAGAAAGATTTTGTGCTTCTGTCCTAAGCAATCGTGTCTATGAGAGTGCAAGCTTGTGAGTTTTATAGGCTTACGCGTAAGTATGGCTAGCTATGAAAAGAACTTCCAAAAGGCAAAACGAAGTCGATATTAAAATGCCTTACATCGGCTTTCAGCGGTTAGGCTGTCTACCACGTGGTGTCAAAAGCAACTGAATCAGGTCTCACCATGACCTGTTAGTAGGATGATACTCTTCAGAGCATAAGTTCAGCAGGTTTGATATCTGCCATTGTTGAACAACGGATGAAGCATGTTGAACTTCTGCCTTTTCCACGCACGTCTGTCAGAGTTGGTGCTTAGGACTTTTCTGGGTTTCCACCCTGGCAACAGGTGCAACAAATAAATGTTTAATATTAAAATCTATTTAATGAAAGGTGAATTATTAGGTTTATTCAAAAGTCGATCATATTTTTAAATTTACCTGCCAACTTTTCACCTGAAAATATTACTGTAAATTTGGTTACGAATAGAAACACACAATGTGCTGTTTTAAATAAGAATTTACACTGTTTAATGAATTATGAAATATAAAGATAAAAGCTTGTTTTCAATGTGTCAGGTAAAAGCAGTATTAAATGTAATACAAAAATGTATACTTCATACAAATTATATCTTGATTTTAAAGAGAATATGGATTCCAAAAGATTCGAAATGTTGACTGGTTATAAAGTTTTATTTACCTAATGTCTATAAGAGTCTATAAAAACTTACGATTCATTGTAGACTCTTTTAAAGATCAATTGTAATCAGTGATTAGTGATTCATTATAAAGATCTATAAGAGACTATAAGTCTATAGTGACTGACTAATCTCTAGATATTTTGTGGTGTACTTAACCAATTATTATCAAAAATTCCTTAAAATATCAATAGCTGCTTCTTATTACCAATATAAGTATCATTACATCCTGAAATCTTGTTAGAAGTATGGTTAAGTGAAAGCTTGTCATCTTTATTTTATACAGGAATTTTTCTGCAAAAAATTCTCCCTTTGTTCTTAAACTTTTATCATTTACATCGATAACGCCAATAATCAAATGAACCTTTTTTGTCCATTTTAGATAATTTTTTACAGGTACGATATTTTAATCGAGTAAAGATAGTCCATACAAAATTTTCGTACCACAATAACTTTGTTGCAACTTTTGTTCAACAATTAATATAAAATATAGTTATAAGTATGTTTTAATAAGAAAAGAAAAGAAAAAGAGAAGTATGCTGTGAAATGTTTATATATATATAATGCTTGATATGGTAAGCCATAAGCAATATTATCAGCGACAAAAATTTCTCTCCATAAAAAGTAGTTTTTTTTTTTTTTTTTTTTTTGGTCTTCCAACGCTTTAATTCACAGTAAAGTCAGTTTTTTTGGTTACTCATAAGTCGCCTATCAATTTAGGACAATTACATTGTTTTTTATATTTTAAATAATCTACATTATCAAAGCTGTGGTGTGCCTTACTGCAACCATTTCTTAGGAATATAGCATTAATTTATTGTAGTTTGAAAAACTATACAAAGTTTAAAAAAAGGATAAAATAAAGACATTAAATTTAAATCCCTTATTTTATATGTAAATTCTTTTTTATACACAAACTCTTTTATAATGTCTAGATCCCTTTTTAAATTTCAGTTGAAAAAGGAAAAACTATATTTTTTTCCTGAAATAGTATGAACAATCGTTAAAAGGAAAAAATCACTCTTTCCAGCACAATTGACCTAATAAATGCCATCTGTATCCGTCAAAAAACATCATTCCTAAAATTGGGGAGAGGACAAATTTTACGTTTCATTGGAAGTTAAAGAACCGTGAAAAAACATTTTAACAAACCTTTTGTACATCTTAATTATGGAATCAGGTGGAATATGTTTCTCCTTTAAAGTGGGGTGACGCATACAAAGTGCTCTGAAACTGTAACGACGTTCTCCGGACACAGTTTTAAAAATAAAAAAATTAAGACTTAGATTTGAATAACTACTTTCTAGTTGTCTCATGAAAATTTATTGAAATCAGTATTCACAAAAAGAAAATATCTTTTTTCCGAAATGGAGCCAAACAACCATTTATAAAAGATATTACTGATTACATTAGCAACTGCAAATTTAAGTTTGCCAACAAGAAAATTGCATTATATATATTTTTTTTTCATTTCTAATTTTACCTATAGTGAATTTTACTTAAAATAAAATTTTTCATTGAAATCAAAAACTAGTTTAAAATTTTTTTTAAAGTTTATTTTTAATTTTTGAGTGATTTTGACTCTTGTTTAATTTTTAGTGGCATATCTATCTTTTTTTTTTTTTTGTAAAATCGTTGTTTAAATTTCGAAGTAACTTTTTAAATATTTATTTTTATTTTCCTTTTTAAAAATATTAATTTTTAAAATTTAATTTTAAAAATTTTAATTTTTTTACTAAAAATTTTTAATAATTAATCTTTTTATTAGTGACTACTTTTCGATTTCATATTGATCATTCTAGAAATAACAAACAATAATATCATATTTATTCAAATCATTTCATAAGAGGTCATTAGAGGAAGCTCTCAAATAGAAATAAAAGTGTATTCAAATCTATCTCCAGTCACTTTATTATGCTCCATTTGTACTAATACGATATCCAAAATCACAAAACTTTTCATGTAAAATAAATATTAGTTTATATTATGTAATTTCTACAGCCATTATAATTGTGTGTGTGTGTGTGTGTGCATTTTGGCTTCAAAACGAAGAGTAATATAATTTTATTACAACAATGTAACATCATTACTACATTTTTAATGAAATGCTCTTGAACTTATTTGATCGAATAAAAACATTTTCATAATTTTTTTAATAAATACACGTTTTTTTTATTTCTGTGTAAAAAAGCTAACGAATTTCTTTGCTAAAACCAAGTGATGTTATTATTAGAAAGATAAAACTTTTAAAAGATTTTCTTTCCCCATTCAGATTTTAAATTTACATCAAAAAATAATTAAAAATGAATTGGATGAATTAAACTCATTTTACTACATTCATTTATTTACAGGAAATAAGCTAATCTGGTTTAATCAAGAAACCTACATTCAGATTAGAAAAAAAATATATGTATCCTAAAAACTAATTAAAATGACATAATTCGGAACATTGGATTATGATCTTATTAGCAAAAGTTCTTCCAAATAAGCGTATTTTGATTTCGAACAAAAATATAAGCACATTTGTTACGACAATATTATGTTTATATCATCAAAAACGATTCAATTACATTAAAATCGTTCAAATTTGGTTGACTATATTTAAAACTACTGAAAACTTGATGAAATTTTGTTTGAACATAGAGTGGTATAATGTATAAAAAAATGAAGTAAGTGGTATAATGCAATTCAATAGCTATAATTCGTTTATATGTTCGTACATAAAAGTCATTAGTGGTAACATTGCCAAACAGTAATACCGAAATGGAACAATGAAATGGGATACTAGAATACCTTTCAGATATATTAGTTTAACATCATGAATTCATACAGGAAATAAGACTGTTCATGAGTTCCCACAGCAAACGATCTCATTCAGAAACATCAATCTACACCGTCTAATGACGTTATTTTTGGGCTATGGATATATCTGGGAAGGATGTTGCGAAGTTTAAGTAAAATTCCAAGTTAAGTAATCCAAATATTCTATGAATGTGAGATCTATCTGTTTTGTCCATCCAGAGAATATCCTCATATACCAGTAAATTCCTATTGAACAGATGAATTCTATGTTGCCTTATGTTTCATGTTTCTGGCCGTTAAAATGAAAATCAGGACAATAATATGCCTAAAAATGCGAACATATGGCTACAAATTCTCATTCCTATACCTCACACTATAGTTTCTCGTTTATATACATGCGGCCAGCATAAGATACCAAATCTCAGCTTCAATATTGCTTAATTAGTTTCTCGAGTATTGATTGACAGATAGTGGACCCCTGGTTCTCTTCTTCTGAAGGTTGATAATCAGTAATTAAGCTGAATCGAGACCCATCACTGAAGAAAATGTTCCCCTCTAATTCGTACTTCATTTTTTTATAATTTCTGTTTCACTGAAGTGAATGGGGTGTAAATAGTAGGTCTTCTTACAAACAGCTCTCTTCCATAAGACCTTCTATAATAAATACATAAACGCTTGCAATGCGATATCTAGTAATCAAATAGAATTAAGGAAAGGTGCAGATTTGAATGTAATGGAAAATAGGAAATTTCCTTGACAGACATGTTTCATGAGCAAATTTGGGTACATGATTTTTCTTTCGATAAACAAATCTTCTTTCAAAAGACCTGATATCCATAAAATATTTCAACGCTAAATACTACGTTGTCTACAAATCTGGATCACAAAATGGCATGCTTTTAGTCTCTCTAATATTCTTCATCTCATTCGACCATTTAAATATGTATGTTTAAATGGTCGAATGATTTTCACTTTTGAATTTGAATTTAATTATCTGCTGTAGAAAATACCTATTGTCTACTCGCAAACCCTATTGAATCAAGAGATTCAATAGGGTTTGTGAGAGAATAAAATGAAAATTTTGTTATAGTGCATAAAATATCTCCACAAGCTTTATCTAGAAACACGTATACACTTAAGTATTCGATTGACAAGATTTGCATCTTTACTCAGAGAAAATAATTTTACATTTCATTCAGCTGGTTTCAAGATATTCAACATTTTCGGATTTCCCTAACTTCACATAATAAAAACTGATTTTTTCACAAAACTGCTCTAGATTAACATGAAAACTTAACTGAGTTGAGTTAAAAAGCAAAGGAGGAGACTGGTATTTGGAAATAATTGCCATAAAAAGCATGTGCAGTACAGCGTCAAACCTGATTTGTCAGCTGTCTTCAGTCCTGGATATACCACAGTCTTGACACACACAAAAATTTAGTACAGACAATCAAAATGGCATGATCTACAAATTTGCAGTCCTATCAGATGTGCTACGCTTATAGGAACTTACAGTCATCACCTATTATTATAGCATAAAGAAAAAGTAATCTGGATACCAACACAGGGGACGTTTATGATGTTTTCCATTGAAACCATGTCCAGCTTAGAACCTCATTCATGTTCAATTTTTATATTGAGAATTCATTTCTCCTCTTATCTCAATGAATATGACTATGCAGTTATGACTCTTCCAGTAGAATCATAAAATTATAACTAAGCGTCACCGCTTTAGGAATGCAGAACTGGTCGTTTTAGATTAAATTATTTTGGGTTTCAGATATTTATGTTCAAATTTGGACTATGACGAACTAAATTTATAATGATATGATTCTGGAACAGCGTGTTATTTAGGCATGCTATTGACAAAAATTTAGCTTTAATGGATGATAAATCCCATATTCAGTCAAAATCATTAATTAGTGTCTTCAATCTAAGGAGATTACTTGTTTGGAATGGTCAGCGTTTTCGTCTGATTTAAATCCAATAGAGCATGCGCGGGATATGGATCATCTCAGGAGTTGCAGGTCATCAAGCACCCCTTCTATGTATACCTTAATTACGGAGTGCATTGCTTGCTGAGTGGTGTATTATACTCCAAGATCGGCTCAAAAGTTTGATATTCAGCAGATCTAGATACTGTGTTGCAACGCATAAAAATCTACACCTAATTAAACATTATACCAACCTTATTATAATGTTAGAGGTTTCGCTTCGGGAGTTCTTTTTAACAACTTCAGAAAGCATACGCCGTAGTATTATTAATAGCCTAAATGTATTATTTTGTTTTTTTTCTTTTTCTCCATTTTGTTTCATATATAAACGAGTTCCATGCGAAAACTCTTGAACCAATATTCATACAAACTCCATTATTCTTAATTTATAGACCTGAGTTAGTAAAAAATGTAACTATTACCAGTGAATCAATTTTTCTATAATTTTATATATAAAAGTGTTTAAGACATTTTTAAAGTTGAGAATATGAAATATTTCAATATTTAAGTAAAGCATATTGTGTTCAGAACCTTAAACCAATCACAGCATTGGCTAGATTCTAAATATCATCGATTCAAGTGATTTATTTCTAATTTCAGTGTTTCTTTCTAGTTTTTTATAAATTTAATATAATATTTGAAAACTGCATTCGACAACAACATTATGTATATAAAATTTTAAAGACTAGTTTTAAGGTAAAAATTTCAAAGCTTATTTCATTTGTTGGTATAAAATAATTTGTATGAGCAACTCTTAATACAAAAGAAAAAATCTATATTCACATTTGAGAAGAAAATTACAAAAATTGCATTTTTTTTCATCACTTGATTTTTATTTATTTATTTATTTATTTATTTTTTAAATTTACAACAAATTTATTTAAGTTCAACTTGATTTAAAATAGTTCAATGCAAAATCAGAGAGCAAATTTGTTATGGGCCAAAAAAGATTAATGATATTTGCATGACTTAATCTTAGTGATGCCTGTATAGCAACAAGCATAACCTATTCATGTCCACGTTAACAGGACATTTGTTTAGAGAAATTCAAGGTTTGATTCCATTAAAAGTTTAATTTACATAAAAAAATCTAATAAAAATGTTTAAAAAGTACTTCACATTCAGCGTATCTTTCATTTCTGGGTGGATGAATCGATCTCACATGCTTTCTTTGCCAAACAGCTTGTCTGTTTGTCTCATTAACTACAGTAATCCTAATAAAATTTTATAAAAATAGAATCTAAAAAAATGAGACAAATACGGATGAGGAAGCGAAGTTAAGCGAAAATTAATTAAAGCTTTCCCTCAATTATAAAAGAGAAAAGTTTCAAATTAATAAAGTTCAGACACCTATACATTCTTATCGCATTAAATTCTACAAAACATAAAGAACTCTAAAATTTATAAAACGCGGAATTCGTTTGGAGTAAGACAGCGCTTGGAATTAGGAAGAGAAAATTAATTAAATTGTTTCAATAAATAAATAAAAAAAGACCTCTTTATTGATAAAAAAATTAATGCAAGTAATTTTATAGGGAAATAAATTAAAATCTTCCTGGTATTATTAACTATATCTATGCGGGGGGAATAAAGTTACAAAGGTTATATGAACTTGTTTTTCTTGGTTTTGGGGAAATCCTTCAATTAATGTTTATTTTTATTACAATCTTTAAAATTATTTCCATTAAATTTTCCTATTATTTAAACAGCTGTGATAATAAATATTTTATTTTTGTTAATGTCTTCACAGCACAGAGAGAGAGAGAGAGTTGAACGGCATACTAAGTAATAGTTAAATTTATGCTATGAATTTTGATATACATTAAGAGATAGTTTAAGATTTTGCAACTGTAAACCACACACGGTAGAGGGATAATGTTATCAATTCTAACGTTTTTCAATTAAAATCTTCCACTCCTATATTAGATTAATCACAAAAGTTAGATGAATATTTTAGATGAGTGGCAGTACTTGTTAAAAAAATATAGACCTTTTCTAAATAAATGAATTTCGGTATAATCTACGGCAAAGCCTCCTGCCATGTAAGCAGTTGGGTTATAGTAAACCGATTCTGAATCCCGTTTAGAATGGTTATTGTGGACTTTTGATGAATCAAGGTTATATAGAATATTAATTTCTCTAAAACATACATCAACAAATAGCTTGAAAACAGAAGTATGATTACATTTTATATCAAAGTGAGTGTTCTTAACTAGCTACAGACTTTAATCTATTTTGCTTATTGAGTTTAGTCACTTATCCTAATTCATTGCAAGCTTAATTTTTTTCACGTAGAAGTCAATGGCAAGCGTATGCCTCTTCTAGCGAAAAGGAATCAGATTTAGTCCTGATTCATCAAAGACTCTTATGTTGATAGATTCAACTTTCTTTACGCGGAAATGATTTATGGTACATCTGTTAAAATGAAAATTGGATTGAAAAATAACAACTAAGAAAAAGAGAGATGTCGCCATCTTTTAACCATGCTTTAAAATAGCGGGATTTTTTTCTCCGCCTGTTTTAAAATTTATCACAGAACCTCATTAATAATCTCTAGTACATCTGTAATGGTATGTATGTCACAAATACAATACAGTTTTCTCAAATTACCATGTATATAATTAAATATGTGCCGAATTATAGTTAATTAAAAATATAACTAACAACCTTTATGTAAAACATTTGCACATACCCCACAAGACTATATTGGAAAAAAATCCTTACAATTTTATTCTAATATTTATTGTTAATACACGATATTTATATTTAATTAACTAAACAATTCAGCCAAAATGATATATTGTATTCAGCATCATGAAGAAAAGGTCCAAAATTCAAAAATTTAATTTATTTTTAAGCATTTACTTCATAAGGCTGAATATATAAAAATTAAATATATATATATATATATATATATATATATAATATAAAAATTTAGAAACATATTAATTTACATAAAAACTTAAAAATTAATTAAGAAATTAAAAAATTTATTTTAAGAAATTATGTAGAGAAAAGAGGTTATATTTTAGTTAATTTTAATACTGTTTCTGTTGCAAATTTTTTCTCTTTCATTTAAGAGGATATTCATGCATTAATATTTTAATAGTCAAGAATATATATTCTTCGTAATCAAAGATAACAATATCACTTCTCTTTCTAACTTAATCTAGCTTAAAGAATATTTTCACTTCTCGCTTAAAGCTACACTTTCTCCTTAAAAAAAGATATCTCTCTCTTCATGCGTTATTTTCATGGTTACAAAATGGATCGTTATTTGACAGTTACTGGATGTTAAAAAATATAGAAAAAGTATCTGTTATTCGGGAGGCAGAGAAAAGTGGTCGTTATAAAATCAATATCAACAGAAAATACCTGGTATCCTCTGCTTACTTGCCAAATGTGGCAAACTTTCAACAAGTTCACAACTGAGAGCATGCGTGCTGTACACGTTACTATGACGACGCGACGTCACGAATCACATGACTATCTGCGGTAGAGCATGAAGAGAAGATCTGAAAGGTGGTTTCTCGAACTGTGGGATGGGTAAAATAGTCGAACTGTAAAGTAGTCTTTCTGATGAACGCGCAAAAATGAAATTATTTTATCACTTCCGCATGTAACTTTTTGCAAAACAGTAGTTTAAACGGAAAGTCAAATTCAGAGAATAAGAAGAGTTAAAAAAAAAAGAATTCTTTAACTTATATTTATGTATTAAGTAACTAATTCTTGTTACAAATACTGATAAACGTGTGCCAGTCTTTTAAATAAATTTTAAAAAAAAGAAAAGAAAGAGTTCTTATTTTTTTTCATAAAAAGATTTTCTTAAGCATGCCATTGGCTTTCAAATGGTTTTTGAAGATTTTTTCATTTCTCATATAAAGTATTTTTTCTAAATGATTCGTATTTATCTAAATGTTTTTTTAATATTTAATTTCTATAAAAATAAATATTAGAAAAATTAATTACCTTGTATTTTATTTTTAATTATTAAAAGTTTCCAGTTTTTTATCTTTTATTTATGTGCGAAAAAATGTCTTTATTTCCTTATACATAACTTGATGGGTGTATGTAAGTGCATTTCATTAATTCTGCTCCAAATTGTGTCGATTAGTGAAAGTGTATAGAGTTTCTGCGCTTTCTGCAATCGTATACTTTCTCTTTTCTTCAAGTTAACAAAGGAAGATGTGAATACAAATATCAACCTCATGATTTGGCTACATTTTGGAGCCACTATTTACCTAGACATTGGTGTATATCCCAATATTGCTTTCTGGATAAATTTCAAAAACCATTATGCTGCTCAAAAACGTCTATTATATAATTTCAATCCGAAGCTTATTAAAAAAAAAAAAGCAATATATTATTTGTTAACATACATAATTTCTATATTTTATGTAAGTATGTAACCCTATAACTGTATCATTTTTAAAATAAAAATTAAAAATCCTAATCCTAAAAAATTATTAGCATGGAATATACCTCGTAAAATTAAAATGATATAAAATCAATGCTCTGAACACTTAATATTTCAAGAAACTCTTAAAACCCTTCTAAAATATTAAATCTTTTCTCCTTCGCAATTTTAGAATGTTTACTGTTCCTAGATTTAGTTTTGGATTCTTGTGTCGATCCTTTCTTATCGGGTGATTATCATGATCAGTTGAGCAAGATAAGTTCCCAGTTGTATTCTTCTCACGAGTTTATTCGTAGTATTTCCCGAAAAAAGAACAAAGTGATCAGTGCATTCTGCCAGAAATGATAATATATAAAGGGTTAAATTGCTGATATCATAGAAATTTTCCCTTATATATATATATATATATATTGCAGAGGAAGTTCTTCAATATAGTTATCTTGTATTTTGTAAAATGAAGCATGCCTGTAATGCTCTACTTACAGGAGTCGCTAGAGTTTAGAAATGTATAAGTGATTCTGGTTATTCATAAGCATTTTATCGTGGTTATCTCGTATAACTATATTTCTCTATTTCATTAACAACCAATATGTATATCCAATACATATTTATATTTCATACAGAATGCACTTTTCAATCCTATTCCTTTTAATCTGGAGAGAATTGTATATCTGCTATTTTTTTTAAGCTATTATCATTTTATAACCCATAAAATCATTAACCTTTTACGAGTGCGTTTAGTAAATTTTCTGCTTTGTTTAGTTACGGTTCTATACCCACTTCTTTCATTTTACGGCTAATTCGACAGGTATTTACAGTTTTAAGTGGAAAAGGACTCGTACCCTACAAATATACACACCTGAGGTGGGAATCGAACCACGAACAGTCGTACTGATGACCAGAATACTATTCAGCTGCTATTCTTAGCTAAAACACAGAATTTGAATTTTTATCTCACATCTATCGCTTTGCACAAGATAATTGGTTGAAAAATCGCAAATCACTTATTAATTTAAATAATGCAACATTTTTCCATAAAAATTCGGTTGACATTTGTTGGGTTTAAAATGTTTTTTGTGCAGAATAAAATATTAAATGTATGTAATATACATGTATATATATATATATATATATATATATATATATATATATATATATATATACAGCACTTATATTGCACACCTTATATAAAAATATTAAGAACAAATCAACTAATTTGAAATCACACAGAAAATTTTATTTTCTATGAATTTTAATTATATCTCAAAAAGATGCCTTAAGCAACAATATTTTAGTGCATCAGAATAATGGTATGTATCCAAAAAAATATTGAAAGACATTTTTAACAGCAGAAACTTGCTCAAATAGAAATGGTATTCAGCTTCACTTTATAATTTCAACTTCATTTAACGAAGAAGGAAAACACCTTGACCTCGACAAGAACAGAGTTCAAATGTTGACATGATCACAATACAAAACCCGGAACAAACTCAGAAGCATTCTGTTAATGAAATAAATGAGGAGGAAATTACATTATTTTTGTTTAAAATTATGCAGGAATAAAATACAAAAATCAATTCAAATCAATTATCCTTATTAAGTCTATTACATAAAAAAAATTAATGAGCATGTTTTATGGAATATTTAGAATAAAACACAAAAGAACACGGGTCATAATCAAAAACCAAAAACAACTGTATGGTCTCAAGGACTACTTATTCTGATATCAAGTTTCCTATCATACTATTTAACTTTATTAGAACATTGTTTTGTATGCAAAGTATAAGATGTTATGAAGAACTTTGGAGAAAATTAGCAAAAAAATGTATTTTGGTCGATTTATGTTCAATTGAAGGTTATAATATAAATCATATTTACATAATGTAACTCTTAAGTTACATATTTATAATGAGTAATTTATAATTTTATGTAAAATTAATCCAAATATCTGTTTTTTAGGATCAAAATTGCTGTATTCAATCGTATAAAACTGGTAGTTCATTTCTGAGAGAATTCGAGTAAGAATAATTTCTTCAACAAACTTATGCTATCCATCAATGTTAACAAGAAGCATTACCTCAGTTTAGACTAAGATTATTAACTTAAAATTTTACTGTGGGTAATTATTTGTCTCAAATCAATTCAAGCATCTTAGACAGTTCAAAAACTCGAAGCTAGAGTCAGGCTTTCCCTAAATCTCCCAACTATTGTTTTCTGGGGTGATTTTTCATAAATAGTAGGATGAATTCACGTATCGTGAAAGAGAAAACCCGGAAAACTCCCAACTCCCCTACTTCACCAGATGAGTGTGTACAAAGCACAATGTATATCATGCGTTATTCAACTTCTATTACTGAAGAGTATTGAAATCTGATACTTTCCAATCCAAAAATCGGAATTCTATAAGTAAGTTACGATGATCCTTCGCTATTGTGTACCTATTTATACGGAATTGGGAGGGTGACTAGATTCTCTCCCTCACCTGTTGCCGGAGCTCTGTTGGTTGGAGACTTGTCCACGTTAATATCTGACGTCTAAAGGCCTTTCACTGGTATGTCGTGGATGAAAAAGGTGGTTGCCAGCTCAGGTGTGACCTCGTTACCTGACCGTGGTTCAAAATGAGCCGAGCTGGCAGCCTAATTGTTAGCGCTCTTGCATTTGGTTCATCAGTTCGTGGGTTCGAATCCTACCTTGGGCACGGATGTTTGTAGTGGTTAGGAATCCATTATAAACCGTAGGTCTCCGTCTAATTAACCCTCGTGTACAAAACATGACCGTTGAGCGACAAACCAACCAACCAATTCCAAACCTGTTAATCTTAACATGCAGTCCGGGGCTCGATTGCACAGCTATGTATGTAATGGTATGCAGTTATGATATGTCATTGAGCCCTCTAAATCGCTATATCAAATGAGGCAAATTACAAAGGATTTTCCGATTGTCAGTAATTACAACACTTAAATATAAAATAAAAATCACTATAATCTAGCCACATCAAACTTCTATAAAGGTTTTCAGTCTCATTCCAGAATTAAATATTGGTTATATTCTTGGTTTAAACTTCACAATTATTTAAAAACTATTCGAAATTTGAAAAACTGTGTTTTCTTCTTCTTTTTTTTCCTTTCTGAAAAAATAAGTGCATAGTTCAACCTAGAACTTTAAAAAATAATAGATTTATTTTGGTATCCAAATCAAATGAAATTGATCATTGGATTTATCTTACTTTTATCAATCATTGAAAGTAAAGTATTCTCATTATAGCACTTTATAACTTTCACATATCAGCTTCTTTTCCTGAGAATTAAAATTAAAAATTCAATCTTTCATAGTTTCTAGTGCTAATTTCCCAGATAATTCCAAATGACCCATTACCACTCTTCTTCAATTTCCAAAATAATCTTATAAAGCATGTTAAACATAGAACAGTTTCTCCCCATAATCTCAAATTAAATATGTAAAGTGTTTTGATATAAAAGTTTATTAAAATATTTTGTTAACTTATGCCAAAAAATCAGCTTAAATTATTCCGATTATTTCAATATTAATTAATATTGAAGTAATCAGAATAAATTTTCTTGGAAAAAATGCAATAGTTAGATCTATTTTTAACGCAAAATTAAAATTTTATTCTCGGTTCATAAATAATTTCATTTGATTCTCTAAACTTTAATTATTTATTAATATATCGTTAAAATAATTTTATCAAGTAATTTTAAAACTGCATTCTTTCGGAATATTTCTATTTAACACACATTTTCAAGATCATTTAAATGAATGTTTTTATATACTCATTTAAAAATATTTTTAAATGAATCTTATTTTAAATTTAATTTTCTTGTGATTGTAATCGGATTCAGAATTTTGCAGAGTCTATATATCCCAAAGTAAAGACAAATATTCCTGGATTACGGGAAATATTAGCTCAAAATTTAAAACACAAGTGATATACTTTCATTAAAGTCAATAATTTTTTCAAAATATTATTTTATATTTTTATATAAAGTTTATAAGAAGCTTTGAAAGGGCATATTAACACGAAATCTAATGTTAATGTAATGAAATCTGAGAGCTCTGTTGAGAGTATTTGAGAAAATTTTAGGAATCGAGTTGAAATTCAAAGAAATTATTAATAACTTCCATATATAGGCTTTTTTTCATTTGAATTAAAATTAAAAATTCAATCTCATACTTTCCAGTGCTAATTTCCCAGATAATTTTCAATAGGTGAGAGCTTTCCCCTCGCCTATTGAAAATAAAGCGTTTCAGCTTTAATCAATTACATTGATCTGTGATTCAAAATCAATAGAAATCTAAAACTTTTCATCTCTGTAAATAATCTTTGGAGTTTATCCTGCTAAAAATATCAGTAACTAAAAAAATGTTCGTGGATAAATATTAAATAAAAAGTTTTATAATTATTTAAAAAAGATAAATATACATTAATATTTAATATAATTCAAAAAATTAAAATGTATTTATCTTTTTATTACTATAAATATATATTCACACCGTTCACAAAAGATTAGAGGAATAAGAAAAAAAGAAAAGAAATCAGGGCTAGATGGTGCAAGTATGACCTAAACATCTCAACTTTAGGCGATTCTAGTGGTACAGTGTCTAAAACCATGACAACATACCTACAGCGCGGTAAAATAAGCCCGGGAGAACAAAACAGTGGTGAGAAAAGAAGCTTAGTGGAAGAAACAGACGGGAATTGATGAGGATTGTAACGTCTAAAAAGCAAATAACTACTGCAAAATTGACCGCAGAGCTCAATCAGCATGTAAAATCTCTGGCGTCCATGATTACAGTTAGAAAGTCCTATCGTAAACAGAGCTTTTAAGGCGGAGCAGAAATTGCCAAGTTAATTATCGCAGATGTTAATGCCAAACGTCACCTATAGTAGTGTCACTCACAGAACCTGGTCGATTGATAGGAGGAAAAAAATAATATGGACTGACAAATCGACTTTCTCACAATCCCTGACAAAAGGACGGAAGTACTTTTGGAGGACACATACACAAATGTATGAAAGTGATTATCTCCTTCTAACTGTCAAGCATGGCGATGAATCGGTCATGATTATGAGCAGTCATGTCTTGGTTTTCTGCTGGAGCAAACATAACCCTGAAAGGAAGGAACTACAAATCATAAAATTAATTTAAAAATTTTAAGAAACGTAAAGTCTTCTATTTAAAGTGAATTTTAAATTATCTGTAAGTACTTATACCAATAGCCCGAATTAAATTACTCAGATCTATTTGGTATTAAAAACGTATAGTGTGATGACCTATCTCAAACTATTACAACATGGCTTTAGATTAAGCAGACCGTTCCACTGTGCAACGATTGATAGCACCTGTTAAATGCCTCAGAAGATAAATCAAATGAAACGGCTCAGAAATTGCAAAACAGTTGGAGATATCATTTCTATGTTATTTCATTTATCATTTGAAAAGTTTTGATGAAAGAAAACATCTGATGCATTACAGATGGTTAAAGATAGTTGGTTAAAAAAAAACATTGAGCAATATCAAATTTCGTTTTGTGATAAAGTTTAATTTAATAGCTATTTAAACAGTTGAATCAATAGAATAAGAAAAATGTATGATGTTGTCATATATCTCATGAAATTTCTATTGTATTAGTAAATAGCGAAGAACGAAATGCAAAATTAAGTTTCAATTTTTTGTGATCTGTACTTTAGAATGACGTCTTTTCTTTTTCTTGCTTAACAATCGGCTTATGAATTTTCTCCAAGACAAACAGGACAAAAAAATATTACCTGTATTTTTGATAGTAAACTTTAAATATATTTCATTTTCATCAATTAAAATTTTGAGAGCTATTCTTTTAAAATTTTAATGAATGTGACTTATTGACTATATTGTGGAATAGACTTAATAGTGGAATTTATGATCGAAGGAAAATAGTTAACTGTTGCAAGTATAAAGAATCACTTTTGCCAAAAAATTAATTTTTACTTTTTAATGATTTCCCCAACAAAAAAGGTATTAGAGTGAATAAGTATTCATTCAAAATTGCATAAAATGTATAGGATATGAATTAATAAATTCATATCCTACATATTTTATGCAATTTTGAATGAATACACATTTATAGATTTTATTACTTATAGCAAGTGGTTTAATGTTCGACATTAAATGAGATAAAAAAAAAGTACACAAGATGTCTAATTTTGTTCAGTATTTTTTAAATATAAATTATTTCATACAAAATTTTCTTAACATATTAAATCAATTTACAAAACAGTATTATATAAATAATACATTTCAATGTATCTTAATGAGGAAACAAATTGAAAAATGTTTCCTAATTTTCTTTAACAATCTTAGAATCAGTAGTAGGATTCAATAAGAATAGATATGTTATTATTAGACTGTAGTTATTATATATTGCTATATTATTTTATATGATGATTTTATTTTATTAAAAATGGAAACACATGTCAATGAGGTCTTTGATTTATCTACAGTTACTGACTTCAAGTTGGAAAAGTCTTCTTTAATAAATAACATGTTAATAGTAAAGTGACAATTTCTTATTTTTATAGATCACACACATGATAAATTATTTTCTTAAATAATTAAAACCACCTAAATTATTTAAAAAATATTTTGGATTAATCTATGACAAAAGTGTGCTTATTATTTTAAATGAAAAAAATTCCTAAATAATATTTTAAGGCCTGGAACTTAATAACTTTTCAAATTTTTTTTATGCTTTTCACATATTAGAAATATATCTTTTAATAAAGCTATTATCTTTTTTAAGGAAAATAAGAGAAAAATAAGCTGTGTGTAACACTACAAATTAAACGGCAATAAGATAAAAATTACGAATGAGTTAGGATTAAGTATTCGAAATTAATTTAGTACGCTTCAGCTGTCTAATAAAGTAATTCTAGACATTTGAACTACGGTTACAGTACAAAAGTGAAGATTTTTGAAATGTATCACCTTAGAAATATACGCATGATGTGTTTACATACTGTAATACTTCGCTGTTTAGAAATACACAGACACAACTTGAATCAATATTTATTAATGAATTCAGTATTTCATCTTAAAATGATTCACCTGTTGTTTAGAAATCATAAAAGAATTTGTTGAAATATTGTTTGAATCAGGATCCGCACATGAAGGCCGAAAACTTATTTGAGTTTACTCAGTTGTTTTAAAAACAGATTCAAATCTGTTTTTGTGTAATAATAATGCAATTTACAAGAACAAAATGTAGAGAAAGGTGACTTTTTCTGTTAAATACAAATACTGAAGCAATAATTTTAGAATTATTAAATATCTGTGCCAGGGTTCTTCAAATATTTTTCTGGTGGCTTTTTATTTTAGATCTTCACCATTCTAAAATTTCAACCTACCTACTTTACCAATAAACTAATAAAATCTTATTCGTAAAGTAGACTCATATTTCACTTTTAAATGCTCATAAAACTGTAGTACAATGTTGTAATTGTATACATGTAGTGCTATATTAAATATTCATAAAATTGTAGTACTATGTTGTAATTGAGTACAGGTGTAGTACCATTAAATATATCTAAAATTGTTCACATATCTCATTTGTTAAAATTTAATGAATTGTGTTAAAATCAAATAATTTTCTAGAAAAGGAGTGTATAAATACAAAATTTTAAGCAAAAATTATTAATTTTTGGAAAAATAAATTATAATTATAGAAAATGCTAATTTTATGAAACTTTAATCCTGGCTTAAGGAACAATTGGTTGATCCCAAATTTGGTGAATTTTTATATGATGCGATTTTTTTATGTGATGCGTGAATTCTAATTTTAAAAAAAAAATAGAGAAGGAAAAAAAAAAGAATTTATTTTATGAATTCAAATTTGCTCATAATCGTACCAAAATCAAACTGCATTTTATCAAGTAAAGTTACCGATAACAAAAATTTAAAGTTCTATAAAGTAAAAATTATAATTTCTATAATTACAATTTTTTGGTCACCATGGCGGAAGAGTTCATTGTGACCAAAATGATCACTCAAAGGATTGCAGTTTACCAGATTTCTTTAATTATTTTCTGTTTTACACTTGGGGGGGGGATGACGATTTCTCATTTTCTCCCGTGTATATTTTCAATCATAATACTGTTTGTGAATTTTCTAATTATTTCTTAAGTATGACTTAATCAATAGTGCATAATAATGAAGAATTTTAAAAAATATTTGCGATAGATTTTACACTTTTAATAACTGCGTAAATTTATTTAAAAATAATTTTAGTTCAATTGCTAAAATTACGTCATGTCAAAAAAGAACAATCAAAATTAACTAAACGTGAAGTAAAAAAAAACGCTAGTTTGTACTTATAACCATTTTAGAAATAATCATTATATAAATTTAAATTATTAATCATGCATTTTTCAATTTAACTAATGAAGTATGTAAATAATAGTTAATGTTATTGGACTTACAATTTTCTAGCCCTAGAACATTCTGTAGATTTATTAGGACATTTACAGAATCTTTCAATCCAAATTTTGAAAGTAAACAAAGAGAAAAAATGTGATATAATGTTTGGATTGACAGCTTCTAAAATATGTCAATGTAAATGTTCTAGTACAAGAATTGAAGGTAAAATAACTTTAACATTATTTTTATATTTAAGAAATTATTGTTAATAATTGGAATGTGCGTATATAATGATTCTTTCTGAAACGGTATTTTAACTTTAAAAGAACACACTTCTTTTTTAATGTTTATTTTATTTTATACATTAAATATTATTATTTATTGAATCAAAATAATTCTGAGGAAAAAATTCGTAATTATGAATAAAATCAAAAATTTTGACAAAAATGTTGAATTATTGGATTTTCTAACTTATGTTACTTTTTGTCCACTGAAAAAACACTCCGCCAAAAGCTTTGGGGAACAACGGTCAAATTAGTATGAAAATGAAACATTTATTATCTCTTTCAAAATCTAAGCATGGAAATTTAAAAGTTGAAAAATTGCATTATTTTTATTGTATTGCTTTGTTTAACAAAGTATTCCTTTGATTGACACGAGATGGGGCAGGATATTAACAATTACAGTAATTCATTGAACAAACAAAAAGGATAAACAAGACTAAAAACATATTTAAGTTTCGCAGGACTAAATTATTCTGGATTTATTAGCAAAAAGGATTTTCAAGTGAAAACAAACAAAAAATATATTTATAAGTATGTGAGTCTACTCTTACTTACATTTAAAGCTTATAATATTTCCAATAGTCAAAATATAATTTTACGATAGTCAATCACCAAAGAATCAAATAATCGCCATTTATCTTGTATTGAGGACACATATACGTCGCTCTAAAAGAAAAGCTTCTAAGTGTGTGACAATGGCTGGTAAACATGGAAATAACCAAGCATATCTCGAAGATTTTCGACGAGATTCGGGAAGAGTACGTTTAATCTCCAATCCATACACACAATGTTTTCCAAGTAATTGTTGACGATAATAAATCTATGGGATGTGCATTATCACTCCCTGAAATAAAAGATATCCAGTTTTTACAACGTATAATCTTAAGATGAAATCTAAGCTCTGCTCCCGAGACCGTTACAGCCATAACAGAAGCCTGTCATTACATGTGTGAGCAAATCTACGCAATATCCCTACTAAACCTCTGACCAGATTAGGATGCTTCTACCGAAAATCTCCCCCTTCTCTCATACACTAATATCCAGACCAATCAGACGCATTCAAAGTTGATATATTGGTGAAACCACTTTAATTACACATCCCCTTATGTGAATGCAGAGGTACCTAAGCTCCTGGCATTCGAGTAGGAATTCATTACTTCTGTTAATTGTACTGACACATATCATCCTACCAATATATATATGGAATCTTATGTGTCATACGTATAGAAGTTGCTCTTCAATTCCGCTTATTTACAACACAGCAATATATTAATTCTACTGCGAGGTTATGGTTCTTGTGTGACAATAAAATAGTCATTAGAAAATAATTTAGGTGGTTTATAATATTTTCAGTAATCGTGAAAGGACAGAACAATGAACACCAAAGAATTTAACAATATACATAATTAATGTGTCTTAAAGCACGCAATATACCTCTATTCGTCTAAAAACCATTTTCATGCAATTGTTGTGAGACCGTACTACAGTAAGTGATTGGTTAATGAACATAATCCATTACAAGAATATATTCGCAATTCGAAATGTTGGTCAACCAATCATCTATTTACAACAGATTTTTTTGTGAAATTGGTTAATTTATTCTGGAGAAAAGAGGATGCATAATTTCTTAGTAAGTTTATTAAAAAGATAATACATACGTATAATCTTGCATAGTAAGGTCTTTTTCATTTTTCTGTTTATGGGGCATTAAAGAATATATCCAATGTCGATTGGTTTCCTCTTTTACTTTAAGACTTTCGGGAAGTGATTAATAGCATTGTTGTTATAAAGATCCCTAACCTAACTGATATATGAATAGTTTTGAATGAAATCAAAACCGAAACTACTTTGGCTATAAATATTCTGTTGGAAAAATTTTTTTTTCTTAATATAGAACTTTCAACTTTAATTGACAAATATCATAATTCAAGTGGAATGAAAAACCATTGGCAACCTTGAACATTATGTTCCAAAAACTAAGAAGTATTCGTTAGAATTTGTTTTAGTTAGTTATCCGAATATATGTTTCCTTGTCAGAACACAAAAATCTTTCGTGAAAGTTTTCGTTGTCCGATTTGTTCGCAGTCCAAACTGTTCTTAAGCCGATGACCCACTGTACTTTGTCTTGTTACATGTGTGTGATTGCCTCATTTATAATATTTCCTGTTACGAAAGTGTCATTGATTATATCACATATTTCCATATTTTAATTTACCTACATAGTGAATTGCAGTTCTCCTAATTTATAATGGCTTTCGAATTTGAGCATTTTCCTCTGCCTGATTAATGCCTCTTATTTTTACTTAATTTTTTTTTTTTTTTTTTTTAACCAATGTCAAGTTTCACTTAAAGTTGCATTTTTAATATTTTTACATGCTTTGGATACTTACACCTAAATTCTTAGAATTTAGGTGTAAGCATCTAAAGTAAGTATTTAATATGCTATATGTAATATCATGAAACTTTTGAAAAGTAATTTTTACTTAAATTCCATCCCCTATATGCTACTTTTTTAATATAATAAATGTCGTAACTTTAAACCAGTGAACTTTGTACCTAAATCAATGTAAATTCTTTTTTTATTTACATGAATGTGTATTTGTTAAAATTTAATAAATATATATTTTAATGACAAAAGATCGCAAAAATATTGGGTTGTGTTCAAAGTAATTTCGTTTTTCCTACATGGATCAGCTTTTTGCTGGTAAACGCCAACCACTTTATGACTGTGGAATCGTGCTATTACCAAAAATATGGTAAAAACTATTGGACTAGAAAAGACAATGTACAATGCAATACAATATTTATTTGCTGCACGTTTTTCATTTTTCATGAAAAACGAAATGACTTTGCGAACAACCCAATATATATTATTAAAACGATATAGTATTTTTTAATTTTAGAAATTTGTGTTCTCCAGTTCATACATTTCATTATTTGGATGTACACCTTTGTTTTTGATGAAATAATTTTTTTTCTTTATGCTGATAATACTAGGCATAATACTAGGCTGATAATACCAAACACAAATAATTACATAAAATATATAACTTATTAACTGAAACACAATTAACTTAATAAATTATACTATTAATGTTTTTAAATAGAATTAAATATTTGAATTAAATGCGTATTTATAGGAGTAAAAAATTGCAAAAATATTTTTACAATTGCTAAATCATAAATAATTGTTTTTTGAAAACGGTTCTAATTCAATCATATTTTATCTGAAACTAACAAGAAAATAAAAATTTAGATTTATCATCAGACTTTTTTTTATTACCGGGTCCTGTTAGTAATATTTAGTAAAATTTTCTGTATTTAAATAAAAACCATGTTACAGGAGATATCGATAGAAAAAACTAATTTGGAATTCATAAAATGGTCGAATATAAGATAACTTTATAACTTAAGCTACTTTTCTATATCTCTTAGTGAACTCCAATTTCACTTATTTAGGAATCATACATTTTTTTGCATTTATTTGTTTTTATTTTCTTGACTTTCAATTGATTATATTGTGTCAATTTCCTACTTATTTGCTTTTAATGATCTTACGTGATTTAAAATTAAATTGTTATTCAAATAATTGTTCCTTTGTATGTAACACTTAGCTAAATCAATTAATTTTTGAATTGAAAAAAATGTAAAAAAGTGATAAAATAATTGCTTTCTAGAGAAAGTTTGTTGCTTGAATGATCAATTTAAATCAAAATTGCCTAGATTATATTAAATTTTATTTATTGTTTTCTGTTGCATATATATATACATACAAACACACACATATATAGTTAAATCATCAATATTATAGAGTTGGAAAAACTGATGAGTTTATTTAGGTGTGCTTATTAATAATCTCACATGGACAAATAATTAATTTAAATTCATTTTATAGAAAAATCTATTTAACATTATTTTAATTTCTAACTGCTTCTAATTCATTAAAAGGATTATGTCTTCTAAAGCTAAACATAGAGGGCGGCACTATATAGACAATTTTTCTTTCTTTTTTTTATCAATTTTTTCTTTCTTTTCTCATGCTATTTTGTGTTTTGAAATTTCATAAAAATAAAATAGCTTTTGTGAAACTTAAATAAAAAATTAGTATTTATTATGCCATATTACTGAAAATTTGAGTTTTCTATATTATTTAACATACACGAAATATGAAGAAACAATATAATATAAAAAAATGTTTGGGTTAAATTATAAATTATATAAAAAAATGTTTGGGTTATTTTATAACCAGTATTGGAAACAAAAAAAAGTATAATTCACTTTTACTATCTCATAGTTTCATTACATTAATTATTACAATTAATCATCTTTGAAACGGCTAATGGTAAACTCATTCCTCAGAGTGACAGATCCTTGGTTCATTGTCAGACACTGTTAAACAAAGGGAGATGGATAAAGTGTTTGTGTTTGCATGTTCCTCACAACGAAAGATCCCCGGTTTGGCCATTACTAAGCATCAGGAGATTGATGTTTAGTCTTCGATTTCTGCATTCACATATCTGTCAGAGTAAATGTTTGGTGGTTTTTCGAGTTCCCACTTTCGCAATATACATGGATATGACTTTTGATAGGTCGTTTTTGATGTGTAATCCAAGAAGGCAGTTATAAACATTGGATATTTAGAAGCATTTTAGGAAGTCCATTACAGTGTCAAAATCTTCAGTTTAATTGAATCCCTGTAATCGTGTAGTTTTAGTAATCTTTATTTTCTTTAAAGCATACAGAAAATATTCTCTAAGTTTGTGGATCAGACAAAGTTTTAGCTGTCATCAGGTGCATTTTAAAAAAATATGAACAAAGCAGGTTTTCAGAAATAATCGACAGAACTAACTGAAATTTTAACTTTTGTTATTTAATATTTTAAAAACAATAAGTAAAATACGCTGTGTAATAAAAAAAAATTGACATGCCAAGCAGAAATTGTCCGAGGGAGACAAAAATTGGTGAATAGGAAGATTATATACAGAAACGAAAATGATTAAAATTAATCGAATAATTTATTTCAGAGTTACAAGGTAAAGATCGCAATTAGGTATTGACTCACCTTTAGCCTGGATGCAATCTGCCACATAACATGACACAGACTGATAAAGCTCCCGGGTGTCTCCTACAGTATTTCTTGTCAAATTTTACTTCAATTGAGACATTAGGTCATCAACATTCCCAGACATGCTAAATGGAAGAGAGATCTAGTGATGTGGTTGGCCAAAGAAGTGTTTGACAGGCTATAAACAGTTCATAGTAACATGTGCCGTATGTGCTCTGGCATTATGTTGCTATAAAAAGAAAAATAAGACCAGAATAATGCAAAAAGAAATGTAGCAAAATAAATATCAGAACACCTTCAATAGATTGCTGAGCTGTAAGTATGCGTCTAATGATAACCAAAGAGGTTCGGCTATCGAGGGATATCAAGGGCCTGTGCGGCATATAATAATGGAAGTAGGATCGTCATGCTGGTCTGGGAATATCCAGACACTTCTTCCATGATCATCAGAACACAGTTGGAAGGGAAATAAGTCACAAAAGACTGTACGTGCCCAGTCAGAATCATTTCAACCTGATCCAGACAGGCACCAATATAATCTGGTTTGACAAGATGCAAACGTGAGTAACAGATATCGTAGAGATCGTTAGAAACAGTTTTTATCAGCCATTTGTGAATGATTATGGTGGACACTCGAGTGTGAGTCGCACATTAGATGGTTGATAGTGATAAATCGGGTGCTGTGACAGCTGATCTGACAATCACTTTATCCTTCCTCTTTGTTGTGTTCCTTGATCAACCACTAGCACCATGAGGTTGAAATGTGCCACTGTCCATTCAATCTTGCTAGCAAACTCAAGTCACTGCATTTTTTCGAAGCCCATGGCTAGCTATTTTCCTTCCATTGTTCATAATCATCTCGAATCTTGCGGCGAGGCATTTTTCAGTCGTGGAAAAGCATCCTAAATCGCAATGCAATAGAAATTTTTAACAACAATTCAAGAACAGCTCCTTAT
This sequence comes from Latrodectus elegans, assembly GCA_030067965.1. Classification (NCBI taxonomy): domain Eukaryota; kingdom Metazoa; phylum Arthropoda; class Arachnida; order Araneae; family Theridiidae; genus Latrodectus; species Latrodectus elegans. Next base: position 74,038,831 of record CM057817.1, on the reverse strand, counting down.
TTACGTCTATTCGATGCGCAGTTCCGATGCGCTGGAGATCACACTGTTCATTCATTTGTCACCAAACTTTATTAATTTGTATGTTTAGTCAAAACATTTATGTATACGAAATTTTAAAGAAATCAGATGATTCCTTCTAGGTGCGTCGATTTCATTATTATTATAAAATGTACGACTTTTTATACAAATTTTAAATATTCTAGAACTTTTACTAATATCTAATTATGTCCCCGAAGTGGCTGGCCAATTTCTAATCTTAGAATAACCTTTGAAAGAAAGAATGTATTTGGCTGTCCGGAAAGTTCGTGCCGATTTTTGAGGAAAAGTTAAACGTGGCTCACACACACACACACACAAAGTTTGGTATATATCTTTAAAATTATATAGATACCATTCTGTTGAACAACCATACTCTCCATCTTTCATGCAATCTGAGAATTTCGTTCTTCTAGAATTTCTCAGAATTTTCGGCAAAAAATAATACAAAATAAGACTTTATCTGGAACAAAGAGATGAAATTTTTCCCATGAAGGGAATTTTGTAATGGTAAGAAAAGTTAGATATCTGAAGAAGCGATGTCTGGCTTATACGGTGAATAGAGTAAACATCCCAACTAAACTCCCCCAATATTTGTCTAGTTTTCAAAAAACAGGATGTCAGGTATTGTCCTGATGAATTACGACACCCTTCCGAAATTTTTTTGTTTTATTGTTGTCTTCATTTTATCAAATTGAGAGCAATACTTTTCCGATTTTTCTGTTTCATTATTTGGTAAAGCTCATAATAAAGGATTCCTTTCCACTTCTACCAGACACCGAACATTACTTTCTTCACACGAAGATTGGCCTTTGGAGTGACTTAAGATGATCCATCACGCTTTCCCCAAGACCTTTTATGTTGATTGTTTATATAAATTATCCATCTTTCATCCCCCATCACTAACTGCTTCAGAAATGAGGTCTCTTCGTTGAGTTTGTAAAGCAAGTCGCAAATGAAGAAGCGACCCAACAGATTTTTTCTCCATAAATCCGTGCGGAACCCTTACTTCAAGACAATTTACTTGCCAAGCTTTACAGCAAGGTCTTGAAATGATTGATTTTGATTTATTTAGCATTCCTGATAATTGATGTAATGTGGAGCGTCAGTTATTCTTGATTTCTATTTTAATCAAATTTTCGTCTATAGTGGACTGCCTATCAGGGAGTTCTTGATCTCCAAGGTCAAGATTTCGAGTTTTAAACCTAGCAAACTATTTCTGCACAGTTCTTTCAGCTACAGTACCTTTGCCGTAAACAGCACATATCTTATTTGCTGTTTCTAGGGCATTTTTCTCCTTTCGGAAAAGAAACTCTTTAAATGCCTATAATGAATTTGATTTGCTACCATCATTTGCTACATTGGCATACGGTGAATAAAACTGATAAAAATTAGCGAATCTTAACCAAACTTTTGTCCAAAATCAATGGGTGATCAGTAAACGAACAGTACGGACTCCGAACAAATCTGACATCAAACACTCTTACGGAATATTTTTGTGTTCGGACAAGGAACACATATTCAGATAGCATATTCGAAGCACATATTCGGATTCATGTCTCTTCTCATGCTACCTACCAAAAATCGGCCCGAACTTACCGGACAACCCAATATTTCTCAGTGATTGAAAGATGAACTCCTTTTATCTTCCATTATCAAAAGTGTATGTTGTTTCCCAAGGACTCTTAATAAATATTTTTAAGTGAACACATCACTAGCATGAAGAATATCAATATTAAAAAAATAAAACGTATAACTTAAGAAAATTCTAAGAATTATTAACTTTCTTGTGAAAAAGAAAACCAAATTTTCCTACAAATAGTGAAATATGTTAGCTATATACAATATGAAAATATGAAGTATGAAATATAATTTCAGACAAACATAATTTTAATCTTCTCAGTATCAAAAAATAACGGGATACTTTGATACTCAAATATAAAGAAAGTCATTGTTGCAAAGAGAAAGTCTTTAAATCCGCTTCGCAACATACAAAAATTTTTTAACAGATATTTTACTTTTGATATATTTGTGTTACAACATTACCAAGTAGTAAGATAAATGTTAAAAAAGTGTTCTTCTCTTATGCTCTAATAATTGAGGCAGCTTATTTCTTATAAATTAATTCCAAAGATTATCTCAATAAAAATTTTAACTCTATATTAAATATTTCATCACCTGAGTGTCCGACGAAGTGTGAAAATAGAATAGACAATACATTTAATATAATAATAAATTCAAATTATAGCTCATGCTCATGATAATAAAGCTTATATTGGCTGTATTGTACAATTTATATGTATGAAGTATATTCAAACAGTAATGGCTGTATTCCATAACTATAGAATAGATATAGATATACTGAATTTACATCTAGTTCAATGAAATCAGTTTACATCTGATTTACCGCATACTTACTTAATTTAGATTTTAAAAGAGGAAATAACGTGATCTTAGATTTCGAGGATCCTGTCAAGTTATGAGCTGAAGAAACAAATGTTAAATTAATGAAAAGAAAACACAAGCAGAAGATGCATATTTTGTTACATTAGATTTATAAAAATAAATAAGAATTCAAAAAATTTAAAAAAAAAATCCCTTTTGATTAAAATGTTAGTTTAAGTGTGAAAACACGAAGTTTTTCAATTTAACATTTATAAAAGTGTACACACAAATCAAAATAATTGATAGCAACTGTAAACAATGTTTTGCATTATGAAGTGAATTTCGTGCATAGATGAATTAGAAACAAATCATATGTAGAATGCTTGAAAACTCTCTTGAGTTATGCAGTTATTAAACATTAAAAGCAGATTTCTTTTCATCCACGTTCTTATGTCTTTCCGATTCATGACATAAGTTAAAATGTAATTACAGAAGTGGGCAAAAATACTTTTCCATTGAAAGAATAGGGAATATTTTTTAAAAGCAATTGTATTGTGAGAATGTAGAAAGAAAAAAAAATGATACCCATTTTGTATTTTTTTTTTTTTTTTTTTTTACTCCGAGTGGTAAACCATAGATGACAATTTCAAAAAGAGGTAAAGAATCATGTGCTTTTTTTTTTCTTATGGAAAACGAGAAAAGTTCTGGGGTGGAGAATATTACTTTGCTTAAAATAACTACATCGCGATATGAGCGTCTTTACAGGGAGCTAAAATCAGTGTTAATTATATTTTAAATGAATTAGAAACACTGGATCAAACTATCGAAATGAAATAGTCCTTTAATTAGCCCGAGATCCACATCGTGATATAAGTTTAATTTTGTTCTATACAGCAGTTTTCAATTTTTTTCCCGCGTAAAAATTAGGTGGGAAAAACACAATAATGATTTTATTTATATAGATTACTTGAAAAGAACGTTAACAAAGGTGTTGTAACAACAAATGAAAATAATACTTGCATTGTTTCTATATGCATAGAAAATGCATGAAAAATTTTGATTTTATATTAAAAAATTAAAAGAAAAATGAATGCTAATTTGATGAGAATATGCAGTTTCAAAATTCGGGACAAATATCAACATTTTTGCCCATTTTTTACTCTAGAGCTTCAATTCAAATTTACTTATGAGAATGGGGCACGCTATTGAATTAAAAATGTAGGAATTTCATATAATTATAATGACATGTTTATTATGTCATTATTATTATAAGCTTACATACTTATGTATATAAGTAAATAATAATGACATGTTTATTAATTTATCTGTTATCCTTTTACATAATCGCTATTTTAAAAAAATGATAAAATACCTGTTATTAAAATTTCTTTATGTTATTAAAGATCTTCATCAGATACTTTTAATCCTTCAGACATCAAGCATCATACGATTGTTTCATATAATCATCTATGAATAAATAAGAACTTTGGTCTTCTGTAGATTACATACAAATATAAGATGCAATTCATAATGGAGGAGTTTTTAGGCCTGATATATGAATCTGTGTAGATATTATTTTCACAAGAATATTAGATGACATTCGAATGACCATAACGAATGTAACTAAAACATCTATAATACATAATCTAATCGAGTATTAATAAGCGATTGATTTCCCTGACATTTGTAGAAGGATATCATCTGGCAGGTTCACTCTATTATGATTATTATAGGCTTAAAGAGGCCAATTTTAGTTAATAATATACTGAATTAAACATCAACATCAATGAGTCATCCATCAATAGTTAAAGAAAAGTGGTTAGGTATATAAATGTCGAATGGAGAAATGCTAAATAAGTGGATTTTTATCTTCCACTTTATACAATGTAGTCAAAATCAGACATGTCATGGCTTAATAGAAATCTTGTATACGACATCATATTTAAGAAAAATGGAGAATACTGTGCATTGTAAGTGGTTGAATGTAGCCCTGGAAATAGCTTTTTCTTGATCTTTAGCAACTTATAGGGTTAGAAATAATTAATAATTTTTACGTTATAATAGATATTCCAAAAAACTTCATATAGATTTTGAGGGTTTTTTTTTGTTTACATCGGAAATGAAAAGCCTCAATTAAGTATTGATATTCTCTGTTACAAATACATTTTACTATAGAGCTGTACTGCTAGTTTTTGGTAATAATTTATGGCAAATAAGCTCCCAGAAAATACTAATTGAAAGAAATATTGTACTGATCAATAGAGATGCCTTTTTTCTTTTTATCAATATCGGAGCTCAAACACGCTAGACGGCAATTTAATCTTTATAGTAAATACAATTTGGGATAATATACCAAATACAATTAAGTATAATATAAATAGGACTTGAGAAGGATTGTGTTCATTATCTTTGGTTAGCTCTAACAGTTAGTAAAGTACTCATCATAGAATATAACGTTTAATACGCAGTTAAAGTTCACTAGCAAAACCTTTACTGTTTCTAACGATCGGTTAAGCCTATTTAATAAATTGAAATTTGTCTTAAGAACACAATAATCGTTATAATTAGAACTGGAAATCATATCTTAATCTGATGTTATGATAAACACATATAAAGAAATTTTAAAAATATGTTTCCTCAAACTACTTTCTGACACTTTATCAAGTTAATTTTCCTAACTCCAATGAAAAAAATTTCCCTTCAAATAGAATGTTTGACCAATATGTTCCAAGGTGTAATGAATCCAGTACATTCAAATATAAAATTTAGGAATGCATTTATAGAAAATATTATAGTCAAATACCTTGTGATTTCTTTTCAACTAATGATTATTCTTAAAAAATAAAAGAAAATTTTTAAGAATTTAAAATTTCCGAATTTTAAATTTAAGCTTTGCTACTTATCTTTATAAATGTTTCATTTAATGTATTTTGCTCTAGTGGGATTGCTCTCAGAACATTATGAGTTGCAGGATTTCACCACCAGGATTCGCAAAGCATCTCCTTCCATATGTTATATCTTTCATACAGCGGTTGCACATTTGCCAGCCATTTTGACCGTCAATTCATCGTGCTCACTTGTGATTAACCTGTTGGAAAGTTGGTACCTTTTCCAATTCACCCATTCATTCCCCTAAATTGGATACCTTTTACAAATTTTGTCTAAAATGTCTGAAGACTCTCCAATTTACGGACCTTTTTTCGGTGTTATGGGTAGTTCGGCTGCTATGATCTTTAGTGGTAAGTGTCTGAAAATTTAAATTTTTGTAAATTTTTAAATTGGACAACTTTTTTCGAGTTGTATTTTTATAAACAAAAAACTATGAGGTTGATCTTTTAACGCATCATCTGCATTATTATATCTCTTTTGTTAGTAAAAAACAGATAAAATATGTTAGGGTGAATTTCTTTGTACTTTAGTTATTTTTTTTACCGCATTGAGATTATTAAATGAACTGTTATTTGTCATGTTTTTTTTAACCATTGATGGTATTCAGTTTTTAAATAATTGTTGCTTTAGCCGGTACTGCATGAAAAATAGTGTATAGTCTACAAATAATTAGCTTATAATCGGCTTTATATAATTTTGCAGCAGACGACGCAAAACCGTAACTAGTTCTTCGATAGTTTTTATTTTGTATGTCTTATCGTTTTGAAATTCAAGACTGATTATGTCGAAGATTTTCTTGAATTTTTTAATATTTATTCGCTATTTTACTTTTCCCACGCTGCATTCGGCAGTCCACATTAGTCAAAATAATTGTTTTTACTTATTAATTTAAATAATTACATAATAAGGTAGCCAATTTTTTTGTTTTAAACTCAGTATTCCAACTGGTGATGTGTTCGTAAAATTTAGTAAATTAAGTTATTGCACTGATTTGTTTTAAACAATTAACCTTAAGTTTTTAAATCTCGTTTGTTTTTTTTAATTAGGTTCTTAATTATTTTATAAACAATCTCTTTTGTTTATCTTTCACATGTATCTATGAATTTTAAACGTTCCCTAAAATATCATTAATCATATATTAATAACACATTGCTCTGTTGTAGAAAGAGTTAGCAGTGTTATTGTTATTATACTTTTTCAATCTTAAATATATGTTTAAATGCAATCTTAAATGTTTTTCAAACTTAAATATATGAACTATTAAAAATGTTAGTGTGAAGTCCTGATTTGGGCTTCAAGAAATGGAAAAAACAATCATTTGCTTCTTTGTTGACTTTAGAGTTACATCAATATTTTCTAATTATATTTGCTTTTATTAACAAAGCTTTTTTACACTTTTAAATTCTCTTATTAAATTTATAACATTAGTGATGTAGACTTGTGAAAGTGAGAAATTTTCTAACTTCAGATTATGAAAGGACTCTCCATTATGATTAATGAGCAGCATATTCAGGAAAAAATTACAATTGATTCTTAGATCTAACTTCTGCGTTTGTTAAACACATTGTAAGGTTTCTAAAAACTGTAATTCTGTTTCTATAATTATATCTACTGTTATAGTTATTTATGAATGATTAATTTGAAAGTTAAAGTATAATAAATTACTCAATTTCAAATTATTAAACTTCTTGTAATCATTGAAAATTTAATTCATCTAAAGAAAACACATTTAAATCTAGAATTACAAGTATCTTTCCAGTTTGAAAACTATATGTCTTGAGCTTTAATTTTTTTCATTGAGAATGGTGAAGTTTTCAGATTACTGTCCTTATTAGTTATGAAATCTTCTAATGTATATTCTAAATATTAGATTAAATTTAATTGGTGTATAATCTTAAATATTGATTTATTATACTTCAGGTAATTTTAATCTTGTTTGTGACTTTTTTAAAGTTATTTAAGAAAATTTGAATAGTTCTAAAAACACTTGTTTTGCCAAATGTCATTTAAACTTTTTTTTTTTCACATAGAGCTATCTAATTCTAATCCTTTCTTATAATTTACCTTTTTCTGAAGATGACATGTTATTTTATTCATTGAGAAATCATGTTCGATTTCTCAAAGTAAAAGCTTGAAGACAGGAAAAAAATAACTAGATAAATTACTTTAAAACTAAAAAAAATCTGTTTTTCCTATAATTGGACTGTTATGAACAGGATAATTTTTTTTTAAATGTTCTAAAATTTTTTTGCCAAGAATTATTACCATATATGTTCTAAGTAATATAAAATAAGTTTATCTCGTAACATTTCACTGTGTTCAAAGTATATAGGTTAATCCGGTATGAAATAAATGCAATTGCTCTATCATGTCAACTGTAATCCTAATTAAATATTTTAATCTCTCACTCTAATTTGAAAAACGTGCATAATTTTTGATTTCAACTTTCTTCAAACAGTTGTTTGAAATTATTAATTGTAAGCAATACTGTTTTAGTACCACCCCATTTATTTTTAAGCAATTTTATGAGAATAAGAAAGCTTGATGTTTTGTTTTTCAAAACTGCTATTTCGTATTTAGGATTCTATTGATATTATTAAGATGCTCATGAACCAGGTGTTATGACCTTAAAAACAGGTGTGATCTAAACTGAACATACTGTTATCATATTGTTTGATTTTTAGCTTTTTAATTTGTAATAAATTTGTTAAAATATCTTGTACAGTTATAATTGTTCAAAAAATTTGGTTTTGTAAATTCATTCATTTATCTTAATATTGATATTTTTCCTACTTGTAATATTTTGGACATTTGTTTCAAATATTTATATTCTCTTCATTTAGATTGCTACCATTCAGAAATAAAATCTTAAGAGTATTTGATACAATACTTATATTAAAGTTCTAAGACTGTTGTTGCAAGCATTATTTAAATTTGCAAAATTTTAATTTTATTGCCTTAAGTTCTTTTTTATCTATTTAGAATTTTTCTCCAATATTTGTTAGCATAAATATTCTTGTCAAAGAATGAACAATGAATCCTAGTGCATAATGAAATTAAATATTACTCATAATTATAACAAATTAAATTTAAACAATTTTTTAATTTTATTTTGACCATAACATTGTATCATGTGTGTTCATTTATAGTAACATTTTATATTATCACTCTCTCTCAATATATATGTGCTCTGATTGTAAGAGAAGTGTATCTTTTTTTCCATATAAGTGTTATCAAGTATCAAAATAAATTACAAATTCAAAATTTTTCTATTGGAAGTACTCGAGATGAAAGTGGAAAATTCAGATTCTGAAACATGGGGAATTCTTTTAATATAATCTGGTATGCTGTATTAATGTCTGGCCATTTCTGGTGTATTTAAACTTTTTGGAAATACAAGGCATGAAATTGATAGCTTCTCTTATTGGGTACAACCAATGTAGAATTATGATTATTACTTCAAAATCTGAAGACCTAGAATAGAGATCCTCATATGTGCCAATTCACTCTTGAATGGGATTTCATTGATTGGTGTCATGATTTCTTGTCGATATCTTCTGAAAGAAATTGCAAACACAATTTATTAAACCAGCCTGAACACTTCTGTCTTGAGCTTGTACTAGTTTTAAGCCCCTATATATATGTGTGTACATAATTTTGGAATTTATACATACAGATTAAAATTCTTGGACCCCCAAGGGGTATCAGTACTCTAATAGGCCAGAAGCAAAGTTTGATCTGCCTGATTAACATTCAACAGCTTGTGGTATCATCATATTTATCAGATGCTTATAGTGTTATAAAATTTCTCTTAAATTGTGCAAGTTAGCTGCTAAATGGTAGTTTTTTTGTTTTGTTTTAATGGTATTAAAGTTTAACTGTCATCTGACTTGGACATTTGTATGTCTCTTCATCTGCAGCTACAAGATAATGTGGACTCAACCACAACTGTCTTTTTATGTAAAATATATCAATAGTGTCAAACCTAAGGAAACTAAATCTGGTCATATTTAATCATTATATTGTATTCTAGTTTAAATTATTAACTGTATTATTGCTACCATGTTTTGTAGTCATTAAAGTGACATTTGTGTTCATTACCATTTTAACTATAATTGAAAAGATTTACTAAACATTTGCATTTTTATTAATTCGTTAATGCATAAATATTTTAAAATTTTAAGTAACAAAATATTTTACTATTAGTTTGTCAATATAAACTGTATAATTTCAAAAATTCTTTTCATGGAAATGTACATGTCAAAAGTTTGACTTCCACATTAAAAAAAATTTATACTTCTCATCTCATATTTATAAATATCTTTATTTTAAATGTAATAACTGAAATTAAATTTTTCTGCCCCACTTTTAATAAAACCTTATTCTGATCAATGTTTCAAATTTAAATGCTTACTTTGTTTCCTTTTGCTTAATTGATTTCTGTTTAAATTGTGTGATTTTGGTTATACATTTATATAAAAATTAAATTATTTTAAGTATTCACTTAAGGATTTATATTTTTGTATTCCCATTCAGGGTATGAATATCTAGAGCTACTTTTTAAAATGTTGCCCTAAATTGAATTAACTGTTTCATACATAATGACTTTTAAACAATAAAACTGTAATCTTAATAGGATATCAGATTTGCAGAAAATTGCATTTTTATAAATTTTTTTTATAGTTTTAAAAATTGTAGAAAAAAATAGACCAAATTATATCAATTTTGTTGATGTATTACTTAAATGTACAAAAAATTTTTGATTTCTTTAATTTTGTTCTGCTCTGAGATATAAATTTATGTTCTCATATGTGATAGAAAAATCTTTCTGTAATTTTTTATATTCTCATGTTAAATTGTATCTTGTAATTTTCTTTACACACATGTTTTCGAAAACTTGGAGAAATTTAAAAAGAGGATTATTTTTAAAATTAGAGTAGCATCTTTAAATATAAGTTTGAAAATAATTTTTTTTAAAGAAAAGTTTAACTTCAAGTAAAAAAAAATTCTCAGCATCAAAACAATTTCTTATAGCATGTAAGAAAATTATCAAGTAAATTCTAGATTAGGCATATTAGAATCAAATGTTATGACCTGAATTACTCAAACTTGAAACAATTCATGTTAAAGAAACTAGAATTTTATTAAATAATTGTTATAACAGGCTTTTTAAATGTTTAAACTTTAAAAATAACCAAATCACATATATTTTAGAATATAAAATTTCAACTATATGTATTGTTTTATAGTTTTATTACTTTTGATTAAATTCTTCTCTGTATGAGATCAGTCTTTTAGGTGATTAATGATTGCAAGTTCATTTTTTAAAGATATTAAAGAATTGTTTATTTTGGGATTGACATTTTGGGATTTATGAATTTTCATTAATTATGCATTATGGTATTCTCATAAAATGAAAACTTGAAGAAATATTTTTCTAGCAACAGTATATTACAAATGGAAATTAGTAATGTTTGTATTGACACGCAAGATTTCTCCTTTACTATAAATGAGTTTCTAAATTTTTTATATATTATCTTATTCCAATAAGAACTTTTATAGTAAAAATTATGATTTATGTATATATATATTTTGGTATTCTGAAATCTTAAACTAATCCAGTTTTCAATTTGCATTGAAATTCCTATAATTCCTAATGTTTCATCTACTTTTCTTTGTCTTTTACAATAATATGAAAGGTGACAACTGATAAATTTGGAAAAACATCGCAATTACAACTAGAATTTACTTAGTATCAATTTTTGATATTATAAATCTTTTTTTTTTCTTTTTTTCTGTAGAATTATTATAATGTAGTTAAAATATTGCTTCCATAGAATCTAAAAGTTTGGATCAACAAAATACGGAAAATTGGTGAAGAGTTTCATTTTCATGCTATTAATCCATTTCCAATATCTTGGTCTGAGAAAACTTTAGTTAGGTTTTATTTATAATTAAAAATAACCTTTTTTATTTGAAATGTTTGGTTTTAAAAAAAAAAGAAACAAAAGTCTGTAATTTCAAAGTATTTAACATTTATAAAATCCATTACAAATTATTTAAATATAAGATTGTTTTTGCCTAATTTTAGGTATAAAATTTTTAGGTTTTGATGCAAAAAATATCTTATATTTTTATGTAAGCTGAACTAGTTACTATAAGTAGTCTTGGTTTGATTATTCGTAGTGTGTAAAAAATGACTATAGAGCAACAAATAAACCAAATTATCATTCATAGAGACACTGTTAGTCAAAGCCATATGTAATTTTCTATTCCTACCAGAATTGCATTGAATATTTAAGAAATTTTTAAAATAATAAAGTGCACAAAAACAATGATTTTAAGGCTGTAATATAAAACTTTTGTTTCACAAATTTCAGAGACTGCTTGCCATAAAATTATTGATTTTTTATTGAAAACTCTTAAAAATTAAACTTGAAAAAATTTGTCCAATATTATCATTTAAGTCAAATCAGTATAATAATGAATTAATTTATAGAAAAATGATTATAGTATTTGCATGAGGTCTGAAAATATTTATAGAAATTTGTCATTATCTCCCTTATTATTTTATTTTTTTATTGAATGTAATTTTACAATTAAAACTTACTCTTAATATGAAATAAAACAAGATGTTTAAATTATATATAGAAATTGAACATTATTTGTGTGAAGATCACTTTACACTAATCAATATGAGCTTACATATCTAGATTTCAAATAAGTATAGAAATATTTGAAATTATAAATAAAGATGATAGGTTTGGCTGAAATTATCCACAGTTAAAATCCTATGTATTGGATTTTGATGTTAAAATTCTTTCTATAGATAAGTATTAGTTATTCTTTGGAATTTTAAATAGTAACTCTTCAGTATTGAATTATCAAATTTTATTAAAATATATGAACAATGAATAAATTATATTTGTTACTGATAATATAAATACTTATATTAATGTTATAAAATTAATGTCAATTTTTTCAATGAGATATTGCTTTAGCTCAAATAAGACTTAAAATCCAACGTATGTAGAAGATACGGTCTTCTGAAATCTTATTCAGAAAACTGTCTATAATAAGATTAATAAGTAAAAATTTTTTTAAGAAGTGAATAAAATTGTGCGAAGCATATCATTTGTAAGATATATTTGCTTATTTAAGGAAAAATATACAGTTTTTTAAATTTTACATTCAGAGAATTCTTAAGCTATGAGACTCTTGTTCATGAAAGTAAGTTTACTATTCAGTTTGTATTCTAATCTTTTTACTGCTGTAAAAGTTATTTTAATAATATAGTGTTACAACTTGGTAATTTCAAGTTGAATAGTCATATTCCAGTTTTTGATTATCATTTATTTTCCAGCCCTTGGTGCTGCCTATGGAACTGCCAAATCTGGTACTGGTATTGCAGCTATGTCTATCATGAGACCAGAATTAATCATGAAATCTATTATTCCAGTAGTTATGGCTGGTATTATTGCTATTTATGGACTTGTAGTTGCAGTATTAATAGCAAATAATATAAAAGCACCATCAGATGGGTATAAATTATATAAGTAAGTATTTTAAATATATTTATGTTCCTAACAATTTCATGAATGATTTAACATTTTGAAATCTTCCCAATATTATTTAATAAGAATTTTTAAAAAAATATATTTTGATCTAAGAAAATGTTAAGGGGAAAAAATAAGAAAATTAACATTACTGTGCTTCATTAATTAAAATATTGCACTCTTTCTAATTTTTCTGCACATTAGAACTTTGTTGCAAGAACTTCTGATCTTCATTAAAGCTATAAAACTTAGGTAATAACTTACTAAAATCACTGGAACTTATGGTTCCAAGGTTTGTTTTTTTTTCTTCTAAATTTTTCTTTTTTTGTATTAACCAATAAGGTAGGATACCTACATTTTACTGTAAAAATGGATATTGACCAAACTGGTTCATCATTTAGTTTTTGTTTATTAGGGTCTTTTAAAAGAAGCTAAATCGAAATTATCAGCAAAGCAGTGATCATCACTGAGTAATTTTTTGTTCTTAAAATTAGAAGAGTTTAAAACTTGGGAAATATACTTATTGTAGGAATAATATAATTCTAGAAATCTCAATTTATGGCATTGCAAGAGTTGATGGAATTTTTCGTGTATAAACAAAATTGAAATAAAATTGTTTCATGAGGTTTTGGAATTTTATTACATTATTTGTTTTTCTTTTCAGTGGATTTCTTCACTTTGGAGCAGGGTTATCTGTGGGGTTGAGTGGTTTGGCTGCTGGATTTGCAATTGGTATTGTTGGAGATGCTGGTGTAAGAGGAACAGCCCAACAGCCTAGACTCTTCGTTGGAATGATTCTTATCCTTATTTTTGCTGAAGTACTAGGCTTGTATGGGCTTATTGTTGCCCTAATACTCACCACCAAGCTTTAATTGGAATCTAAAGAATACATGGGCAGATTCTTTAGCCAAACAGTGGTTATTTATATTGACTGCACATGGAATTTCAGCTGAGAGCATATAAACCTGGTTTCTGTCATTACTTTCAAAAATTGTTGCAAAGATGCCATATCTCATGTTGCCACAAACTATTTGAACACTAAATCAACTATTGATTTTATCAATTTAAAGATATCCAAAACTCTTTTTCTTTCCAACAAGTTAATTATATAATTTTAAAAGTGTGTTCGCACACACAATTTTTATAAGCATTTTTATTTTCTGTTACTTTTTAGTCAAAGCAAAATGAGTTTCTGTTGATGTTGGCATCTTTGCTTAGTCTTTGTGAATGTCATAGTCTATTGTATTTGATTTTTCTGTGTCGTGGGGATAACCTCAATTTCCGTTTTGCCCCAGACTGATGTGTGTGTAATGTTTTAATGTGGCTTAAAAAATAAAAAGGAAAAATGTCTGTATATTCTAATTTAAAGCGAGTATTTAAGTTATATGCATGCAAAATAACTGTAAATGGAAATATTTTTTTCTGAAGTGGAATCTAATTGATTATAAATCAACATATCATTTTGACTTCTTTCACCTAGTGTAATATTTAATTATGTCTTTTAAGGACGTTAAAAGTATCTATATTGGTTTTAATGAAAAATTTGTTAAGGTTTTATTGTTAGCACATCAAAGATTTCCTATTTAACAATCAAATTGCCTTATCTAGGAGAAATGTATTTCTGTGCTCATTGTTTTGTTCAAATATAGTATTGATGCCACATGGATTGTATTGTCTGATATGTGAAAAGTGATTGTTATTCATAGTAATCATTGAATTGTTTCGAGATCTCTTCTAAATCTGGCAATATATAAATTTGTATGTAAATTGCTTGTTTAATTACTTCTGGTTATAGTGTTATGAATGTTATGTAATCAACACTGTTTAAATGATTCACCAATAAAAAAAAAACGTTTATACACTGTTTCAAATATTCATTTTCTCATTATGGCTGCCATTGCCAAAATCATTGTTACAGTTTTTGTTAAATTTCAGAAGAATTGTTAGTTATATATTTAGTATATCTCTTTCTTCCAAAGTGTACTTCTCAAATTGAATTTATTCCTTACTATTCATGTATTTTATGAAGTTTTGTTATATATTTTCAGAAGTTATCTATTATGAATTTGAAAGAAAAATTAAATTTGTACATTGTTTTCAAAACATTCCATGTTTGTAATCTTCTATTTTATGGAAGTATGTTTGTGAGAACGTATGTGAGATCTTTATTTTTAAGTTTGCAGTTATCAGTTGAAATTGGTAACTTTATTCAGATAGTCATTTTATATATGTTGCTAAAAAGAATGAATTTTTTAAAGTGTATGCAGAGTATTTAATTTTATTATGTATAAAAATGTGTTTTAAAAAATTGAACTGTGTGTTTGTGAAATCATTCTTTAATCATAAAGTTTACAAAAAATGACATTTAATTGTGTACAGAATGTTGTGTTCTTGGAAACATAAATAGTTGACTCAAAGGTATAGTTAATATATATATATACACTAGAAATATCTAAAATTGTAGATTAGTTACAATATGTGAAACTTCTTTTGTGTGGATTTAGAAGTATACAAGCTTCATGCCATTTGGAGGTGAAAGTTTATGTATGTAAAAAAAAAAATTCTAAAGTTGTCTTATTTTTCAATTTTTGTTAATAAATATTGATTAAAATTGAGTATAACTTCAGAAAAACCTTATTTCCATTATATGTTTGGTACATTGAATGTCAAAATTCCATTGTAGGATGTTGATCATTAAACACTTGTGTAAATAAAAGATGAACAAATTGCCAATCATTATGCTTTATTTATTTCATTTAAGGGAATATGATCTTACATGAATTGATTTGGCATTGAAATAAAACCTGATTGTTATTTGATAGTTAAGAGCCATATTTGCATAAAACATTTTTCAAAAAACTATTGTCACATTCAAACCATTTCATTGATAATTTGCTTTTAATTAAATATCCTTAAATGTGCATAAAAATATAATATTTTTTATGTTTGTTACTGAAATAATATGCAGGTACTTAATGTTCATCCATGATGTTTTTTAACATTGTATTCGTGTTACTGAAAGTTGTATATTTACTCTAGTAAATTGAGCACAGAATTTTATTTTGTAAGCACGGTTGAATATTAACTGAAAGATTCATGAAATTAAATTTTGCTTATTGAGTGGTGGAACCAAAAATCTGGCTTTAAATTATATACCCCAAATTCTATTTTAATGGTCTCTCATCTATTTTTAAATTATGAATTTCTGAAATCATTTCAGATTTGTTTATCTTTTATAGCACATCTTGTTGCTTCTTAAACTAATTAAATTTAGGCTAATTTAAGTGTCGAAAATCTATTTTGACAGTGTCCAATAAAAAAACATTTGTTAATGTCTTGTTAATCATATGCCATAAATCATTCATAATTTCAAGTGTTTGTAGTGCATTATAGATATTTTGTACTGTTGACACTAGTATGATCTGAATTTTTTTTTTTTTTTTTAACTTGAAGCTCTTCTAAGTCTTTGTTATTTCCTTATACCTATATAGTTTCTCCTTTTACACAGATTTTATCTGAATATTCTGCACAGAAAATAGTATTGCAGTTGGAATGTTGATGTCCAGGTCTCATTCACAGTTCTTAGCATGTTTACAATGTGTATTTTCATGCAGGTGACTTACTATGACTTCAAAACAATATTTTAATAGAATTAAATCATCCTCCATAAGCGAGTTTTCTGTGCACTATGAATTTCATTTAACAAATTTCTGGCTTGTAAAATTTGAAATTTTTTGGAATCACACCATGGTTCACTGAAATTCAGTATTTTCTAAGTAAGAGCATTGCTTTGAGAAGACTTCATGTTGCAAATTGTGATTGCCTTGTTATTAGATACCAATTTATAAGAAGACTAGATCTTTAATGCAATTCTTGAAAAGCTTGCATTTACAAGTTGCCCGGGTAGCAGCTTAATCTTTAGATACTGGAATTTAATTCATTTGTTTGTTTCTTACCTAGACATATCTATTGAGAATATTCTTCAAAATTTTGGTTCTAATTGAATTGGATCGTGTACAGATAACACTACTTAATAGCAAAACTAGCAATGTACCAAAGTAATTTAGAATAATTTGATAAAGTTTGCTGAGTGCCAGATATGCAAAAATAGTCTTTTACTACTATGCATTTAAAATTTTCTCTATGCATGAAATAATTTCTCTTATTTTTTTTTCATATTAGTGAAGTGAATTTTTTTTACTCGTAATGTTCCTATTCTGGGCAATCTTATCATTCATGTTACTATTTAGCTATAGTATGTTTAAGACCATTAAGGGTAACAAAAAAATGACTCATTTTATTAATTTATTTCAACACATAAGAAAGCTATTGCATTTAATATAATTTTAAATATGGTTAGATATATCTATAAGAAAGCTTTATTAATATTGCAAGTATTAAAGTAAAATATCTAGTGTTCGGAACAAATGTTTCATAGACATCTGAGAGTAGATAATATCTGTCAGATCACAGTTTAATAAGAGATATTTGCATATGTAGAATGAGAATTTACCTATGCGAAAAAATATCACATAGAAAATATTACATTTCTATTAAGAAAAAACTTGTTCTCAATTTCTGTTGAAAAATTGCAGCTATATATCAATTGTGCTTTTCTATGAATTGCTCAATACTTTTAACGAAACTTTTAATCTGATTTAAATGTGTCAATGACTGCATATCATTAAGTTCTTTTAAAATTGAATTGATTTATAAAGTAATGAAGATGAATGGAAGTGTGGGAGAATGCAATTATCACCCAAAATCAACTTCGATAAAATATTGTTCCTGACCCCTATTAAAAACACTCATTTTCAATAACTCCTAGATTTAATATAATAGAAATTTTAATAGAAAATTCCTTTTTATAATCGAATTTTTATTAAGATTCCTGTTTTATTATCGGTTTTTTCTACAAGTTTGATCCTTGTCTTACGCATTTTCTAAGCAGTTTTGTATCGTTTTTCAAGTGATAAAAATATCTTCTAAGATAGTTAACTGCATTCATATTTAACCTTAAAAAAGGGAAATGTTTAGTAAAATCTCTTACTGGTTTCCAGGTTTAATTCATAGCAAGCTGAATTATGTGCTCTACGTTTTTTCACAGATTTTTAAAATACTTATGTGAAATGGCTTTCATTTATAAGTTCTTCCCATAACCTCATCAAATAATTTGTTCGCTATCAAAGGACTTTGAGACATCAATATTTCTCTATGAATGAAAGTTTTGGGAAATGATATTGGTATTTTTATTTCTGTGTAAGAGCAAATCTGTCTTTTCAGTCAACTATAGAAGCAACACTTTTCGAATTTTAATCAAAGATTTCTTAAATATTTTAAAATTCTTTAATTTTCTTAAGTAATTATTCTTCTAGTAATTAGATTGTAATTCTATTAATTAATTTTCTTTAAGTAATGTTTCTTTATCTACTTGTCTTGGAAAATTTCTTAAGATAGGAATTTTTATTGAATTTCATCTTTTAAAACAAATTTTACAAACGGTAGAACTCAATACTTGATGAAGCTTGTTGACTTGTCTCCATTTGAAAAATTCCCATACTTCACCTTGTCACAAAATTTCTCTAATAACGCGCGACATTGGTTTGTTGTATTGTTTGAAGCGGAATATTTTAAATGTTCCTTTCTACTTTCTCATCGTTTTACATATTGTAATTTGACATTCTGGCAACAATATCTCACCGAGTTTTCTTTCGCTATGCAAAAAGTTCAGCCATATTTTAGCATTTGATACCTAGAAAACGAACTAAATCAGAAACAATAGAATATAGCTAAAAGTAGTATAATAAAAAAATAAGCATTAATATTGTGTTTGGTGATTCTACATTTGGAATAACCAAACTACGTGTGTAATTCTGCACCACATAGCTAGACTGTTTGCATAAATAATGCATACATAGTCGTACTGGGTTCCACTCTGTAACAAATGAAAAACTATCTTTACTTAGCTATGCTTGTGCCGCACATATAACCTTACGATATCAATTTTACAATTTAACTAAAATTGTGTTAATTTTTTTCTTCCATTTTTTTTAACAATTTAATTAGTAACGCAAGTAGAATAAAATTAATCAAATGTTGACTGGTTTAACAGAACACTACTAAACAGAATATTTTCTCCTTTCTGCTAAACAAGAGAGGAGGATAGGAATTCACCAAATGTAAAGCTTAACAGAACACTACTAAACCGAATATTTTCTCTTATATTCGATATATATTATCTCTTATATCTCTTATGTTTCTCTTATACAAGAGTAGAGCGGATAATTCTTACATGAGGTTCATATTATTTTAATATCTTGCGGGGTTCTGGAAAACCCTCTTTGGAAAATATTGATCTTAAAAAACTTAGTTGCACTGCTTTTGCTTTGTGGACACATAATGTATTTTGTTTAATAAACTGGGTATACGAAATAATAGTTTTTTTTATATTGAATTAACTGCAAATGTTAACTGTATAAAATCCTGCCTGGAATGTTTTAAATTTTAATTAATTATAACTGCACACACATTTTTTTACAGAATAAAAAATAACTAATTTTTAATTTTAGAAACCTAATATTTCAAGAGTGATAAATCATTGAATTTATAAAACATTTATATATTTATGCACTTAATCAGAACTTATTTATTGTGGAGAAAAGATTTATTCTTGTACTTTTCGATTGTTTTCTGGAATGTTTCTATTGCCATGACAACTCTTTCTTTAGACGAGCGTTTTCTTGATTTATATCGTAAAAAAATTCCTGACTAAGATGTTTTAGTTCATTTATAATTATCTAGAATTTTTATAAAAATAATACATAATATGTATGCATTTCTGTAAAAATAATACAGATCTGAGTTCTATCTTCATGCAGTAAAAATGGAGATTATACCACGTAATCATTGAATTTGCCTGTTTTTCTCTGTTTATGTTCAAGCGACCCGGTTATGGTATCAAAAATGTGCTACTGTTGATTTAAAGGTCGAACATTTACCTTTTGCGTTAATTTTAACTCTTCGAAATCTACCAGAAACAAATGTATTTGTATCTGTTTTATCGTGAAAAGAGCAAAGTAATTGATAATAAGTATAATTTAAAAAAACGCCTGTTATAAATTTGAAATCCTATAACAGTCAAATGAATCTTCTATTTATATCTGACGACTATGATTGATTTCAATTAAACTGTTAAAATTTTGAAATAGTAGACAAGATTTCCTAATGAAAATTTTGTGCTCATTGCTTATGTGTTTTTTGAAGTTACTTTCGGAATTTGAATGAAATTGTAATTATTTTAAAATACAAAAGATAATTTTGATAAGGATGTATAGTAATGCAGTTACTTAATTTTAAGATAAGAGCTTGTGCTAGACATCAAATCAGTTCAAATCTAAATTGACGTTTGATACCATCCTAACTCTAAAAAACTCAATCGTTAATATTTGGCCTCTAAGAATTTTTTAATGCGCAAATTTAAATATGAGACTTTTCATTTATACCATGGATTACTTCGTAGAATTTGGCTCAGATCGAGGAAAGTGTACCATAATGAAAACCTGTTCGATGAATAATAAATTTAGAATAATGAATAGGAAACGGAAATATGGACGGTAGATAGGATAAGGAAGTATAAAGTAATTTTACTCGATGAGATTGAAACTGTTTAATAAAAATAAAAAAAGAACTACTTGATCACCCATTCATTATTCGATTTTATGACTGCTGCTAAGAGCTAAAGAAAACGATAATTTAATAACTTCTTTATTTAAGCAGATGATATTTTTCTAAACATGAAACAAATATCGCAGTTTGTGACAGTAATTGTGTTTTCGCTTTCATTTTTGTTCATAAATTCTACATTAGAAATCAAATTAAAAACTTTTATTAATTAATAAATTAATGTGAAGAAAGCAAACTGTATTTCTCTGTAGTACATGAATCGCGTGGGAAAACTAACTCTCCTATTGGTAGAAAAATATTATCCAGTGATAGAAAAATATTAAAAAATTATCGAACGCGCGAGAAAACATTTTTTACAACTCAGTGACCTTGATTTTAAGGTTGCCTTCTGAGCGAATGAATGTTGAATATTTTATTAGAATTTCGCGAAAAGGAAGGTGCACCATTATGTAATGTAGTATTCTTTTTTGTTTCGGTCTCATTTTTTATAATACGCCTGGAGCAACATGTGACCATGCGACGCCGTGAATCTGCAATAAATATTAATTTTTTTATTTGAAAAGCTTGTCGAAGAGACGCGTGTGAAGAATCTGGTTTGGGTATTAGCTACCGGTTTTATTGGTTATGCACATTGCTTGGGTACTATTTATCTTTAGGCGCGTCAATTAGGCTCTATAATTCTGCAAAATGCGTCTCTGACCTCTTTGGAAGATTTTAAATTTAATTTTAAGATGGGCTTAAATAGCGTATTTCTTATATTCATGTTAAATGTAACCTGAAGTTCAAGTTGTATATAATATTGTTAGTGGTTAAAAAAATGTATTTTTTAATGTTGATTTCATAATTTTATTTAGTAAAATGCATATACTATTTGAAATATATTAAATAATATAGAATTTCATAAACTTGGATCAACATATTTGAAATGTGTGTGTGTATAGTATAATATAGCTTTTTTTTTAAAATATTGATTACTTCATGCATTTATTTTAATAGAGTATATGTAATAAGATATATCGTTTACTATGTATGCATGCAGTGTGTTCGTAAGTTCGATTCTTACCTTGACTGTGCATATTTGTTACGATTCGGAATTTACATAGGTTCCGTCATTTGTACAAAAAATAATCTTAAGAGCAGCGAAAAACCAACCAAATTAGTGATGCTGGGATATTCTTAAGCTATTGTCTTTATGTATGTTTGCTAAATTATTAATAAAAATTGATTAATGATTTCTTTTGAATAGTTAGATCTTAAAATTTAGATGCTAAATAGTTATAGTAAACTGATTTCTTAGATTATGTAACACTATTTCGTATTTAGATTGTTGATTCTCTGCATTGAATATTTTTACATAGTATATCACATGTGTTAAAATATAGTTGAGCCGCAGTTTATATACAATAGTGAGAGCAAACCACTGTCACGTGTGTCCATGATAGATATCAAATAATTTACAAGGGATTAAACATTTTTTAAAATGTTTATACTCTCAGGTAAATATTTCTTTGAATTGATTGTTCTGTTCTTCAGGAAATGTTAAAAGCCGAGCAATTTACTGTTTAACAATAGAAATAATAAAATAGAAAAGCATTTTCCTTTTTTTATTAGGATGCGAAACATATCATGACTTTTAGTCTAACTGCGAAAATACTCTTTCGAATAAGAGCTAGAACGTTAAAATCCTCATGACAGCATTATCATTGGTTTATCATCATTATTTTTATTTGAATATTTGAGAATTTGAGTAAAATTCTATGTGTTCATTTCTTCAGTCTTTAATCAATATTATCATGCAAAATATTATTATATTGTCATATATTTGGTACGGCAGCAGAATTTAAATTCAACTTTTGCGAATTTTTGGCACATATAGGGAAAAAAGTTTCATTACTCTTTCTCTCTCTAATTTCCACACAAAACAGGTTTATTTAAATCTATTCTCACCACAGTTAAAAATTTTACGCATAATAAATTCATTTAGTAATTATTTGTTTTTATCTCATGTTAAGGACCTTCAGGTTTGTTACTATAGCTTCGATATTAAACGTCTTAGATATGTAGTCTTTGTCTCAGCCGCTTGTCGGTTCAACTCTCACTCGAGCATGGATGTTTGTAACGTATTGAAATCAACCTAAACTATGAGGACTGAAGGAATTAGCTTTCATATATCAAAAATGCCTTTAGAACGATGATGATTCTTTTAAATCTTTTTTCTACTGAAAATTATCTTTTAATGTATTACACATTATGTTATGTACCAGGGATGGTGAACCTTTTTGATGCCCGTGCCACAAAGTCATAAAAATTCTTTTTTAAATAGGTAACGTGCCACAATAAAATTTCATTCGATATGTTATCATGGTGAAACTATATCTAAGAATAATTAAACAAATATAAAAGCAATTCTTCTTTAAGCAATTTTTTTATTAATGTTTTACAAAAGGCAATATGCAAGAAACAAAATTCACGTTAAAAATTAATTGTTTTATTGGGATTTTTGTTGGTTTACACAACATGATAAAGATTTAATATCTGGTTCCTATTTAGTTATTTCAACAGTACGCATGCAGAGCTCTACTCACATGTCATTCTATTCCTATATTTATTTTCTAAAAAATTAAATTCTGAAAATAGAGAATTCACATGCCCTTTTTGCTTTTGCTAATATTTTTTAAACAATTTAACGTGTCAGGAATTAAATATATATTCCATGTAGTCAGAATTTCATCTTCTGCAATTTTATTTTATCCAATAATTGATTACTTTCAATAATTTCTAAATCATTTCTTAAATCAACAATTTTTTTGTTTATATGGAACAGGAATGAAATTCAACTAATTCCACTTCTAATTCATTAAAATTTAACCACTCAAGGACTTTTATATTTAATTTTTTAAATGGTATTGTATCAGGATATAAAATAAATTTTAAAATTTCTTCAAATTTTTTTTTTCTTTAAACTGCGTAAATATTGTACAAAGTTCCTGACTTAGAGTTTGAAGAAATCTTCATTAAATTAGCCATAATAAGAAATTCTAAAAAAATATATTTTAATAATATTGTTATAAAATAGTTAATTCGTTTGCAAGAACATATTTCGTCATATATTAAAGTATTACCAACACAAGAAAATAAATAATATATTAGTTCAAGGTAATTTTAATAATTATTTCTATATTTTACACTGATTTTTTATGTAATGATAAAATAATTTCTCATAATACTAAAATATTTTATTGTACAAAAATAAGCAAAATAAATTATAAGTTTAGTAATTTTGAATACCTTAAGGCTGTTATAGGTTAAAACTTCAGTCGTGACGTAATATGTTCTTACAAACGAATGCAGAATATAAAATATGTAAAAATATTTACCTAAAACCAACACTATATCTATTTACAATAAATGGTTACATTTTTTAACAAATCACTGAAGTTTTAAAGAAGACGATTTACTAAAAATGACAAATGCAGTCTGTCATCTGATTCGAGCCCTACGACGGCAAAAACATTAGAAGGCGAAACTGGATACGCAAAAAATTTATCTAATGCGCATCTTTATATACTTCGAGAGAATTCATGTGATAATTTAATAATAACATATATAATTTGACGGTTTTAGTAAACATACTAAGACAGGTTTTCAGTAGGTATTTAAATCATAAATTATAAATTAAGAGTAGATTAATATAATTTTCAATTCATTTCTGTGAAAAAAAGATAAATATATAAAAAAATAATTTTGTTTTTGTGTGTGCCATCAAAAATTTCAACCGTGCCACTGGTTCGCCATTCCTGTTATATACATTATTTTTCGTATTAGTGATAAAATATTAAATGTATAAATAAAATTTGATAGCAAATCCTATCACTCACATAAGTTACAGAATATATTCTTCACATAGGGATATATTAAACATTTCTCATATTAATGATTTTATAACTTAGTGATATTTTGTTTTTTGCTTGATGGCAAATATAGAGGTTTAAAACCATAAAAAATTGTGTGATTTAAACTCTTTCATTTTCTTTAAAATTTGTCCGTTTTTATTTTCCCCAGCATACTAAAAATGAAAATCGTCTGCTTGTCTACTTCTTTCCCAAGTGGAAATGGAGTTTTATAGTTTATCTTTATGATTTGTGTCAACACTCGCACTACGAGTGTTATAAATCACCGCTCTTTCAATAAATGTTACATGCTTAACTTTCATATCACCCGACAAGAATGTGGATTGTTGATTAAGTTATCGCTTTGGAGTACTTCGAGAACAAGGTTACAAGATTATAAAAACATTCTCGTCCTGACGACTGCATCTGCCTTGATTTACATGGAATAGTTTGTAAATTTTGTAACTCGCTTAGGGAAAAGTATTTTTATAAAATTATATTTGGTTGGAATATACTCAGCTTTATAATAATTATTTTCTCTTGTAGGTCTTTTGCCTATATTTAAAAAATTAAAAGGAAAAGCTATAAGGAAAACATTTTTAAACACTACTCTCCTCACCACTTACTTTTATTATTTGAGTTTCCTCCAAAATTAACGTTTACGGAATGCTTTGTTATTAATGCTTTATTACCAATGTAAATTAAGTTTTTTACCATTTATTAAATCGCTACCTTTTTAAATTTTAATCAATTTTTATCGCTTTTTTATATTTAAGACTCGCGTTTTTATATTTAGATATAGATTCTTTAATTTTTCTTTCCTTTTGAGACTGATCTTTTTAAACATTTTAATAGAGTTCCTGCCAATATTTTTCTTAACTTTTGAGCGGAATTTTTTGAGGAAACTACCGCTATATTTAGAGAATGATCAAAGAGTGCATGTCATTATGAGGTTTTACTTCTTCGGCCACTTTATATGTCCTTCAGGAGCAGTTATAGTATAGAATTTCTTAGCCCCTTGCGAGAAGTATTTTTATAAATTGTACTCAAGAAGTATCTATAAGAATTATTCGCCACTCCTTTTAAATTGCCGATTTAGGGGTCTTACAGGAAAGATAATGTTTTATCAGATAAATTTATTTGTATAAATTTATTTTTTGAGAGAAATTTTTATAAATATTGTGGGTTTTACTCACAAATATTAACTGTTAAATCTAAGGAAACTTTTTGACGTGTTTTTTGCAAATATACCTACACAGAGTAAAAATGAAGCATTTATTTCCATCTGCAAAATTTACTTCTTAAAAACGTCCTTTTCTATGGGACTACATAAAAATGCAGCAATTTGTGTTGATGTTCCAACTTACTGCGAACGTTTGCTTACTTTATCTAGTCTTAGAACATTCTGTATCAATTGAAAAGGTGCATGATTTCTTTTGTATTCCATTACTTCCAACTGTCTTTGAAATTTGTCTTTGGGTACATTTTAAGGCTTGTATTTCACACTAAAGAAACAAGTTCCATTTATCAGCTTTTGTATAATTTATATATGCAAAATAATAGAATTTTTAAACTCTAAGAAATTTATAACTCTGTTCGAATTATAAGCATCAAGACTGTCACTAAAATCACAATAAATAGTTATTGCCTAAAACAGCGGCTTATGACGGCTTTGATATAGTAATAAATTTTGCACTCTCTTTTTCTAAACGTCCTTATGTAACAATACAAATAAAAATACTTTTCTATACGAACTGGTATATTTATAAATTCTTGTAATCTAATGAAAAGCAAGTAATGCTATGAGTTGGTATCATGTGATATTTCGCTTTTATTATAAATATTTTTTGTAAGAAGACTCATTCTTACATTTCTTAGTGAACGAAAATTCGATTTCACAAATAAGTTTAGGCAAATGTCTTTCTCTTTTCAATCTATTAAATTAAATACGAGAATTTTTAGATAATTTGTTTCATTTTTATATTTTAAAATTTAGGGAAAAATATATGTATATATATGAGAAATATACTACATATTATCTTAATTCTTTCTATCAAAATGAAGATGTAACAGGACTTCTTAAAAAAACACAGATAAACACCGGAAGTTTTGAACCTGACCGAGAAAAACAACAATATTTATGGTTAAAAAGCTTTCACGGAAGTCAAGGAACTGAATTTTCCGCTAGCCTCCCATAGAATTCAAAGAACAATTCAAAATAACAAGCACGATACTTTACATTCAACGAACGTTGAAAGGATGAACCAAGTACAAAATCATGAGCTTGCCAAGGACGCATTTTAGCACCTAACGGGCATCATTCACTTTCAGAGGCATTGTTTGTAAAAAAAACAACATTCTTGATTAGGATGGTTAAATCATGAGGAATCCGCTTACATCTGAGGAGAGTCGTGAAGATTCGATAATTTCAGTAAACACAGAACTTCATAATTGGTTGTTATGTAAAATAATAGAATGAGAGCAGTCCATTTGGCGTATATTTTCTTCGTAAGCAGAAACAAGAATCAATTATTTTCCCCATGGCTTGTCAATTGGATTACATGTACCTCGAAACTTTGCTTATTAATATGTGGCCAAAAACATTCAAAATTGCCAAAATGCGACTTCGCGAATTTATTTCTGAATATAGATAATATGTTATCCATATTTAAGAATGTAGGTATAATAAGCGTTTCCTTGAATAAACTAATTCACTTTTTCTTGATGATTGTCTTAAAAATATACGTGATGATACAAAAAAAAAAAAAATAATTATTGTTAAAAATTATGCAAATGAATTTATTAAAATTTCGTTCAAACTTCTAATATACGTATGCGATCTATATGTAAATATAGATCATATGGGGCATAGTACAAATGGTTTATAATTTTATCTACTTCATAGACATATGAGCCTGATAGTGGTGGGAAAAAATTCTGTAAACTATTTTGTAATAAATTTATCTTAGAAAGGATCCCTGGGTGTTACTTAAAGTACTATAAAACAGTCTAAAGCTGACTCTTGACTCCACCAGTATACAGGTTAACCAAATGATTATTTATGAATATTTAATTGAAACACGAATTTATATTCTACATTATATCCATACTACATGAACATATACAAGTTTATTAGTTGTGCTATAGCCACTTTTTGAGCACGAGAGCTTATTTGACCGATATCTATAGTTGCAAACGATTCCGAATCACTACAAACATCCGTGCCTGAAAAAGGAAGTAATTTTTTTTAAATTGTTTTCAGTATTTTTAATGTATTTCTCAGGAAAATGTATTTTATCTATAGAGTCTTATGTATTTTATCTATTTTTAGTATTGCACTGAAAATTTTCTTGCACCGTATATATTTTATCTGCTTACCATGTTAATTTTTAAACAATATCAATATTTGTGGTTTCTGTCGTGGCAGTATAATTGGGTTCATTTGTTATATATGCACTTTAATAAATGTAAAAAATGTAAATTTTTATATAATTCACACACATATATTTCTAACATCACTTATATATTTTACTCTACTCATTACTAATAGAACGTTTGTTATCCAAATACTTAACCGAGCATCAATTTTTTCCCCGCGTGTCCTTGAAAACACTGAGAAATCTCATCGACCACATACAAAATTTTGTCTTGGCATGTATGCTATGTTCTATTTATACTATTTCGACTCACTCAGTAAATACAAGGGTATAAGTATTCCTTGTTAGAATATTACTCATAGTTACGTTAATTTACAATTTCTATATCCATATCAGAATATGTTTGCATTGGTCTACCATTGTATATTTCATATTTAAATGAGCAATTCACCATATTTGTGCTTTTCGTGCATATTTCAGAAACGTCTTCACGATCCGTTATTTTCTTATTTTGCTGGAAACAAAATATCTTTCCAAGACACATTCCAATGTGATTGAGATGAAATAACTTTTGCCACGAGGCATGAGTTACTTTCAGAAATCACCATACAATAGGAATAATATGCACAAATTTTCAACTTTCTTAAATACTGAACACAGTAACCTACTTCCAAATTCAGAAATAGCCTTGAAATCTTATCAATGAGCTGTGTAATGTATGTGGATGAAATTAAGATTAAACATTGCTAGATGAAATCAAATTTATTCGTAACGCGTAAATTTATTCATTTGATTTGATTTTTATAATCTAAGCATATTTTTTATAGATATAATAGATTCTTGCATTACTTACACATGAAATTAAATTTATGTATTATAAATTATATGATATTCATTGGTACATTTCTATATATCATTGAAAACTATACATTCAGACTTCTTGTTGTTATGTTGTGTCAGGTAAGCTGGCATTATGGGGTATGCTGCTCCACTTTTCCAACTGAACCATATTTTGGTGTGGAGTCCGACTTCCTTTGTACACACACGCCATAAGCTCCGGTTTCTAGCACCATTCACACAAGGAAAAGACAAAGACAGGATAAATAGTAAGAGAGGAAATACATCCATGCCCGAATCGTTTTAGTTAAGTGCAATATATATATATTGTATTTAACTTAAAAATAATATAAAAAATCAAATTTCGTTAGTAAACGAGTGTGGCAACAGAATTCTTGTTGTCTTAATAAGGTAACCTAATTAGTGGACCTAATTTGTTTAATTAGAGAATTACCTTAATGAAAAAATATCCGAATTCGATGTTAATCTTCATTGTTTCGTTATCACTCTTTTTATATAAATGCGAATCTCATCATGATTAAATATCTGCGATTTTCTTTGATGGAAAAAATTAATTTAGAGTCTTGATGGTTTCCATTATTAATGGCATTATTCGAAACAATATGGAGGCTCTATTTTAATTAGTCTCAAATTCTTAAAAGAAATTTCCTTGGTGTGAACAGATGTTTTGCCTTTGGTTTAGGAACACATATAAACTTAATATATTATCTGTAACACCATGAGCCTTATTTTTATCTTTTGAATGGAACTTTTGCCCTTTGACAATGCTTGAGTTCGAAAAATGGGAGCTTCAGAAAAATGATGCTTCCATTCATACCACTTGAGTTAATTTGATTTTAGACTCTAGAACTTAAACCCTATACTGTAGATGTGCTCGTGAGATGTATCCAAATCAATCACTGCCCAGACCATAATGTTTTGACCTTGAAATAAGTGGTATTCTGGAGCATGTTGTGTAGTACTTGCGTGCTTCAGACACTTATTCAGTTAGCAGTCAGTAAGTTCAGCGTAAATTTCAATTCATGTACCAATTAGACACGTTTTGTACGAATAAGAGATGTTTTGAATCAATTAGACACGTCTTGTACCAATTAGACACAGCCCAAATAAAACGTGTATCTTCTTACCTTGTCGCAATATAAGAGAAACTAGGAAGTGTTTAATAGTGTTTTGTTAAGCTCTCTTTGATGGTTCTATATTTTTCTCTGATGAAACATTACACTATCAAAAAATTTTAAATGGAAAAAACTTGTTAAATAAACTAAGGTAAATATTTACATAAAAATAACAAAAAATCATTCATTCTACATTAGTTACGTTAACACAAATTTTCTATGTAAAATAACTACAGTTTAGTATTGATATGGAATTTATAACAAATGGATAAATGTAAAATATGAAATAAGTAAACAATATATATAAAGTAATGAATGGAATTTATAACATCTAGAAGTATGCGCTTTCATTTATTTCCCCCGTTTTCTTAGTTCTCATAAAAATATTTATATCCCAGTAAAATTGAGCCTTAATATTTAAATTTATCAAAATTTCTATTCTGATAAAAAAAATACATAAATAAATAAAAAATAAAAAAAAAACATCTAATAATATTCTGTGACAAGATCGAGAAAAATTCCGTTTTATAAAATAATCATGAGCTAATTATTCCTAGTTATTTTTAAGAAACAGTTGTGTGTGTTTTAATTTTATTTCTCTTAAATATAATTAAATATTAGCACTAACTAAATTGTAACTTTACGTTAAATTTAACGTAAAGTTACAATTTAGTTACGTGCTAATATTTTGGATCATATAGTATTAGGAGTTAGTTATATAAAATTGTGATAATTTTATAAATAAATAAATGTCTTTTTTATAAATTAATCAAAAGATATAACTAAATATTTTTTTATAAATTAATCAAAAATATGAATACATTTTTTAAAATTAAAAATTAACTTTCATAAATTTTTGCTGAATTGTGACCTTCTCCGTGGTTACTGACACCGCTGAGATCAGCCTTAAAAATTCAAATTATTAATCTAATTCATGTGGCAAACTATTCTAACTTAAGCCTCATTGCAATTGGCTAATCTGCATTTTGTGACGTCACTTGGAGTTATACATCATAAAGTTATCTCTCATTTTTTCCTCAAAATACAGTTTATATCATAGTTATTTTAAAATCACTTTTAGTTAGAAACATTAATTTGTTTGTTTAAAATTGTTTAATTAAAACTTTTTTAATTAATTTGGAATTATTTTATTTCTAATTTAAAATGTTTATTTTTTTGATGGAATGCCGTCTTATAATTTAAGTAAAATCGTGTCCAGAGTCAAATAACAAGCTATAATATTTTCTTTATAATATTTTCTGATAACTAAACACAGTTATAACTTTCAACAGAAAACAATGAGTTGAGCATGGCTTACAGCTAAAAATCGTGAAACATAACAAACATTTTAAAAAATTAATAAACATTTTAGTGAACAAATTAATACATTTTTTTTATTTTTTAAGATGAAAAAGTAAATAAAATTTAAATTTACAATTTATTCTAAGAAATGTGTAGACTTTTTTAATATTAAACAGCATAACTAGAGAATAAAATATTTAAAATATATTCAAAATATTATTACAATTATGTTATAACATTTTACGGACTTTTTATAAGCATTGTGAAATTATCCCTTTCATAATGATTTTATCAGATAAAATCAATCATTTTTATACATTCGCAGCTCTTGTAGATTTTGTGTATTTTGTGATGAATATGCTATTTGATGTAATGCTTTTTTACTTATAATTTAGTGTTATTATAATTTTATGTTTATTTATACGTAAATTTTTCACATTAGAAATTTTCTCATGAAATTGTACCACAAATTATTGCTGCCACTCTTTCCTTTTTTATTTTTTTATTTTAACTAGTATAACCCAGTGAAGCTTGTACCGCCCCTATTTGAAGTAATACCATTGAATAAGCTAATTTCATCTTTACAGATTTTTTCAGCCATATTTATCAGCTGGAACTTTGGTCATAGCGGTGCAAAAGAAGGA
Source organism: Latrodectus elegans (assembly GCA_030067965.1). NCBI lineage: Eukaryota > Metazoa > Arthropoda > Arachnida > Araneae > Theridiidae > Latrodectus > Latrodectus elegans. The sequence continues at coordinate 74,007,096 of CM057817.1, read as the reverse complement.
TACTGATAAAACTGCTCATTATCTCATAGAGGACAATTGACTTAGAAGATGATGATAACCATGATAAATTGATTGTAATTTAATCAGAAACGAGGGGAGGATATGAAAGAAATCACTTTGTTTTAAACTTTTCTGTTTGGAACAGAATCAAAACTCACGAAATCAGAAAATATTGCTTAGTTTTAAATAAATGGCATATATATATGTGTGTGTATGTGTGTATGTATATATGGTTACTAAAACTTTTCTACATTTTAAAATACTGAAATTTGTGATAAGTTTATTTAAAAATGTAACTTTTGCAAAAAGTTATTTAATATTGGCACTCCCAAAAATTAGTTGATATTTTACTACATATATCACAAGGCACGCGTGTCCTTAAAAGTGAAACAATTTTATGGAATGTCTCTCATTTTTAGTTCTTTTTCTGGTTAGTGTATATAATATATAGGCACATTATAAAAACAAATTATATTTAGGTAAAGTATTGGAAAAAGTGTTATAAAATTATATGAAAGTAGGTAGAAAAAAGAGGAAAGATTTTGGAGGAAAAACTTCGTTATTAGATAAAGCAAGAAAAAAAAATATGAAACAAACTGTGATGGCAAAGAAAATTTTTCTATTTAAAATTGAAATGAATTGTTTATTTACAGAATTAAAAAAACTTACGAAAATTGTGTAAGGATTGACATGAAATATTTTCTTGAGTAAGAAACTATTAAACAGAGATTGTTTTGTAAAGAATAAAGGGGAAATTAACCTCAAAAAACACTTAGAAAGCACCGAGTCTTATTTTTGATAGTCCATCAAAATATTGCCACTTTAAATCAAACAATCCAGGTTTCCTGTTGGGCTTTTCTATTCTATTTCCGCATGATTTTATTTGTGATATAGTATTTATTACTAAATTAATTCATATCAATATATTCTTTGGAATAAGCATCGAATGCAGTGGGAAAATCCCTGTCTGTAGCTTGCGTGTTTCCATTTTTTACCCGTTTTCCTTCTTTCCTGCCACGTATTCCTAAACGTAGAAGGCATTGTTAAAGGAAGTATTTAATATTTCGCTTATATGATGGCTGATATTTTGTATACAGAATATTAAAGAAATGTGCATATGTTAAGAGATCAAAATATTTGCGTTTTCCACTTTCCATATATTGTCTATACAAAATGGTTATTTTCATGCATCACTGGCGATATGTATGTTAAAATCAGTTTTCTTTTGTTGTAAGATATGATTTTTTTCTATACAATGTCCATTACCTGTAGCTACTGCATTATAAAAAATTTACATAAAAACCTTCTTTTACTACTGTTGAAGATATGCATTTTCTTATTTGTATCGGTATTACTGCTAACGTTTAAGTAAATAAGTCGTTTATTCAGTAAGCATTTACGTTTGAATGAATTTCAAACGTCAAGAGCAATCTCTTGTCGTGCTATAAAATTTTTTATATTTAAACTATGAACTTACATAAATAATTTTATTTTTAAATAATATTTTTGTGTGCAATAAATAAACAACTAGATCGATTTATAGGATAAAATTAATCTTTACTATAATGCTGCTTTAATTACTTTAGAAATAAAATTAGATATTAAATAATTTTATTTCCGTATATATATAGCTTTTGAAAATATCAAGTGATTCAAATCATTATTTAGTTATTTGATATCACAAGGCAAAATCTAATTATGATTTCACAAATTCATTAAAGATAATTTATTTAAATATATTGCCCCATATATGTGTGCTTTTATTTACATGAGTATTACCGAAAAAGAACAAAGTATGGGTATTAGTTGTTTATTGTTATGATATTTTCTATTTATAGGCTGCCTGTTTCTATCAACCAAAACTGTAATATATCAGCTCATGTAAAATTCAATCAGCACCAAGTAACTAAGTCGACATCTGAGCTCTGATACCCTCCTTTCTATATAGAATCATAACAGGTGGAGGAATATTGAACACTAAAAAAACTTTAATATGCATTGACCATGCTAGTATTAAGTTCTTCGGTGAGACAGGTATTGAATTGGTTTCCTTCCGGACAAAAAGGTGATGCCTTTTTTCATAAGGTCAAAATGGACCGAAAAATCTAAACAATTTAGATTGCTTTATAATAATTATTTCAAGTCAAAATGTTTAGTTATAAAATTATTGTTCTTTAAATGAATTAAATTTTAACTTTATTTATTCCCCCCTTCACATAAGATTATTTTTTGAGAAGCAGTCTTCAGCGGAGTGGTAAGTAAATAAATCCAGAATGCATGGCACAGATACATTATAAATAGCATTCATTTAAAAAAGATACGAAATTAAGTTAAATTGAACCATATTAGAATAGATGCCACCTTCATTATGGTTAGCAGAGATCTGTGTACTGTTTCTTACTGAAGGGGGTTTATATAGGGGATGCTGCTGGGTAGTTAATCTGTTTAAGAAAGGTCTTGGGAATTCGCTGGTACATGTATTTTATGACTTCAGTGTAGGGGTAAAATAAGAGGACCACATTTATTAATTTAGAATTGTATTAAATAGGTTACATTATCAAAGAACTCTTATTCTGTTATTTTAACTTAACGTAAATTTCATATTATAAAATTAAACATTATAATAATATTTTTAATATATATATACATCCGCTCAAAGCTGCTGTACTCTGCCGAGAAAAGCCTCCACAATCCAGAATTCATGAGACAAATGGCTCTAGAAACTATTAATCAAATTCCAATTGATGCTATTAAATTTATTAACTATTATTTCCAATTAATTCCAATCTATATTGATGGTAGCAGAAGCAACGAGGGCCACTCTGGTAGTAATGAACTTATCACAACTCCTATGTCTACCCAAAGTCTCAAGCTCAGAAACTCTGATTTTTGCTCTGTATTCAGATCGGAGCTTAAAGCTATTGAAAATGGACAGAGTTACGTTGAGAATATTTTTGAGTCTGATTTTAAGCAATTATGTATACTGACTGATTGCAAGTCTTCAATCCAACAGCTAAGCAGTTGGATGAAGGTTAGTGACAGAACTGGAAATTCAATATTGAATATGATCTATAGGCTTTCAAAGAATTTCGGGATTAATTTTCATTTTCAGTGGATCCCGTCACACATTGGCATTAAGAGAAACGAGATTCCTGATTCGCTGGTTGAGGATGCTTCTTTGGAACCTCCATAACCTGATTTGCCATCCACCTTTAATGAGATTTTTATTGAGACTAAAAAAATTTAATAGCAAATTTCCTTTCCATTTTAAATGCATATTTTGAAGGCTAGTTTCATACAATGTATTATATTTTTAATTTAAAAATTAGATTTTTAAACGAAGGCAAACGCCTTAAATTCAGAGGAAAGTAATATCGTAAATAGGTAGATTTTGATAATGAAATATATGTATTGCTTTTATGTGGCAAGATATGCAGAAAATTTAATCTTGCAGAGTTTGTTGGATGAGATAACTTTTAAAAACTTATAGTTATTGATTTCCTCATAGTTTATTTACTTTAAAATTGAACTATTTTTTATTTTAATGATAGCAGCAATTTAGTGTTTATATTCATGTGTTGCGTCAGTATATATTTTATTTCATTCACATCACACACACAAATTTATTCTACAAAAAGAGAGAGAAACAGAGATATTGAATATAAGAACCACGTTATCAAGGTGTCATAAACTAAATAACATCGTATTTTAATTTCCAAGGGAAAAGAACGTTTTATTCTTTTCATTTGTTCAGTTATTCAAAAATAACACCGCTGATAATATTCGACAGACGTTAAAACTAATTGGAGAAAATTCACTTTTTGAAATGAGTGAAACCTAGGAAATAAAATTGTTTCCTGCTTTGTCATTTAATATAGACAACTGACATCATTAAATGTCTGATAGTGTAACGATACGCTTTCAGATTCCGAGGTTGGGACAATTACATAGTCATTTATTTCCCTGAAATACGTAAAGCAGTCTAGAGTATAAGCATGTGGGGCCTATAAAACTAAGAGAATCCATGAACTTATGTGTGATATTCTCTTGTTTCCTAGTTTATTACCTCTGATATTAGCATTTCATCGTTTCTTCAGGAATTTGGACTAAAAAAAAAAGAACAATTTATCTTTAACTCTACCTACATGCAGATTATCGAAGTCGGTAGAAATATATGTTGTCTGAGGGAGATTTTATATATTTTTCTAATAATGATAAAAATATTTTTATGTATAATAATGAAGTATATTTTGTTTATATTAATCCTTAATTACTTTTCTTTAAATTTTTTAGAATATACTTTTTTACTTGTAATTTATAAACATCTTTTATATATATATATATATATATATATATATATATATATATATATATATATATATATATATATATATTAAACATTGAACAAATAAAGCAATAAGATTTTCCATATCTTATTTATATTTTTAGAATTTCTGACTAAAAGTCTGCGGAAGATCGGAATCTCTCCATTTTATTTTAAAAGACGAATGTTTACTAGGATTTTTAAATGGTGGTTTCTTTCGCCTTTTCTACGATTTTACCAGTGGCTGAAAATTTCAGGACGATAATATTTATTTACCTCAGAATTTGATTGATTTTTGCAGGAAACTGTGAGCGGGGAATGGTAAAAATGATCTTTTTATGATTTTTTTTAATATTTTTCATCGGCACTAATTGGGACGCTTAACTTCTGAAACATATAGCATACAATACATAGAATACTATTAAAAAAAAAAAAAAAAAAAACTTAGATATAGTTTCTTGAATAAACAAAACAAAAAAAAATGCCTAAATATGCCCTAATATAATACAAGAGACTGAAAATTATATTGAAATATTAAAGGAAAAAAAAGGGTGAAAAAGATATGATTATATGATTATTTACAAATAGAGAAAGAAAAAGGTAATCTGATATTTATTTAATAAAATCATAGTCGAAAATTCGATTCAATTACACAATTACAGCATTGAAGTACTTCAATTAATCTCATTAAAGCTTCTGTATGGACGAAGATTAATAATCTTAAAATATAAATCCGCATATTTAAAAGCCTGTACAATTTTATAGCGAAACAAAGTATAAGAAACCAACTACATATATATATAAGAAACCAAAAATAAAATTATTAATGACAAGACGCCATATTTAACGAATTGTATATAAGGTGACAAAGTGTATAAAATGTTCACAATAAATCACAGATTTTTCATCTTTCATACTATTCTAAATATTCCGACGGTTGAGTGGGTTTCACAAATCATAAGTGCACCTCAATTTTTGGACAATAATATTTCTGTTAGCTCTCGAACCATGATATCAGACGTAATTTCTGAATTACCGAAATGTGAGACTGAGATATAAAAGGAATAATTATTATCTAGAGTCAACTACATTAAAAGATATAACAGAGTATACACTTTTCCCCAATATCTCTGAAAAGTGATATCGCACTCTCAAGTGAAAAAGCAGAAAAATGAATTCCCTTTTATCTTAACGACTATCTGGAGTTAATAAAATCTGAAGAAAAATGAACTTTTATTAATGATTTTTTGAATAACTACTAATATCTTAACTTAGTTTAACATATTTAGGAAATTTTTCTGTGAAATATATACTTACTTTTAATCATAAATATAAAAATATTTAAAATTTAAAATCTTTATAATAATTTATAATTTATATATATATATTACATTAGACATAGAATTTTGTAACGAACTATTATTCTTAAAAATAGTTATACTGATAATTTCGTAGAATATTTTGCACCTATTTCAGCAATAAAATTTCATTTTTGTTTATATAAAGGCAGTTGTATAAATCCGAGTGCAGTTTTTACTAGGAAATATAATTATATACATTTACTTGTGTGTGTAAATATATTTATTACTTTCATCAAAACAAGCAGTAGTAGCTCTTAGAAAGATTTTCAGCATCCAAATCACCATGGCAACCTAAATTCCGCGAAAAATTTTGCCGACTCATTTTATTTCTAATCTCTTCAGAATTTGTATTTCGATCGATAAAGCAAATAGGAATAGTTCTGAAAGAACTTTTGGTTCGCAATGAGATGCGAAAAATACAGCTGCATTACTTTTGGCGAAATTAAGCAATAAAATGTATTGAAGGCAGCTATGAATGAAATAACGAAGATTTAATTTCGCTACTTATTAATCTTTTTATTAATAAATTTTATTAGGAATGATATAAATGTATAAATATGAACAAAAAATATATAAAAAATGTTATATTATTCAATGTATCCTAATCTTAAGTGCATAAAACATAGAGTTTATTTTTCATATTATATACTCTTAGTAAAGTTCATGAACTATTTTTTAAGCAGTTAAAATAGCTGTTAAATGTACATAAAGAGAGATAAAATAAACATTACCAGTGTGCACAATATACATTATCTTATGCAATACCATTATATAAATATGTCTCATAATTATATAGAGAGAGCTGTATTTTATAAGGCATATCTTTGTTTAAACGATAAATATTTTTTTCCTGTTTTAAGTTTAGTGTACCGATTTTTGAGTTTCAGATTATTAATATTCAATGTGTTAGGTTATATAATATTACTTCGATACATTTCCAACAGCTTATTGTTGTCGACTGAAGCCACTAAGCTAAGCCAATTGTCATGTAATTTTGAATCACAGCCAAATGACATGATGAAATTATGAGCTGGAACCTTCCTAATCCACTAAACTGGATTCAATAATGAAGGGATATAAAAGCCTGCAAAAAACTTTTAAAATTCAAATGCCTTCTCACCATGACGGTCTCCATCTGGATCTAGTCTCGAATAATATTCATTGAAGTAAAGGACAAATCTTTTAGTGTTTCTAAAAGAGCAAAACGAAAGGTCTTTCGTCAAAGAAACCGTTTTTTTAGCTTGCTTAGTGTGTATTTTTGCACTTTTTGTGCTAATGATATATTTTTCATTATAAAACTAAACTTTCAAAAGTGCTTATTAATCATAAATTCTATTTAAGTTTGCTTATGATACAAAGAGGTTTCTTCCACTTTTTCCCTATTTTTATTGGAATTCATGTTGAGAAAAAGAATTTTCGATCCAATGAAGTGCATGAACTGAACTTGAAGGGTACATAGTTATTAGATTTATAAGTTTTAATTATTAGTTAGGCTGTAAACTTTAGAAAGAATCCTAACTTCAGTCTTTTCTTAAATCATAATCATACATTTTAAATGCTTGCGTTGAAAATTCTTTTTAAAATTTCGATGTTTTAGCTGAATTTATCATTCTCCGAATGAAATTCAGTTTTTTTAATATCATCCTCCGCAAAAAAAAAAAAAAAAAAAAAAAAGATTTTTTTAAGGAACACTTTGATGTCTTATTAATTCTTGTTAGTTTACACACCTCGATGTCTTATTAGTTCTAATAATTTCTTGGAACAATAACTGCGTAAACACATGCACTAGCAAATGAATTCTATTTCCCTTAAAATCAATTTTCTCAAGCATCCATGATACAACAATTTTTGTTTTAGTTCACACTCGAAATTTTCGCTTTATTATTTATAGTTCTAATAATTTCTTGGAACAATAACTGCGTAAACACATGCACTAGCAAATGAATTTTATTTCCCTTAAAATCAATTTTCTCAAGCATCCATGATACAACAATTTTTGTTTTAGTTCACACTCGAAATTTTCGCTTTATTATTTATAAGAAAACAATTATTTTACTACATTAACTCGTATTAAGACATTTCAGTAATATAATGCGAAACACCAGTGTCGATCACAGTAGCCAATGACTTTCTCTAAATGTCCTTATTGCCAAAATAGAACTCCTTAGTTTATTCCTAAAATGGAATCCTTAAGTTCCTATAACTTCTCTTTCATTCTTTATTTGAGGAGAAAGAATATTTAATGTTATTTATTGGCACATAATTTATTAGACACAGAAAACAGTATTGTATTTTTTGATAGCTATCGGCGTTTGAAAATTGAAGTGTTGTGGATAAATTTAAGTGAATAAACTCTTTGAGTATAAGTATAGTAAATCAGTTAGTTGTTATGAATGCTATAATCTTAGTTCCTTATTGGGTAACATTTTTCAGTTCTGTTAGATTTGATGTTGTAAGTTATAAAAGTAACAGGACACATTCTGAAATTTGACGAAAATATTAGAAGTGAATACTGAAAAGGGGAGAAACAAATGGAATTTTTCACTCATAATTTCTATTTGACTCTGAATAAAGCCTAGAACTTATCTTCTAATATTCAGTTTTAGTTAAATGATAAACTAAAATAGAAGTAAGCTGAGATATGAGTCATAAAAATTGTATCAAAACGTTTATATGAGACATAACACAAAAACATTAATACGTGAATCCACTAATAAAATAAGCTTTAATCTCTTTCTCACTGCATAATAAATTAATAAATATAAATAATTATCAATAAAATAATAAACTAAATTAAGGTTTATTATTATTTTGCATTAGTTTTCCATCATAATGACACATTAAAATGCTTTATGTATCGCCTCTACAGCTATACATTGAAAAATATTTTATTTGTGCTATCTAAAAATGAGCACTATTAAACTATAAGGAAAAAGAGAATACCATTCTCGAATATCGATTATTTTTAATTTTTTAAACTAAAAACTAGCATCATAGTAAAATAGTAAATTAATTTTAGTCAATAGTTTGTTCGGATATAAAACATTTTGAAGGAAGAAAGAAATTGTTCAGAAGTAGTACACTAAAGATATTATATTTGTGAGTACATAAAATAGAGAACCTCTGGTCATTTTCAGTAAAAACATTCATTAAATAAACTTATATCATTCTGAAGTTATTGTGTAGGTCCATGAGAAAAAATCTAACGAATTATATTCTGAGAGGCACATGGAAAAATGTAAAAAAAGCACATAAAAAACTAATGAGCTTAGAAAACTCATTAGAAATTATTAAATATACATATGAAAGAGAACACATTAACATCATGTTTAAGAATAATAGCAATTTCTGGTTATATTGTAAAATATTTTTTTTAATTTAAAAAGTTCAAATTTATTTTCAATTTTAAAATAAGTTAAAACTATTTAAATTATTGGCCTGCAATTAATAAAAAAAAGTAAACTTTGAAACATATCTTGGTAATTTTCAAAGCAGAAGTTTAGCTGGCAGCTGAATTGTTACCATCCAGGGTAACAATTTACGGATTTGTTTTCCAGTTGGTTAAGGGTTGTTTATAGTTCTTAGATGTTCATGTTACGCGGTAGGTCCTGATTAAATTAATCTTCTAATGCATAAAGTGAAAGAAGAGTTGCAAACAAAACAAAATGAACGCTCTCAATATCTTCACTTATAAAATTTCTTATAAATATCACAAAATTCTAAAAAAAATATATTAATATGTTCCAACTGTCTCCATTGGACATGATTTAATGTAATTGAAAAGAAGTTTTACGTAAATACAAGATAAGAAATGAATAGTTAATTAAAAAAAAATCTGGTACTATAGAATAACGGAGACATATCGTTGTAAAGGAAAATTTCCGTGTAGAGATAATAGAATTTAGAATTAGTATATATATATATAGATATTTATATATATATATATATATATATATATATATATATATATATATATATATATATATATATATATATATATATATACATATATATATATATATATATATATATATATATATATATATATATATATATATATATATATATATATATATATATATATATAGATATTTATATATATATACAATTCAATTTTTTCCTTATCTTGAAATGGTCTTCGTATGCTATTGACAAATTTGAGCTGTTTTTCTACGGATTTGTTGTTGACTTTTTCCAATATATATAATAACGTCAATAAAAATTTATTATCAAAAAAGCAAATTATTATATATATAATTTGCTGATATAAGTATTTATATAATAATATTAGATTGGAAAGAATGATAATGTTAAAAACTTATATCATTCTTTCCAATCTAAAAAAAGGAATAATTTATAAATGCTCAGTCTTGATAATTTAATAGTTTAGTCAATAAGTATGAGTATAATATATGTGTAGTTATAATAAGTGAAAAAAATACAGGAAAAAATGTATTCTAAGATAGGAAAGTAACTATTTGGGAAAGTTAGATGAAGGAAATGTTGAAACTGTCGTAAAAAGGTGAAAATAATTCTATGAGAAGAACAATAGTGATAATAAATTAACGCAAGGAAAAACACAGAATAAGTAGCTGTGGTGAAATCCTGAACTATGCGAGTTGTGTGGTTAACAGGTAGCACAATAAGTGCTCTAGACGATATGTTGTAGCTCTAATAACAATTCCGAAGCTTTGAAAATCAACCATTTAGAACTGCACACACCGAAAATGTTACACTTAAATTATGTTAATATATTTATAACGCAAAAAAAAAAAAAAAAAAAAAAAAGAAAAAAAAAAAAGGAAAGAGTACGTCTACAGTTTGCGAATAAATTTGTATGAAATAAAGCTTTGTGAAGATAAACACACACAAATATGTATTTTTCATTTTAAATTCATATTTTTATAAAAAGATATACATATGTATAATCATCTTCCATAAAAAAAATAACTGCGCATATTTTTGTTAATAACTATTTGAAGAAAACAGGAATATATACAGTGGTATATTTACATATTTTTAATTACTTAGAACTTTAATACATGATATATGTTGTTGTTATGTATGTTATTGATGTATGCTCACTACGGGTATGGAGGTCCTGGGTTGGAATCCTGGTTCAGGCATGGATGTACTTTCTCTCTCTCTATCCTGTCTTTGTCCTTTTTTTGTGTGTGAATGAGGTATGAATGGTGCCTATCCTATAAACAGGTCCCTATGGCGTGTGTGAGGGTGCGATGGTGGCCCACCCCCTGTGGTGAACCCGTAGCAACGCCTCGGCGGCAAAGAGGTCGTTGTTTCTGGCCGGTTCCTTGGGTATAAGGGAACAATACATCCCGATATACCGCGACCATTGGGGGGAAAAAAAACATTTCATTTGCTAAGTAAATTGTGTGTAAAAATCAAAAAGATGAAAAAAAGATTAAAGGAAAATAAACACGATTAATATAGGTTGGCAGCAATTTTTCATTGTTTGAATTTCATGTAATTCATTTTAAGAATTTTGGTGATGTTATACAACACTATATTATTCATCACATTATTATTTTGAGAAAAAGTTATTAGAATTGTGATAAACAGAACAAAAGAGTAAATATTTAAAATTCGGAAATTGGTGCTCAATATCTAGTGATGTATGAAACTTATCTTATTTCTGCAAGTTTAATGTTTTCACAAACAGTAAATTTCCGATAATTTGTGGTGTACGAACTTAAAAAAAATACGTGTAGCTCTAACTATGAACTTCAAAGCAGATAAAAAGAATTTTTTTCAATGAATTTTCTAAAGTAGTAAATACTTAAATTTATAAGAAATTAGTTTTAATATTTCTTTTGTAATATGTACATTTGTTACGCATTGTGGGCATAAATTGTTCAAACGCATATTTGTGTGCATAAAGTGCTCAAATGCATATTTGTGTGCATAAATTGTTCAAATGCATATTTGTGTGCTTTGTACTTTTTCTTAATGATTTTGTAGATTATTATCGACAACCATAGTAATCTGGTGATCTTAGGAAAACAAAAATCTCAAAATTTAAAATTTGGTGCTTGATCTGAAGATACTTACGTCGTTAAATTTAACTCTACAGCTTAGTTTACCCACAACAAAAGTGAGAAAACTAAGATGTGATATTCAATCTTTAGTAAAACTGTTACAAGCGATGAAAACTAATCACTATCATTGAGGAGTAAAGCAAATTAAAATCATTTAGACATCTGAAAAACAGCAAATGATGAATAAAGAATTACAAATTCAAAATTAGTTACCTGAATTAAGATCAGTTTTTTAAATGGAATGGCAAAGACTATATTAATCACAAATACTGAAATCTTTAAGAAACAAATTACAATAAAATTTCAGATGCGATAACTTTTTTGTTCCAACATATAAATGAGTATTTTTTCTCCAATTTTACCTAGCTTTATTAGAATTTTTTAGACAATATTGTTTCTTCATTTCAACAAGACAATTGATCAACATTTTACCGGCATCTCTCTACCTTAAAAACAATTTTTTTTTTTTTTTTGCTGAAAAAGGCAAATATAGAAAAAGCTGTAAACCTAGTCTCTTTGGGTATCTCTTGTACATAGAACAAAAGATTGTAGAGGACATTTAATTTATCTCTACTCAGTCTTAAGCGTACAAGTAAATCTGTTTTGAGTTTGTATGTTTTATCTTTGCTATTCGTATCATGTATTCTAAGAGCAAAAGGTACCAGAAATTTTTACGATTTTGGCACACAAATCTTTTATGGGTGTTAAATGTCAGAGAATTTGCGCAAGCTTCCTCGATCATCTGCCGAGAAACAATAACTCTGATATCTCAACCTTGAGATGAATTTGGAGCCGCTAAGCTGTGGTCTGGAAACTAGAAAAAAAAATCTGAATTATTTTATTCATTATAATAAGAATTCTCTGAAATTTTATAATTTTTAATTACAGTAAATTTTAAAAGTTAAAATGAATATCACATAATTTCGTGGAAAATGTATTCAAAGAAAAAAAATATCTCATTCAATTATAGTCTTGTTTTGTTTTGTTCTTAATTTTCATAAAACTACGCTAAATGGGTCTGAATTAAGTTGAAGAATATTTTTAATCAAAATTAATAACTTTATAGATTGTTTTTATTTATTTATATACAATCGTCTTGCTAAATAATCTAAAAAATTATTAACATAATCTTATCCAAGGAGCAATAATAATTGTGAAATATCAGAAAAAGTTAATAGTTCTGAGTTTAATTATTTATTGTTTGAGATAAGAATTCTTCTAATTTTTTTTACCAGAGAATTTCAATTACAGTAATTTTTATGTCTGAAGCAAAGTATCGTATAAATTTCTGAAAATTATTCCCAAAGAATAAAATAAAATATCATTAAATTATAATCTTGATGGATTTTTATCGCCTATTGTATTTAATGAATAGTAAACTTGTTAAACGATATTTTATTAGATAAAAATATTACTTTTCAATATTTTTTTATTTATGGTCATTATTTATTACGATATTATTTTATTCATCTAGATTAAGAATAATTTTAATTACAATATTTTGATTAAGAACATTTTGACCACGCACACAATATTATATTAACATTAGATTATTTTTTGCAGCCCCATCTCAACTATTATTAATTGAAACTTGCTTAAGAAAATAAATTGTTACTAACTCAATCAGATAAAATTAAAGTCGTTTTATTTTCAACTTTCTTTATTCATATTTTAATTACGGTAAAAGAAAATACATTTGAAATTTCTTTTTTAATATAACAGTTAATTTTTAAATGAATAATTTTAAAAGTTAATATTAAATACCCATTTTAAATAATGTCATTCTATATTAAATGTAAACTTATTTTAGAAAATTAGTAATTGTATTCTAGATAAAGTTAATAACATAAACAAATATCAGTATTTGATACATTATTTATTTTGTGCCTTCTTTTTTCCGATTAAAACTGCAGAATAACGTATTAATTCATTGAAAGGGTAACTTAATATATTTTATTAAAAAAGTTAATCTTTTATCAATAGTAAATTTGAGAATATTTTAATTAATTTTTAAATATTGTATTTTAGAATTAACAAGCAGATACATGAGAAATATATTAATGAGTTTCAATATATTTTTCATGTATTTTCTGAATGAATGCTGCATTTAAATTAAATTTTAAAACTACAAAATGGTGCAGATTCATTGCAGAGAATATTTTCATTGTTAAACCTAAAATTTTATGTGTAATAGAGAATATGACTACAAAGTCTAAGTCTTCATTTTTTTATGAACCTTAAAATACGTGTAAAATTTTAAATTCCCGAGGGCATATTATTTCAATTGTGAACAAAATGTTTTAGCTAAGTTTAATTTAACGTCGCAAGAAAATAATATGAAATTAAGCAATGACAGTTTAAATGTATGAGTTCTAAAGAAAAGAATTCGATGAAATGTAACAGCTGTGTGAAATAACAATCGATATATATTAAACAATAGAATTTTATAAGAACTGCATATTTGAGTATCCTATTTAAGGAAATTCAATATTTACAGTTACTATAAGATAAGTAAATATAAGTTTTATTTCTTCAACTTTTTTCTTCATAAATTTAACTTCCAAACTTTGTATTTTTCTTTTTTCACTGATTCATATCTTTTATTAGAAATTTTAAGAGTCATTTTAATAAAATAAAATACTTATTTTTTTCAAATTTAATCTAGTTCTCAAAGTAATAGTTCCTTAATTCTCATAAACTCATCCTTTATAAAAATTTTCAGTGATTTCGAGAGGCTAGAAATACTTTGAAGGGAAAACATTTATCACTCATCTGATATCTGAGGAGAAAGTACAACTGAATAAACTAAAAAAATATTTTTTGTCATATTTAGCAATAAAAACTATTTTTCTTGACAAATAGCCAATATATTTGTCTACTTCTTCGGCCTGAAATGGCTCTTTCAGATGAAATAAAGTTACTTTTACAGCTTTCATTGTTATTTGTAGATATATAAATGAATTTCTCACCGTCAATAGAAATGCTCCTTTTTTTTTTTTTTTTAACTGAGATGAGTTCTCCAGTTACTTATTTTATCATCTGAAATTAATGTATTTATAACAAATAATATTTAATTTATGAGGAAATATTTATAATCCTTGAAAATAGAGGTAGACTCAAGCACTTTTATGATCAAATTTTCAAAACGCTCAAACATGTTTAGGCTCAAATAACTAATTTACTTCAAAACACGGTGCAAGCACGGTCTTTAAAACAAAACAGATTTTTAATTGAATACTCAGTTTACATCGAAGCGGAAAAAAATTGCAAAAATAATAATTATTTTTACATTTACTCAAATATATCTTCACTTAAGCACAACATTGTTAAATGTTAAAATCGTTAATTTATAGTGATGTGTGTCACTTCGCTAATGTTCGATTGCAAGTTCTATTTCTATTTTTGAACAAGGAGTGGTGCATATTGTGTTTTTGCTTATGTACACCTGATGTGAAATGTGCTTAAGAAGTTTCCGAGTTATTTTTCTTGAAATATGCTTGAATTCTTGAGCATGTCTTTTATGTATGAAAGATTCTTCCAGAAGGTAAAGGGTTCTTTGTTGCGAAAAACAGCAGAAAAACTTTGTACAAGAACTTTCAGCTGTTAGAATATTCCTTTTTTTTATCAAGAACTAATGCAATAAATATATCAGTAATTGAACTTTTAGAAAAATGTTTAATTTATTTGATATAGGGAGCAATGAAAGTTTATGAAGTTAAAATGGCAGAGTAAAAATAAACGAGATCGTTGTTGACTTCTGGCTAAGAATGTTTACCATTTGATTCTTGGTAACTCAATAGAAATCTGTTCTTTTTTAACTATTGAAAATAATTTAAATAATTCATGTCTTACTGATAGTATAAACTATTTCAGTGATATTTTATTCTTTTATTTCTTATTGCTCTGCATTGACATTGGAAATAATTTATAATTGCTTATGTTAGAAAAACTATTTCATACACATTTTTAACCGGAATAAAATCATTGATAAATCGCTTATTCATGAATAGCTAATTGCTATAATACATTTTAAACAGCCCATGTGTTTTATAAATAGAATATGTTGATAGAGAGAGATAAGCATTTTGCGTAATATGATAAATTAAACAAATACATAGCAAAAAGACAGATTATTTGTGTAAGTAAAATATAATTGAAAAAATAATTTAAATTGATAGATATATATTAAAAAGACCAATAGGAAATAGTGAATGATATGTTTACATATGAACTGATTGGAACACACATATCTGGATAGAAAGAGCAAGAGAAAGATTAGAGGGATTAAGGAAATAGCTAAATGTGCGGAAAAACACTGGTTTAGATAGAAATACTCTTTTTTCTTTCCATTAATAGCTGTTTGAATATTAAATTCTCAGTTCGAGTACCATTCGATTGCATTTAGCATTTATACTCGTAATTTATTTTCTGATATTTTTTTCATATATCATTCGTTCTTAAAATATTAGAATCTTAATGCTATTTAAATGAGAAGCAATATTTTTTATTCTATGGTAATGCAATATTTTTCGCTGCGTTGAATAAGACTGCCTTGAACTAAAACCCAATCAGTAACAATTAGCAATAAGTGATAGTTAGCAAAAAGTTATTCATTATTAATGATTGTGTTAATAAAAGCTGTGGAGAAGAAAGATACTGACTTGTTTGCTGATTTTGTTTCGCTGCATTACTTTTATTTTACTTTCGTGATGACTAATTTAATTGCTATTTACAAATGAATGTAGATTCCGAACCATTTCAATCTTACAAACCCAAAATAAGAGTCAAAATTCGAAGTGATGCATGGAAACGATGGCAAAAATCAACTAAAGTTCTTGATAACAATAAGTTCCTATTTTTTAAACATGTCCATGTTTACTACTGTCTGTTTAATTTCCATGCATCTATATTTTAGCCATATTATCAATCAATAGTCTCAATTTATTTTACTCATTTATACTTAAATTACCTCCAAAAATTTAAAATATGTAGTATCTACATAAATTAATCTCAGAATCATTATATAAATTAATGTTTTCCTTGCAAATACGTAAACCCCGCCAAAAGCTTTATGTTCTGGGAACGAACAGATATTCAAGTCTAACAGAAAATTTGATACAAATAAGCATAAATGTTTGAAAACAAAAATTAAATTAGCTAATAAAGTAAAAACAGCGAATTTACCACATTCTGATCCTTGATTTGTGATTTCTTTAAATTTTCCCGAGTATTTGAATTTATTTTGAAGTTTTTGGAAATTTTTTTAAAGTAATCTTCACACACACACACAATATTAATGTGTTACTTGCAGTTTTCTTTATGCAAAATGTATCGCCAATTTTCTAAGCAAGGTTTCATTTTCTTAAACCGTATATTACCTTCCGATTTTAGTATATAAATTAAGTTTTAAGTTTACTACTTTTAAAATAGTCTTGTTAAAATTTAATGACATATTTATACAAAATTACTTATAAAGATTTGAGTTTCACAATTTAAAACTGATTTATTTAAGTGCATTTTTCAACGAAATTGAGAATACAAACAACACTCTCATGATCACAAGACTAGAAATTTCACTTGGCCGCAGAATATACAGAAAAACTAAATGCCTTAAGTAAGAAATACATTCTAAAAAGTAGTATTTAAGATAAGAATTCTGTGAGTAGAAATAGTTCCATAGATGGATACAAATGTTCATAAAAATAGTCTAAATTATTCTATGAATATAAATTTTCAAAATTCTTATGTGAAAATATATATACTTAAAAATTATATAAAGGTATTTATTATATGCATTGATAAATATTAATAATTATGTGCTTGTAAATACTCGTTATCATTTCATGTGATAAAATATTCAAGATAAATACTCTTAATTATACAGCCAATAAATAAGATAATAACTATACAACTAATAAATACTCTTAATTATTACTTAAAAGTATCATGTGACCTTTAATTTTGACTAAATATTCATAAATATTGTATTTGTCAATAAATAATAATGATTACGTGCATTAATTTTCCTAGTATAAAAATGATATTTTGAACTGAAAAAAAAAAAAAAAAAAACATGATTTAAAGAAAATCACTCTCAGATATATGTTATGAAGTTGTCACTAAGGCTTAAAAACATAATTTGAAAATTATACATTTGTAAAAGAAGTTTTGGAATCACATTGGTGAAAACCTAACAATTAGAAGCTCTTGTGAGGCTTTTTAACATTCTAAGCACGGGACTTTTCGTGTCTTTTTTAGTCACATTGATCTATTTCAAGGACTAAAACTCATAAAACGATTTAGCACTAAGTTTTAGTCACAAATGTGCATGGAGAAACACAACATCTATCTCTCGTTGTTTATTATGGCTTGAGCTCGAGAATGTGATACTTAAAGAGGAAGAACATGATTCTATAAAGGTGGACTATATATCAATGATTTAAAATTTTATTATCAAAGTAAATGTATTGACATAACGTTAAATTTATACGTGTATTTACCTAACGTTAAATTTGATTCATTAAATTCGAGTATAGCCACTCATTGTAATCAGCTCTAAGTTTTAACTTGGCAATCATTTTTGTTGTTAAACATAATGAGATATGCTGAAAACAGTAAAATATATCAGCTTTGAAATGCATGTTTTACTCAGGAAATGTAATTTTAATTTAGTAGACAGCAACATTTTTTCAAGGAAAATAAAAAATTTGATTTCTGATATACATTATTTATAATATTAGCCTCGAACTTGATCGGTTACCAGGCGTATCGACAGGTGGTGGATAGTCGAACATTCTTTCTACGAAAGGACAGTTTCATAAGCAGCCATAAAACTTCCTCCGTAACTTTGGTGGCATGGGACTCATGCCTAAATTGAATGGTACTGCGGTTATAGTGACCCAGTTGCGTCAATATATGCCTGGTGAACTATTACAACATCTTGCTTTACCCAGAAATTCATACATTGCTGAGAGGACCTTTATATTTCTTGAGAGTTAAATCACTGCTCATGCAAGTATAACCTCTTAAGTAGACATGTATTTACAAGATAAGGAAATCCAGAGTAAGTCAACTGATGGAGTAGAAATGAATCCGTTACCAATGGTGGAATTAGCCCAAAGAGAGAAGAAACAGAGCACCATATAACATATGAAGGATATATCCTTGTCTTTACTTGATTAATTACTTCAGTTACTCTTAATACTGAAAAATTACAACCATAATAAATTTAATGTCTTCATAGAGACATTTTTGACTTCATGAACACCCTAACAGATGGAGTTAGGTTAGATGGATTTAGTGCTTGGCACAATGCTTTTATCAGAGGTACCTTGATTCTCAAATTAATTTTAGAAAAGTAAAAATATTAGAATAACGATTAAAAGTAATATTACACTGGAGGGAGAAAAACTAAAAAACAAATGATGGTAAAGAAGTGAAATTGCATTAGCACATTTGTCTTGGTAACATATTTGATTGATTACAGCTTTAAGAGCGTAGGTGAATGCCAGCGCAAGCAGAACCCATGTACATGTGAAATTCTGGTACTTTGATAAATGACGTCTCAGCCAGAATATTAAATAAAAGCACACACAAGTTGTCGTATTTATACAGGGTGTCAATTTGTAGGAGGGAGTTGCATGCCTATTGCATTTGGTCTGTCAATACAGAGAGGGTTAAAGCTGATTGTTAACGACTATTAATGTTCCAATGTGTCGCAGTCATTTAATGTTCCATGCGTGCTCGATTGGTGATAGATCTGAAGGTCTATTAGACCAAGGTGACATTTTAACTCTCTGTAAAACATGTTCTACAACTGCGGTAGTAGCGTACCCACTAACTATTTGGAAAATACACTCTATAATGCTGTTTATGAATTTTGTGAGTGGTTGTGAGTGGTAGTACAACAGGTTGAATTAACAGATTAACATACACATTTGTAGGTTGCATGGAATAACCTTGAGAGAGAAAGAGAGAGAGAAAGATTGAGTGATCTCACTATCATTAAAAAAATTGCTTCTCAGCCTATAACTTCTGATGTCAGTCTCGTGTGTCTAAGCTATAAACAAGCTGGTTGCTGGCTCCCACTTTGGTTCCTTCTTACTAACACGCAGCTGTAACTAGCACTCAAGAAGATCAGGCTTTCATAAAAACAGAGTTCCACTCCATCATAAAATCAGCTCTAGCTCGACATCATTCTGTTGCAAACAGCTATAGTTGGGGATTAGTAGAATACACTCTACAGGATATAAAGTATCTGACTCAGAACTGCCCTTGAAGTAGCCGATTTATCACAGTTCATATTGTCACTCTGGTGCCCACTGTAGTTCGAATGTGTTCAACAAACTTAGTACGTTTTGCCACTGAAATTCGCCGCACATGGTCTTCCTGATCCGTTGTGCTACGTGGTAGCTAGAAAGTCTGCTTTTTTTGCAGAAATATCTTCCCTCGACAACTTCAGCAAATAATCATACATACTAGAAAAATTCTTGTTTTATCGATCTGAAATATCGCAGAAAGAACTTCCCTATTTTCAGCCCTACTACCCTACCGTGTTCAAATTTAAATTAGGTTCTGCTATTAAAAATATTTATTAAAAATTATAACATCTGAAAGATAAAGTGTCTTTAAAAATTTTGTAAAACAAATTCACAGTAACTTCGATCATAAGTAATAAATACGACAATTATTCTGTGCAGTCATTTTTCATGCACGAGAGCTAACTCGACTGAGACTTACAGTTTAAAGTGGGACTGATCTACTACAAACGTTAGTACCCAAAGTGGGAGTCAAACCTAAGAAATATTGAAATGTTAGCCAGAACACTAACAATTCTACTGCCAGCTTAGCATGTCGATGAAAAGAAGCATTATTGGACGAACTTATGATAATGCGGTAACTAACAAGATCAGTGACGAACCTTATGGTTTCGTTACCAAGTTTGGTGACACTTTATTTTCGAATGGTCGTCTATTCTCCAACGAGTGCAACCCTCCAATATTCTGGTTCAACTGTCTATAAACTGTCTGGAAAAAGATTTCTTCAAACACTTTTAAGCTTTGACATCGAACGTCAAATTTAAAAAAAAAAAAAAAAAAAAAAAAAAAAAAAAAATTTAACCATGAGTAAACATTTTTATTGAAATGGAAATATAAAGAGGATATTGTAGTTCGCATTTCAAAAGTCTAGAAAGTATAAATTTTATTTAATCATCAAAGTATTTCCAAGCCTGTTTGATACTTGAATTTGTGAGGTAGACTCGAAAAAATATAACATAGGCACACAGTTAATGTAACTGCAAAGTGATTCTAACTGCAGATATCTTGACGGATTACGTTTATAAATCGAAATTATCAATAAAAATAAATCTTTATCTGTCCTACAATCTTTGCTTCAGAAGAGAAATGATGAAATGGAAGCTGCGGGGTAGGCTTCCTATGAAATTTTATTCTAATAGGGGAAATATTATTTAATTTCAGTTTCACTATTTGCCCAAAAAATGCTAGTAATATAAATGCGAGTATTTGCTATTTAGGAAGGAAATCTCGCTATGAAATTGAAATTTTTCTCACGGAAATTGTCGAACATTTAAAAAGTTTAAGATTAAGATTATCGAGAAGGGATTGCATTTTTTGTACTTCAATTTGTTAATATATTTTCCTTTGTAAGCAAATTTTTGCTTTTTGCATTTATTTTGGATACAAAGAATGCATTTTTAATTAATGCAAGAACTAAGACTAAAATGATTATTACTATTGTGGTAAATTTATAAATTTAATATTCCTTTTACCGGTGCTTCAGTGTTTGGTTTCATGATTATGAAGATGATAAGAAAAATGTGCTGATCTCTAATCGTAAATCCTTCTTCATCTTCTTTGCAAAACTTTACTTGTTATTCACCTGAAATTCAAAGCGAAGGTCTCCAACCTCACTATACTATACTGAATAGTAAATATGAGGAATTTATTTTGAATGAAAGTGATGTAAATTGCATTTACTTTTGAAAACTTATTCAAACAATTTTCCAAATTTGCATGATCTGATTTTGCTTCAGGTTATAATCAACATGAGTTCGTGACTAAATGATTTTATTGTGATTGTAATAAAATAAAATTATCGTTAAAGGTAACTTATATGCACTTAAGACTTCTAATTTTTCTGACATCATCAAGAACCAATCCTAACATAGATGGCTAAAAAAAAATCGCAAATTCAAAATCTACATTAATGAAGAGACTTTAATATATAAATAGAATTAAATATGCACATCACAATTTATTTATTTTTGTTTTAAACATAACCTAAAAATATATAACCATAAAACTAAGGTTTAACTTTTGCTTTATTTATTATATTAATTTTAAATCTGGACTACATATGAGAAAAAAAATTTGTTATCATCGTTCATAAACAATCTATAAATAATATTTTTTCATAATTTAATTATTATGCTGGAAATGTTGGAAGTGACAAGCAAATGTTTTAGATAATAGCACTTTTGATCGCCTACGATTTTAGAAAATGACTGTACTCGTTACGGTTATTTTAACCACTCACTAAGCACTTTTATATTTTAAACACTTTTACACAATTTAATTTAATTTTAATACAATTTTAAACACCTTTATATTGAATCAAATCAAATAAAATGTTAAGTAATGTATTTTTCTATTAACTATATTATTGTTATATATTTAGGTTATTGCAATATTTTTTGGCTTTCTATTTCTGTCGTCCAAAGGTGATAAACACAGACTTTTATCTTATAAATACTCTCGATACTTGAGCAGACACACTCTTTTCATCACCATAACATATCGAAGAAGGGATTTTGTACCAAAAAAGGAACTTTATAGATTTCATCTAGATCAATTATCGAACCCACTATCTGTCAGACATGAGAGCGCGACACATTTCTTCAACATTCCTTAATTAAATTTTACATTAATCCTTAGCAAATTTTTTAACCATATTTTACAGCAAAATTTTTACCATGCATGCATTATATAAGATTTTCCATGATTGTGAACAAAGATATTTTTCCTAGAACTTGTTTCATAGAAAAGAATTATTGTTGTTATAGTTCATTTGATTTGCGTACCATTGTTTTCGAATGTAATTAATGAAAAATAAATTGCAACTTCTTTCATTACCTGACACCAAATATTCATATTTAAATAGATAAAATATTATATGCAACAGTTAGTTGTTGCAATCATGGAGAAGACATGGAATATTAATAAAAACTTATATTGTTTGACAACAATAACTCCTACTTTCCACTCTATCATCCTGAATGCTTCTTTTTTCATTCAAATTTTTATACTTTTTTTCTTGAATGAAAATTTGATGAAGAAGTTAAAAGTAGGACCTCATTAAAATTAAAAGAAAAGCATTCATAGTGATAAAGGGTGTCTAAAAATAGCCTTTTAAACATTTCACTTTTTTCTCAGTTTAATATCTTTTGCGACATTTTTTAAATACATTGATTAGATTAACTTAAGTTCTACTAACTTGTTTCAAGCAAACTTTGAATTTTTTTCATTTAAAACTCTTGAAAATCAAATCTCTTTAAAATAATTTTTATCACAATTAACAAATAATAAGTAAACTTTTAAAGATAAATTTATTAAAAATTTTTTTTCGACTAAAGGACATTATTTTCCAAATGCATCATGTAATTTTTTGAATAATATATTAAATAATTTTAAATGTTCTAGATTTTTTATATAATTCACTGTTGCACGATTATCTACTGTATTCATTAAGTAAAAGATATGATTTATAAGCCAGAAACAATATTAAGTAATTTATTAGAAACAATTTATAAGCAATTTTATAACAGAAATTTCTGTACTGGTCTCATTCCACTATATGTATAATAGATATGGATTATTTTTCATATACAACTTTTTAAACATTTAACTGTAACTCATGACATCATGGATATCTCAAGAAAATGAGAGAAGAGAAAAATGATTTGATATATATATATATATATATATATATATATATATATATATATATATATATATATATATATATATATATATATATATATATATATATATATATATATATATATAGACATAATCACACACAACAATCCTTATAGTATCTAAAGCTATTTTATGAATGTTTATTGGCTGTAAATTTCATAAACCTCCACATATGTGTGTTTCATGGTAACTAAATTTATTTGTGAAATATACTTTACGTTATAGTGCTACTTGAAAAATTATATAATAATTCCCTCTGCTACTTTATTTTTATGAAAAATCAAGTTTTTTTTATTTTGAAAAGCATTTATCTAATATTATATACTCCTCTATTTAAACGATGATACAATTTTAAAACGATTGTTCATAGGAAATCATAAAAATATATAAACACTTTGGTGATTGATTAAATAAAACTATAAATATTATTATATCCCTTTCGTTTATTGATAATATGTAGCATTGATTGAATTCGTAGAATAAAACTTCCTTATATACATATTCATCTTAGCTAGATTAAAAAGTTATTGTAAATTATTACCCCAGACACCTGGAACATAACTGGGTTTTAATGTATTCAATTTTATATGACAGAGACTTTTCGTTTCATTTGAAAGATTTCTTTAATAGAAAAGATTCATACATAATAAAAAATAATGAATCTTCAGTTTATTCTAGAAGTTAAGCGTGGAGCTACAAAAGTCGAAATAATCTTTTAGTCTTGTCCTCGCGATTGACAAGAAATAACGCAGAAAAGTAGCATACGTGTTTATTCATGAAACTAAATAATGACAAAAAGAAAACAATACTACATTTTCTGAATTTACAGAAGAGTCATGACAAATAAAATTTAAATAAAAAATCTATATTAATGGTGTATATCATCATATCACTCTTCATATTAACAGATTAAAATTTTACCATGAGCTGATGCTATGAATTGATCAAGCAACACTAAACCAACAAATCGCAATTCATCCTGCTCCCACAAACTTTCACTAATTTTTGCAACTCAATGAAAGTTGCTGGGGTTGGAAAATGCGTACACATAAGGCAGACGAGAAAATCCAAAGTAGAAGTTGCGTATCTGCACATTACTTCAAGCTCTCAATTTCCTCATTCTCTAGATAACCATTGACAACATTATGAGAAAGCACACTGTCATCAATAAAAACAAAAACAGGATTAACTGTTTCAGAGCATTATCTTACAATGAAGTTTATACTGATACCATACAATTATCAGAAAATTCCACTTACAGATGCAAGTAGATACGATATTCCAGTAACATCCATTTCCATATCATAATGCTAGCATTTCATAAAGCATGATATTCGGTGATGCTCTGGGAAGATGGTTACTGCATTTTAGAAACATGCTTGTCATAATGTTGCAGGACAAATCTCGATTCATTTATAAACATAGCTTGGTCTCAAAGAAACATGGTAGAATTAGCATGTTAATCATACTATTTTAATCTTGTCTCTCTGACTTGAATGGACAGAAATATACAAACTTATGGTATTTTATTGTTCAGCGACAATAAAATATCCATGTGTAAATTTAATATATTCTTCGATGCACTGAAATTATAACACTCTAAAAGAACGGCAGACAATATTCAAATGAATTGTTTAAATCAATTGTATAATTACTAGATTGTGTTACTTCACAAGCACTTATAAGAGATTTAATTCTGCTTGATATATTCCTAATAATGCAACCAATTTCCCCTTGTTAAATTTTCTGTCATGCTACAAGTAGGAGGGCATGAAAGTTAAGAGACTGGCATTGATGACTTTTATACTTGTTAAATTTTGACAATGATA
Source organism: Latrodectus elegans (assembly GCA_030067965.1). Classification (NCBI taxonomy): domain Eukaryota; kingdom Metazoa; phylum Arthropoda; class Arachnida; order Araneae; family Theridiidae; genus Latrodectus; species Latrodectus elegans. Next base: position 73,981,527 of record CM057817.1, on the reverse strand, counting down.
CCTTTGTAAATAAATGTGCATAAATAATGCAAAAAACATGCTCTATAAGAGGCAAGTTAAGTGACTACACAGATAATGTTGGACAATCACAATGAATTACACAGGCAATGTGAATAATAGTTGGGATAATTACAATGAATCATATATCTTGATTTCGCATCTCTAATAACATAGTATTTTAGCAATCTTTAGTTAGAATTCAATTCTTGATGCATCTTGAAGATGAACCTCTGCAGAATCAATAAAATTATCACGTCATATTTATATTCTCTGAGTGTCAGAGATGGTTCCTGAAACATCTATATTACATGCAAATTACCCTTTCATACGGTTATTTGAAAAGTAAGACCAGTATAACATCTCTATTAATTATTTTTGACAATATTTACCAAGAAAATTCAGGACAAATTTCCAAATATCTGATTAACCGAGAAATATTGATTTACGACTCAAAAGTAACGGACATCCATTATAATATTATGATTAACTAATGGGATATTCTATTACCCAGGAAAACAAACGCTTTATATTTAATCAATTTTTAGACATCTGACCTGAAGTCTGACATCCTTTTATCACTTCTCAATCATTTTTGCTCTCTTTATTACATCTATTGAAATGTCAAAAGGAATTTTTTAATGATAATATAAAGGCATTATTTATAAACATTTCGATATAACTATCTATTTTGTATAGGTCCATTTTGAAAATATGTTCACACACAAATTCGGTTTCTTAGTAGTCCTGCTGTTTCTTACGTCTGATAATTTTTCTTCAACTCAAACAGTGTAATTAGACAGACATTTCCTTGACTGTGACATTTGAACCATGTGTTCCAGTAGAATTAGCTTATATGTGCAAAACGGGTCGTAGAGTATAAGCGAACTAACCAACAAATTGGTAGACGTTTCTTACTTCAATACTTAAAACAGATTAAAATACAAAAATTTAATGCAATTCTACAACACAACCTTGATTAAGTTTATACATCCCAAAACTTCTCCTATTTGCTTCATTGATCATTTATTGTTTATGGTGATCGATTGGTGTTAAGGAAATTATTATATACTTTGATCAAAAATTATGATTATTCATAAACTTTTCTAGTGATTACCGTAGAAGAAGAGTATGGTTGTTTTTTAAACTTCTTTACAGCTGTTACTGCTATAGAGAGCCTATTATAACTGATAGAAAATGTCGGACATAAAAATTCTCTAAACAGTAAAAGTTAAAGTTATAATTTCTGATGAAGAGTAAAATTATCAGATTTTTTGAAAAATAACATCTTCGGAAAAAAACTTTATGATATGTATGTTTCTTTCAGAGTGTAAGAAATAAGTTTTACATACTTTTTGTGTACATATTTATCTAATTAAATTCAGGAAAGTGATAATTTATTTGCATGTTTATGATTAGCATGGTAAGCTCATACTTTCTTATCAAATTTTAAGAAAACAAATAATTTACATACTTACTTTTTATTAATTTTCTGTAAAGTTTTAATATTATTAAATGCATTTCCTAATATTTCTCGAGATGCGGACTTCAGGTGTCCAATTCCAGTTTATCATGAATTCTTATACTTCATAATTGCAAATCCATATTCATATATATATATCTTGCATAATATAACGTGCATTCTGATATTGTAATTTTGTATAATATAAAAGTTTTGTTATAGGTAAGGGCATAATTGATTTCAATTTTATAACAACGAAAATCATTACTTGCATATTGTTATCACAGTGCTCAAGTATTGTTCTCTGTGACAATGAAATTCGCATCATATTATGGTAATAAGAGAACTCAAATTTATAAATATTGTTTAGAGGAAGTGATAAAATTTTATAGTTAATACAAAGAGCAATAGCTTATCATTGTATTCACTGGTGTGATTCGTTATAAAATTTTAAGAATATGAAATCTTTGATGAGAACATTTTCATCTATTTCACTGTCAGAATTTAAATTAACTGTGCAAACAAATTTGTTTCTTGGGTTGTATGTACTAAAATTATTTAATATTACAAAATATACTATATATATTCAGTAAATTAACTATAAAGATTTTTAAAAAATGCAATTGAAGTTTTTATTTTTTATAACGTTTAACTAAAGATTCTCCATTTGTCTCAGTTAGACAAGTTATTTTGTTGATGAGTACCTGGCAGTGTAGTTTAAAGCTGGCTCTCTACATTTACGATTAATTAAAATATGTTTCAATCAAAAAAGGCATTTGTTTATTTCGAAATTACACTTTCATTTTACTAAAAATGAGGGAATATTGTATTCGCAATAGTTAAACATACACAATATTATTCTTCATATAGAGTTGCTTATTTTTAGGCCAAAAATATGAGAATAAGTTTAATGAAAAAATCATAACTTCACTCTGTTCACGAGAATGTCCTCTATTGTTAAGTGAAACTGCAGATATTTGCCATTCTCTCTTACGAAACCAGCAGCAAGAATATTGCTATGCATAGTAATGAAATTTCAGACAGTTATACACACATATATATATATATATATATATATGCTCATGAAGAAAACATTGGGACGAAAATACAAAACTAGATATGCTAATAGAGTGATGAGTTATTTAAAAGAATAACATTCAGCCCCAATGGTCAATATAGACTTATATAATATACATACTTATAAATACCATAACAGATACTGTTTAAAAGAGTCGCATATAAGAAAGAAGTTATTAGAACTCAACTGCCATTTTTTATATGCGGAATATTACAGAAAGATTATTCGAAAGGGCTATGAATGATGGTCTATGAAAGGGACTGTCAATTTCGAAAGGGGATCATTCATACATCTCAGAAAAGCTATGTTTTTGAACAGACATATTCGTCAGTATATCAGTCAAAGAATTATGGCAATTGATAGGCCTCAGCCTCCATAGTGATTTAGGTGGCCTTGGAACCCCAGATAACAAGAGGATTGAACAGTAAGGACTGTACCCATTTATAAATTAACCATGTTACAATCATTTACAGGTTCAGCAATCTTTGTCATAAATCAAGTTGTATGAAGGTATATTATACCCAGACAACAAGAAAATTTTATTTTCAAATAATTTCATTCATTAAGGCCACAAACTACAACAGAGGTAGTATCACTGAAATTGAAGTTGGCATCAAGAGCTAGACACTGAGTAAAGGGTGAGTTGTGATTTTAAGCAACGAATCCCTTTTCCTTGATGACTACCTCAGATAAGTGCAGGGACAGAGAGGTCAGATTTTCAATCTAGCACTTAATCATTTGATACTGAGTAGTAGATGGTACTGCAAACTTGAAAACGATTCGCTAGGTTCAGTAAATTATAACTTGTATGTACGTTAAAATATTTCCCTCCTATTACGATTGTTATAAAATGATTTAGATGTCATATCAGTAAAACGATCCTCAGCCAAATATTGCACAAATTCCCCAGTAATTTCAATGGATATATTGTCCTCCATGATCACCAAATCTTTCATCAGAAGATTGTTGAGATACAACTTCCGGTTCCTAGTAATAACACCGACTACACGATTAGTCGCTACATCCATAGAAGAACCGAATACTAAGAGACATCGCTAACTTAAATTAACTCGAACCCAAAGATTGTATTACTTATAGAGTAGATTCTACAACAGAAGTAAATAAATTTCTCTTTGCTGATACTAATCACTTTTTGTGTGTGTGTGTGTGCGATATTGAATCTAATCACTTATTCATCTATCCAAACACTATGCATGTACTAAGTTTAATGGTCATAAACTGTTGAAAGTTAACAGTACCCATCAAAATTTGGAAATTCATTTTATCATTAGCAGACAAAAATATTTGCGTAAACAAAATTTTAGCAAGTTGACTAGTCTTGACATTTTTCTCCATTGAAGTGAACGTTTAAAGAAAGGCCAGATCAGATGCAAACTTCATTATTAACGGTGGTTCAAAATTACGAAGCAAGAAAATAGGCAGCATGAAACTAATGCAGTGTATTAATTAAACATTAGTAATATTCAAGTAGTGATATCTGATATCTAGTAAAATTTTATTCCCTATTTTTTATTCAAATTACTACATACTATAATAAAATGTAAAAAAGGAATAATATTTTCTCATTTTGAAAATAAATGTCAGCTTTTCTTGATTAGTTATCCAAATACTAAAATACATTTTTCTTTATAGCTTATTTACTGAGAAACTTAATGTCCCATTATTTACTTAATGACTATTTTTCCTAATGCCCAATCAAAAGATAAATATTATTTCTTTTATAATATAAAACACAAAAATGTTCTTTATTTAGCAATATGTTTATTGTTGAAATGATTACACTTTTCATATTTCCTTGATAAATTTTACAATTACTTTTGTGAAATTTATGATTTTAATCACACGAGTACACTAATTTTGAATTGTGTCGTTCAGATGATTAAATCGAGTTACGAATGCAAAAAATATTATCAATCTTCATGCATATCAGATCAGTTGCATAACTTTTATCAGGATATATTTTTTTTGATATTAAATAATAACTAATGTCACATGCTAACTTTTCCACAATAAATAAAGAATTTAAAATAAAACTATCTTCATACAATTCTCTTATTTTTTATCAACTTCAAATCTATTCTGATATTTTATGTAATAATTCAGGAAAAATAAACATGCTAACATGAATATTCATGCGAGGGTGACTCATTCCCTGAAACCGAAATCACTCAATTTAAATAGTTAGTAGCAGATGTTTCGTTCTCTTAGTCAGACAAAATTCGACAGTTACATGTTTCAGAACGATTTGTCATATTCACATCATAATAGAAAAGTAGGGTAATTTTCTTAATCATGAGTCAGATTGTATATGATATTTGAAACAAAGAAAGATTGTAGCGGTAATTGGAGAAAGAAATAGCTTTAAATGAATATATTTAATCTTCATGAGTTTTAAAAGTCAATGAACATTGGAGAAAAATATCCTTAGAGTTAAAATCACTTGTAAATTTTTTATATTAGTAAATGAGAAATTTAAAAAGGTTTTCAAAGAAAATGATAGACATTCGTGCATTCGTCATCGTCATACTGGCCCATCACCTGGTGTGATGGTATGAGGTGCCATTGGATACTCGTCTCGGTTACCTCTTGTTCGCATTGACGGCGCTTTGAACAGTGCACGTTACATTTCTGGTGTGTTCCGACCCGTGGCTCTACCCTTTATTCGAGCCCTGCGAAACCCTACGTTTCAGCAGGATAATGCCCGACCGCATGTTGCCGGTATTGTACGGACCTTCCTTGATACGGAACATGTTCGGCTGTTGACCTGGCCAGCACGTTCTCCAGATATTTCACCAATAGAAAACGTCTGGTCAATGGTTGCCGAGCGACTGGCTCGTCACCAAACGCTAGTCACTACGGTTGATGAACTGTGGCATCGTGTTGAAGCTGCATGGGCATCTGTACCTGTACATGCAATCCAATCTCTGTTTGACTCAATGCCCAGGCGTATAATTGCTGTTATTACTCCCACAGAGGTGGTTGTTCTGGGTACCGATTTCTCAGGATCTATGCTGCCAAATTTTTTGAAAATTTAATCACTTGTTATATTTCTAGTATAATATATTTGTCCAATAAATATCATTTTGTTATCTGCATTTCTTCCTGGTGTAGCAATTTTAATGGCCAGTAGTGTATAAATGTTTGCAGCAGAGATTTCTGCAGAAACGCATGTACCAACCCTATTAATTTGATTTCTTTCATATGTATGATTGGAGTAATAATGGGCTGCCGGTTGAATAACTTTACGAGAAAAAGACCTACAAGCATCAATAAAATGTACAGATCTTTATTTACTGATGCTCTACGTGACTAATATGCGTACATAGTTAAATCTTTATTTAAAACTCGTGGTATTACGGATTCATGCATTGATAGATTTCGTACAAATGCTTTTCCGTCACAAGGCCTTCTACTCATAGTACCTGTTGGAATAGTAGATTTAAGTAGTGTAGACAGTTTGTGCCTCTTGCAGTAAATTAATCACTTTAGCATTTGTAAAAATAGGTCTACCAAGGATGTTGTACCAGCATACTTCCCTGTACTTAGTCTGCCATGGGCTCTACAAGAGAGATGGGTACGTCAGAGTGGGAGTCTTTGTAATTAAGAAGCAGCGACCAAGTAGAAGACTCCCCATACTTGGCCTACCATTTGCAGAGGTATCATTTCACCTGGAGGATATTGAGACCACGACGTATTTAACAAGATCAAGTTCCTAATAACAAACACAATTATTCTGCAATTGGGTCTGAACTCGAATGCGTGCCTTCCGATAACGAGAAAGAACGCCCTAATCATTGTAGCACATCATTTCCAAGTATGTACGCCTACGAATGTGATTCACTTTCTAAATAATTTTGTGTATACAATTATAGTAATTTAAAGGAGAATTCATATTCTTTTCCAGGGCAATAATATATGTCGATACATTTCTTATCTACCAATATCATGTTATCATATGTTATGTCACGAAATTATGTATAAAATATAATTACATCAAAATCCAGTAATTTTCTGCTATTTAAATTCAGTTTCAATATTTTTGCTTATTTTAGAGGACTTATTCATCAACTTAAATTACCAATAGCTCTTTCATTTTTCTTCATTATATTTTACTTGTTATAAGTAAAGTTGTCTTTTTTGTTACTGTACTCTGATATCTTTGATTTTTCCGTAATTTTTAAAAAGTAGTAAAATTTAAGAATCATTTTTTTTTGTTTATTTATTTGAAGCATTGTAGTAGACATCCAAAAATAAATTTTAGACATGTATTTCCATAAAAAAATTTTCCCATATAGTATGGGAATATCTTTTTAAGAAAAAATTTCAAGAATTACAACCTCAAAATTTTAAGAATTACAACTTTTCCATTTCTTCGTTATTAATATAAATTTATATTCATAGCTTGTTTAAAAGATATATTAATTAAGTTAGTTAAATTTATTGAAAATTATCCCTATAACTTTAATGTAAGAAAAATTTTTTACTGAGAATCTAAAGCAAGCTCGGGGTTCATTTTTGTGATTTATGTTTCATTTTCATTACCGATGATTGAATTTCATTTAAATTTATCAAAAAATGACATATTCTATAAAATTTTAGACGTCTTAAAATCAGTTTTTATACTTTACACATTATTTTAACTATTAAAAATGGATTTTAAACTTTGCTTAAAGTGCAGTATGTATTTTTAAATCACCATTCAAACTATAAAAATAAGCGCTCTGTACTTAAGGGAAGTATTTCAGTATTTAGAAAGTGTAAAAAAAATAACTCATAACATCTAGCTTTGATGTGAAAAATTTTTCATTTTGCTCTTGTGATAAGCTCGAGACAAAAACATCCTACCTATTAACAGGGTATTGTTCCTGTTTTTTTTTTTTTTTTTTTTTTTTTTTTAAAAAAAAAGCTGCTTTTTAAATGATAAGAAGAGGCAGGATTTTTAATAACTGCATAAATATTAATTCTATGAATTGAAATCTGTGGACTTGAGAGGGCACGATTTTTATTGAGAGTTATTTGGTAAGATCATGTTTTTTGAGCAAAAGCATTCTAGTTCGATCCTAGACACTGTTGGATAATGAAAGATTCACATTGCTTTTTTACATTGTACTTGTACCGCTTTTGAACTGTGTGCTTGGCTATATTTCCTACTTTATGATACACATGAATATGTTCTACTTTATGATATATGTTCTACTTTATATATACACATGAATATGTTCTACTTTATGATACACATGAATATGTTCTACTTTATGATATACATGAATATGTATCTAAGTGTCTTTCTATCAGACCTTGTATGTATGGATAATTAAGCTTCATGACTACTTTCAGTTGTTAGGCTATCCGTCATGTGACATTAAATTTCGAACCAATCGACGTTGGTAAGCCTAACAACTGAAATAAATATGCTATTCATTGATGATAATCAAGTGTTAAGCCCTATCTATGCATTTCTGTTAGTTTATATACAAACTTAACATTTCTATCGAACTATGTCTACCAGTTTCAAAACTCAATTATCAACGAAATAATAAGATGCATATATTATTCTGTTTATTGAATTATCGAATGCTTTTACTCACATATAGATCACTCTTTATGTTTTACGTGTTCTCTAAATATTTAAACATATCATTCTATGTATCTAAGTAGTATTTGATAGATAAATACAAGGCTTAAATTGCATACAAAAGAGCTTCGATCCTATGTATTATCCTTCAAATATGTCAGTAATTGTCTTTAGCATTAATAGTAACTAATTACTGATATAAACCTCTGGGTTCGACATTCATTTTCTTATTCAATGAAATTCACGAGAATTGAGATGTAGTCGGATAACCTATGGTGAAATGTTTAATGCGCGTTGAATATTCAAACACCGAAGAATTTTACCACAATTTAAAAAATAATTGCGATAAGAAAAACTGCTGTGATGTTGATAGATATAAAATTATGAAAAGTTATGAGACTAAAAGGTCACGTGAATTAATTTTCGAATAGGTTAGGTAGTGTGAAGGGAAAGACTAAGTTTTACATGTATTGTCAAAAAATATATGCTATGTAACGAGATTCAGGCTTAGCATAGATTTCTTAAATATTTTTTAGCAAACACTGCGAAGAGTAATTGACAATATGCAGTGATATGAATTATTACGTACCACACTTCTTGAAATATAGATTTATTTAGTGGAAAATGAATAGCAAATTTATGCCCACTATCTTAACTGTAAATGATGGATAGGCACGTTTTCTCTGTTCAAACCATACACTTTTCCTTACTTCAGTAAAGCAGACTGAATATTAGCTTTAAGAAATATATAGTTTGTTTGCTTCTAAATATGAATAAAGCTGCCGAAGAAAATTTTTGCCTATCAAAATTTATTTTCCTATAAATAATTGTAATCAACTGCATTTGTCATTTGTTTTTCATGTTGAAACTAATATATAATTTTAAAATTCTCAGCTATGTAATATGAACTCTTATGATACTATATTCACGTAAATGTAAATTGTTATAAACTAAATGATACGCGTAAACTCTGAATTTAAAATTTAAAAAATCCATAGAAATTAATTCTTGATTTCAAAATAAGAACTGAATCAAGAAAACTTTTAATACTGACTATATTTTGCTCTGAGCAGAAAAATATATTTTAATTATAGTAAACTATAGCATCTAATAAAATAAGGATAATTTAAAATATTTATATTTTTCATATTTATTATATTACATCTAGATTAAATATATGCAAATTGTTTCAGAATGAATTTTAATCCAATCAAAAGATTGGATTAAAATTAACAAAAATGTTTATTCATAAAAATATCTGTATTAAACTGATTCTAAAATATCACTATAGATATTTTAGAATAAATTTAAATATGATATTGAAAAGATCATTTAATGGATTTAAATAATAAGTAAATAAAATTAATAGGAGAACAGTAGAAATATACCCACAGTTTTCTTAAATATTAACTTTTCACGATAAAGTCAAATATAATCTTAAGACTTTCGAAACTGTAATGGAACAAGTAACGATAAACACATTTATCACTCTTTTATTTTCGAAATATATACTCTTAATAAAATCTATCATCTTTTTATCATTTACATTCGACGTTCAAAAGAAGATTCAAGGACATGGGAGAAAAAAATACGCGCATGTCAAAATATCGCTTATAAACAAATAGTCCAAGTGTGTGTGCTGATATTAATCAGACGCAAATTAAAATATACATCTGTATCTCATAAATATTAAAAAAGACCTTAATGCATGTCTTAATAATGCTTTCATCTTTTTTTAACATTAATATTACGAAAGAAATTTTTACAATATTAAAAATCTGTCGTTTCAATCTTTTTCGTAAAATATATTCAAAGCATTTTATTCTGAACCTTGAAAATTAATTGTTTTCGAAACAATTACCACTCCTTATTCAGTTTTACATAATCTTCTTAAAGTCAAATTTATTTACTTAAAAGCAAACCATGATTTCTGAATAGACTTCCTTAGTATATTTGTTTCTTCACTGCATTTAAAAATCCACTCGAATTATACTTGATTAGTAGTGTCTGCAATTTTTTTTACGAGCAATTTCTACAACGTTGATATTTTGTTATTTTATAGTAAGTGGTTTCATCGTTTTATAGACATAGTAAACTAAATATAATAACATTTAAATTTGAAATTTACTCATAATTCAATAGTTTTTTTTAAAATTTAAGCAGAGTTTTGTATTGTCAAAACATAAATTTCACACATTAATTACAAAATTTCTTTATTTATCAACCAAGATTAAGATATCTCTCTTAATTTTAATTAGTGGTTCATATCTCTTAAAATTAAAAGAACTGAATATATTACAATAAAGTATGTTTGCTTAACTACTAGTTACTATTGTAGTTGTTACTTAATTTCATCCCAAGACTAATCAAGATTTATTTCATTTCCGTAGCTTTATTTATTAATTATCAATAATGATGAAATAGCAAAATTTTTTCTGACACTATTTTTCCAAATGTGTCTTAATATTTAAAGGAGCATGATTAAAATTATTATTTTGGTGTCATTCGCTGCCTTCACTAGTGTTGTCATCTATACCAACTCTTAAGTGCCCGTTATTCGAAAGAAACCTTAAAAAACATTAAAAAATGTAACTAGTCATTCGCAAACACAAATAAATTCGAATATCATAAATCATAAAATCATTTTAGCATTAATGAAAGAAAGTGACTAAACACTTTGCAAATAGCAAAAGCATAACTGCGCTTAGAGTTTGCATTACAGTTAAATTAGTATTAAAAACTATGCAGAGAGAGAAAGAGAAAGGGAAAGGGGAGAGAGAGAGAGATTTTAAAGGTTTAAAATGTACATCTTAGATTCTATATGATGTTTAAATAATAGTATAAATACAATACCAAAAGCAGCGAACATTATGCATTTATATTTAAAATTTAAATAATTAAAAATTATTTTAACTGTGAGCATATAATAGTTTGGCTTTAAAGCGAGTTAAATACTCCAAATGTTTTAGTTGATCAAAATATTGCAGACTTAATTAAAAAACGTTAATGCATATGATACGTTACACAATAAAAATGTTGACGTGATTATAAAATAATAAGATTTTGGAATAATAATAAAAATATTTCAAAATATAATTTTTCAAACTGAAAAAAACCTTATTAAAAAATTCCTTAGAAATTTTTTAGAAGTTTGATTAGAAAAGTAAAATTGTTATCATAATAGGATAACTGCGTATTAATTTCATTGATGTTCTATATGTTCAACTTTGATATATTGATCTAACATAACATACATATTTTAACATGTTCTGCATAAAAAAAAAATCCTATGATACAAGACTTAAAACATTTTGATAATGTATAAATCGAAAATTGCTCTCATTGAACAAATACAAATACATTTTTTAGGGATTTCCACGATGTCTTAGAAAATAGTTTAAGGAAAACAGATTCACCATCTATATTCATGTGGGAATTTTATTAGAAAAGGATTCACTAAAAGTTGAAGTTGAGTTATTAGAATTCAGAAGTTGACGTTACTATTTTGCGAGTTTCTTGACATAGAGTATTTACATGAATAAAGGTCATATGACAACTATTATGAATAAAATAGATATAAAACTTGATACCGTAGGATTTTTATAAGATTGGAATGATCGGGGTCAATCAGGCATGCTAACTTATCTCACCGCATAAGTTCTGGAAGAAAATTTTTACCATCTCATGAAAGTTGACTTTCGAATTCCACTTAATACTGTTTAGAAAGATAAAAACAGTATTATTTAATCATTCATTGTAATCATCCCCAATTATCCAATAGTTTTGTGAAGTGAGAAGCATTTGTAGTAGGTCACATCAGAAAATAGGTGAAGAAAACTGATTATCAGATGTATTGTAGACTGATGGAGTCAATTTCATGGTTTGTAAAGATTTGTTAACTCCTACTACTGAAGCATCTAGGCAATTGAAAACTCTAGACGTATTGAAGGCACACTTCTGTACTACGAGAAATCACTGTATGGTATGAATTTACTTTATCATTCATAATCAGGTCCGTTTTCTTTGAGAATATGAGGGACTCTTAATTTCATAGTATCCGCGTCACTGGTTGTGAGATCATAAAATTACATAATTATTGATGAATTATTTCCGCCATGTTTGTATTTCCTGAATACCATTCCTATCCTTAAACCTGTAATTGAATGGTAGTTATGCTTATTTTTCTTTAATTATCAAATAAGTCAATCCCTTTTGAAATTTGAACAATATCCGATTTAATTTTTAACTATATGTTAATTTTAATCTCTTTATGCTCATTATATCATGAGTATTGAGTTTGGAAATACTAAACTGAGACTATTAGGATCAATCGAAAGATAAATAAAGTATGGGTTTTTTGTTACCTCAAAATATATGTTGTTTTAAAACAAATGTTGCCGACCTTGCATTTAGGAAATCACTGTATATTTTCAGAATAATATCAAACTGTGGGCAATGCATTTCTTTCAAAACCCTTTCTATAAACATATATCGTTCTTTCTTGCCAAATGACAAGCTTTTCTTTTTAATGACATAAATTCTCAAAATAGCATAACTTATCTTGTAGCTCAACATGTAACATGTTTCTTCTCCTATCTTGCTTATGCAGATATTTATATATGTATCTTCATTTCTGTCATAATGATCTTAGCAAAATAACGAACTCAAGTTTTAATGAGAAAAGGAAAATTTTCCCCGTGTTTATCAGATGTTCCCTATTTTGTTTGTGAATCTGCTCTCAACATTTAAGTTGAAAAAGTGATTCCATTTTCCAAATTTTTAATTGCGCTAAAAATATTTTAATTGCAATTAAGCAATAATAGCAAAAATATATCTTACATTTTACTTCCTTTTTCTTGCCACAAATTGTAAAGCATTTTTTGAATGTGAAATTGCTTCCTGCATTTTGTTTTTTATTAATTTTCATATAGCTTCACAACTTCTACATTGTTCTAAAAAAACTTTTTTTAATATGGCCTTACACAACATTCATTCTTTGACATTATTTTTAACAATAGCATGCAAATATTTTAAAGCTTATTTCACAAGATTTCTAAAATCATTTTATGAAATAAGTGATCACAAAATTTACTATTTAGGTTGTTGAAATTTATATGAATAAAGAATAGCCATTTTAAGCAATTTTTAAAAACAAGAATATTTTTACAAATTTCCGGGAAAGGAATGTAAATAATAACCCTTTAGCAAGCTTCTTAAAAATATAATTCAAACCATTGTTCGAAATTTAATATTAAAACCTATTGTTCGTTTGATTACAAACTAATAATGAATTATTTACTTTTAATTTTTATCTGCATACAATACCGTGAATTCCAATTCTTCTCATCTTCGCTCTTTCCACGAAATAGTTTTTACCCACAAAAAGATTAATTATTCGATATATTCTCATTTATTACCTAAATTAGAAGCTTACTGACTATTTTATGTTTTGATGAAAGCCAAAATCAAATATTAAAATGTTATGGAATTTTTGGAGCATTTTATTTATGGGTAATAAAGTTTAAAAAAATGACTATGCTTGTCCTTAAAATTAAAATTCTTGATATTAAAGTACAGTTTTAAATCTACGTAAAATTAAAAATAAATTTCAAGTTCAATTTGCAAGAACGGTTTCTAAATTTAATAAAATTTGTAATGTATTTACAAGAACGGTTTCTAGTTTTACTAAATGTGTAATGTATTCTTCTCCAGTCGATGAATCACATTTAAATTTGAATAAATGTGTTGTAAAATTTTTTTATTTCATATATGAAATAGTATTTATTTTTGTAGAAGATATTGTTATTTTATTATTATTTTTGCTTGATAATATAAGAGTTAATGAAACAATTCAAAATCATTTTCTATAATCACTGGGAAATACTATTATTATTTATAGACTAATTACATACAAATTTCCTAATATTTAAAAATCTACTTATAAAGAAACTATTAGTGAAATCTATGGTATTCATGACCTTTGAGTAACACTGCAACGAAATAATACAAAATTAATATTCCACCATTAGACCCTAATTTATAAATTAAAAGATAATAGCTAAAATTGTAATGATGCTTAAATTTATTAACTTTAAAGTGGCATCGTATTTTTAACGTCAAATTTTATTAAGATGTTCACATTATTGTATTATTATCAATGTGTCATCGCGTTGCTACAGATATGTTTAATATAATGGATCACTATGACCTACTGGTGAGACTGCATCGAAGTCACAACAGTTGGTCATGGTTGCCTTGGAAACAAATCCGTGTTCTATGTTTGAATCCCATAATTGTTTATAATGCGGGAGACTGATATTGCATTTCTGCATGCAGTATGGAGGTGAATGCATCGTTTATAGGAGATTTATAGGAGTTTTCAGGCTTGTGATTGATGAATATTGCCCACAATATAGAAAAAGCCCTTTTAGAAGGCAATACCTGGTGGATGTTGCAATGCTTACAGCGGCTAGTGTACCCGCAATGCAAATGTAGAAAATTATGATTTCCTTTAAAACTAGACATAATTTTAAAGGAAGTCATAATTTTGTACTATTTTCTTTTGAAAGTAAGTTGTACAGGACATCAGTGAAAGGCATGCTAGACAAATTCTTATCTTTTTATTTATATTTGAACTAATCACGAAGTCAACAAAGGATCTGTGATCGATTGGGAAACACTCACTGTGAAAATGAAAGTCGCTTTTGTGAAAGTGAAACTAGTACCGGAGAAAGTAGAATGTGACGTTCGCGCTCTGACTCATTTCCGCTACTTATCAGAAATAATTAGACAGAAAACGTCTGCTCCACTTTTTACAATTTTGTTTTCAAATTATTAACTCACTTTTTTCAGATGTTGTACAATATTCTAATTAAAAAAATAAAGGAAAAGAAAACTGTATCTTTTATAATAAAAAACCGAAGAAAAGTAAAAGATAGAAAATAATTTTCAATTAAGAAATTACGGAAATAACGTCCTTTAAGAAAATATAAATCTGTCAGTGAATTTATTTTTGTGAGATTCATTTATATCCATTTAATAACTTTTCACTTTTAATAATTCGCATAATTTTTATTAATAATTTCCCTATTTTTATCTAAAGTACAAATTTGGCAATTTTACAACTGTTAGTCATCTCTAAAATCTATTTATTTAAAGAAAGAAATATGTTTTGTTCACATCTCACATTTTGTTCAATCTTACTCAGTGAGATAAGCAGAACCAAAAAGTATACAAGTATTAACATATTAATACTTGGCTAAATATTGTAAAAAATATACAATTAAAAGAATTCACACACACACAATCTTGTAAAGGATAAAACTTATGTGAATGATCACTACTATGCAAGAGACGTTTTAGATTACTTCGAATATAAAATGTGGGTTCGAATGTCTAAGCTAATTTTAAATATAATTAGTGGAGAGTGATATTATTTACAGAATTGTTGGCCATACTGTTTCCCTCAGAAAATTGTGTATTGATTTATAGTCATAGAAAATTGTGTATTTATTGAATACAGTCACGCAACAGTATAACCTCCATTGTTTTCTTCTAAGAGTACAAAAAAAAGAAAAGAAAAAAAAGATGGTTGTATTATGATTTGAGAAGAGATATTTTGTGGTTTTCTACAAATTTAATCATCGCACTCTTTAACTACATATTTTAGACAATCTAATGTATCGTATTCTATAATAGTTATTTCAACACCCGTATCTTCATTCATTCACTTCTATTGAAAGGTTTGACACAAGTATAAACTTTATATACATCATAATCTCCTTAGCTCCAAGTCCTCAAAATGATTGATCCATTAATTCAAGATTAAAATTTTAATTAATATTATTAATAAAAATCTTAAGCAAAAATTAACTGCCATTATAGGAGAACATTTTATCTTTTTCATGAAGAGATAAGTGAGGAAATAGTCTTTTAAATAGGATGCATTTTGCATATTGCATTTTGTCTCTGAACCATTTGTATGTATCACAGTGCATACTTTTAATTGTTAAAGCTCAAAAGCAGAAAAAAATGCTTAAATGAATTTAAGAAAAACTTCTAAAATTAATTGGTTCCTCATTAATTTGAGAAATAAAGTTTTCATACCAAGATTAAATTTATATATTAAACTATTGATGTAGGAAATGTGCATAGTATTTTAGAGAAATACTTTAAATGAATGAAAATTATAAATCAGTTATAATTTTCATTGTCTATGCCATAAAATATATCTCAAATATGCTGTTAAGTTGAAAACATTTTTTTCAAAATAGTTCTACAATCCATTTATAAACTATATAAAACATTGCATTACTACTCAGAAGTCACTTCACCTATGTATTGATTTTGGGAAACGCTATTTCTCCGCCTTATTCGTCTTCAGTTAAAATTTAAGGAAGAATCAAGAAAGGACAGGTGAGATACACAGCCCATAAATTCTGTCTAAGACAATTGAAAAATGACGGCATTAATATGCCAGCTACCGGAGAAATGTGACACATGTAATGGCATATGAAGAGACATTCGCGAGCATTGTACCATCAACAATGGAAAAAGGTATTTTATGGGAGAAGAAATGATGTAAGAACAGAAAAAAGAACCGCTAAGCCGCCAAATTCTTCACGTGATTTCACCCCATCTGTAGGTTTATATATTTGTTGAAGAAGGACAATACAATTTTTCTGAAGAAAATAGAAATGGTATCTAGGAAAAAAAGTGACTAGATAATAACATTTTTACAGCCTCTTACTGTTTGGGTACACATTTTGATTACATGTTTTTGGGTACACTTTTGAAAACTTTTCTCTTCACGAATTGTCTAATCAAGAAAATTGATTTAAACAATGTTATTTATCCTTTAAACTTAAGTGCATTCTAATATTAAAATTATCTTGAAGAGTTATTTCTCAGTCGCCGAAATATATAGCCTCTATTTGAAAAACTATGCAATATTTAAAGATGACAAGATATATTTCACTGGAAAAATGAATAGAAATAGCCAAAAAAAAATCATTATGTAATTAAAGTTTACATTCTTATTTGGTAATTAAAATAAAATCACTAAGAGAGTTACTTAGTGAATATACATTGTCTGCAAAATTCACACAAAGGGAAAGAACAATTTTTCAAATGAAATGATAGCTACTGAGTTTTATTTTGTTTTTAAAACGAAATTTAGAATGCAATATTTTTGCTAAAATTGTGACATATAATCTTTATTGAAGTTCTGAGACATTTCTGTTTCCAAATGCTGCAAATCAGGCTAACATAGAATATTCAAAATATTAACATAAACTTATTTTCATCACATGACTATTAAATCACACCCTGGATAGGAGAGTTGCTCGTGGCGTCTCTGAACATGAATAAAATATTTAAGCTGAAGCTCTGTGAGTTGCAATATCCTGTAGCAATGTATTCGTTCAGAAGCTCATTTTACATTAAAAATAATTAAATAAAATCAGTATTTTTCATATTCCTTTTTTCTGAGATTGTTTTTCCTAATTTCTCATGTCTTAAACTTGAAAAAGAAACTTTTTATTTTTCAATTCCCTATAAAAATGGACTTATATTCTAAAATAATCCCTATCATTATATCCTCCAACAGTTTTTCATTAAATTTTCTACTGCTACTTCATTTCAATAATAGGAATTTTACTGAAAGTTGTTATATATAATTTAACAGATTGAAAGATTTCACTTGAAATTGAAATGGTTCCCTCTTTGGCCATTCCAAAGAGTCTCATATAGAATAATTTGTGCATAAAATCTTCAAAATGTCATTGATGGCTATTCTAAATTGCTGAGATCTCTCTGAGATGTAAATATTATCACATATCTTGATCTACACAGTGGTAAAAAATTAATTTTAATAATATGCATATATTGTGTGCAGGTGCTTTTACAATATTTACTAAAATACTGAAAACTCTTCAAAATTATCTAAAAATCTCCAATATATTTCTGGATATTTTTGATTGGCCGGCCAGAAGTAATATTCATAATAGACAGGATGTGACCCATAGGCTTTGAATTTGAAAAGCCTATTGTAAAACTGTTTGTAGAGATGGCCATTGTTTTATTTATTTCAGATGCCTAGAGCTAATGAAAGTAAAATTCAAAAGCTCATCATTTGGACAAAATTATGCTGTGAAATTTTGTCCAAATGATGAGAAGCATTTATTTATATTGCAGCAACTTTTATTTATTTTACATAGCACAAGTCTCAAAAATTATTTTTTAAAAGACAATTTCGACTTGATGTGCCAGACCTTTCGTAAAAATGCTTTAAAAATATACTCTTGTATAGTTAACATGTGATGACAAAATTATCAATATTCGAGTTTTTCAGTGGAACTATTATAAAAAAATAATAGTATTAATTCCTAATAAATCTTCTCTTCATGATGAAGTCAAATATTTATTTCTTTACATATTTATTATAATTTGTACAAGTGATTAATGGTTCATTAATTTATAATTTAAAAGTTTTCACAATAAAATTAATTTATTTTTCACATTCCAAGTTTATATACTATTGTAATTAATATCGCCCAAATTTTCCAAAAAATTGAATTCCAGTTAACTTGTCAGCTTATTAATTTTGGTAATTCAATTTACAATCAAAAAGCTATTACCAAAGGAATTTGTGAGTATGTATGTGTGATTAGAAACCCTCCCTTCCCTTGTTTTATTGAATTTCAATAATGATCTCGTACCACATTAAAGGCATTAGAATATAAAGTTATTTCTAATCCCAATGTAATCAGATTTGTGATAATACCTGAAAAAGTATTGATTGAATGTTCCATTTCTTTAAATTTAGTCATCATGAAATATTCAAGGCGATAATTTAAATACATTCTTACATTTTTAAATGCATTAGTTTTTGAAAGACAATATATAAGAGGGATAATAGTTCGAAAAGTCTACAAACAAGTTGGACAAAAGCTGGAAATAGAATTATTATATTTGCGATTTGTAAAAAAAAAAAAAAAAAAAAAAAAAAAAAACTAAAGGCATCAATACTTATATTTTAGAGTATTAACAAATACATAAAATTTATTAATTTTGGACAAACGAATTTAATACAGATATATATTTGTCAATTGTAAGTATATATATATATATATTTTCATTAGGAATATAATATAGATCACAATATTGTTACCTGTTGCTGATAATATTGTCAAGGATATATATGTAAGAGAGAATGTCCGAGGAAGAAGTGAGCTCATAGAGGGACTGGTGATGGACAATACACCTCTCGGTATCGTCCTGTGTATACTTCGAGAAATTTTGGAAGGGGAAGCGTGCAAGCAACTCCATTTGAATAATAATTTTGTTTTCAGATGTTGGTTTTTGAAGTGGTTAGAGTATGAAGAATCATTATCTGATTGTAAAATAAAATTATAGCTTCATTCATAATTTTAGCAGAATACAGACAAATAATAGAATTTAGAATGTCTTTTCTATACCGCTGAATTTTGTGAGTTCCTTCTTATTATTATTTTTCTTAAAGTTGGGTTTGTATGTCATTGGGCACCTCTGCTTTTATCAGCTTTTTGTATTGTTAACTCCAAACCCAATGTTTCCTAGTTCCAGGTGCTCTGATCACCCACTCTATTAATAAAGTCCGATAACCCTTTAATGGGGTCTAGGTGTAACTCTCTAGTATGGATGATGCCTATAGAAGTTAATCTAGGGAGATCAAGGGCCTCGCATTCGTAAATGATATGCTTGGCCGTTTTCTCTTGCATATGACATTTCCTGCAGATAGGGCCTTGCTGAAAGAGTCCCATTTTATGGAGGTGTTTACTGAAATAGTAGTGCCCAGTTATGAAGCCTACAATTAAACGTATCTTCTGCCTAGAACATCTTAGAATTTCAAAGGCAATCCTCGCTGATGACCCACATATCATATTTTTAGCATGGGTTTGACCAGGAGTAATGAGCCGAGCTTCATACATCTTCTGTTTTTCCCATCTAAGAACACTGGTTTTTGCGGTCTTCAAATTGATCCCACAAAAAAGTTCTGCACCAATGGGAACAAAAGACGCTCCTTGTTTAGCAAGTTCATCAGTCTTTTCATTACCTTCGATACCTTTGTGCCCTGGCATCCATACAAGGATCACCTTGTTTCTAGTTGTTAGTTCTACATAAGAAGGTTTCTGCATTCCAAAACCATTTTAGATTTGATTTCGAAAGAATTGAGTGCTTAAGCGGCTTGACTGTCACTAAAAATGAGAATCCGTTTACCATGGTAGCCCTTCCTCTTATTTAGTCGCAGACAGTGGATAATGGCCAAAGCTTCTGCCTGGAAGACCGTAGAGTATCGTCCAAGGCTTACAGGTGACACGCTACATACTCCCAGTCCTGAGAGGCTATTTATCAGTAATCCATCTGTGTACCAGATTAGATCTCCTGTTATAGTTTCAAACATGTTGTTGTCCCATTCGTCTTTAGTTGGAAAATATATTTCAAATACCCTTTCAAACATGAATGACTTTTCCATGATGTCTTAGGGCATCAGGAAAGTAGGATCTTGAATTTTTCCGGTAATAACCCTGTGCCCTTTGGCAACAGGCTAGTCATACCATTTGTTTTGTAACTTTATTCTGTATGCAGTCATTCTGGCAGTGATGCAGATCTAGAGGTCTAAGGGAGTCAGATCCAACATAACTTCCAATGCTCTGATTGGCGCGGTGGACATTGCTCCTGTGATGCAGAGACAGGCCAGTCTTTGTAGACCTCCTAGTCTGTCAATCGCAGTCTTCTGTTCCACCTTACACCTACAGATTACACAGGCATATGTGAAAATGGGCCTACAATATCTGTGTACATCCAAAACTGATGTTTTGGATGTAATGTGAAGTTTTTACCAAGCATTCGCCTTCAAATCATAATGCTTTTCTTTGATTGGTTAATTTTATCATCAATATGCTTATCCCAGGTGAGTTTTTGGTCTAAATAAATGTCCAAATACTTCACCTCTGAAGTCACATTGATTTCAACATCAAAAAGTCTTGGTATGAAAAAACCCTCCCGTTTCCTTTTGCATGTAAAAGGTGCAAAGTAGGTTTTCTGAGGATTAACCATCAAGTCCCTATCCATGAATTATTGACCTACATAATTTAGAGCATCCTGCATGAGATGACAAGTTATGTCAAAATCTTTACCAAGGATAAGGATGACAATGTCATCAACATATCCTTGTGTATAGTAACCTCTATCATTTAGATATTTTATAAGGCTATTTACGACTAGGTTCCAAAGTAATGGTGAGAGAACACCTCCTTGAGGACAACCTCTAGCAGTATTTTTGTCAAATGATTCGCAGAAGATGCTCATTTGTATACATCTATCTGAAATCAAGGCCTCAATCGAAGTACACAGGGTCTGATTAATCCCTGCCCGTCTAAGTGCATTAAGGACAGATAGATGGGAAGTGTTATCAAAAGAACCCTGGATGTCGAGAAAAGTTGCCAAGGCAATTTATTTTTTATCCATAGTGGTTTCAATCTTAGAAACTAGCTGATGTAGGCAAATTGAAGAGCATGCAAGGGACTGTTACTACCCAAGTAATCTCTAATGTGCCGATCAATGATTTTCTCCATAACTTTAAGAAAGAATGAAGAAGGATTGTGGGTTCCATGGGACAGGCCATAAAAATTTGTATGCCCATCTAAAAACTTGTCTTGTTATACATTCATGCCTATCGTGTGGTGTTGGCGAGCAACAGACGTACTTAAGATTAACGGGCTTGGAACACTTGCCTATCTTCAAGTGCCTCATAATTTTGAAGCATGGTCAAGAGAAAAGGTAGACACCTGAGACTGCACTCTCCTCTTCACAATCATGCTACACCAGTGGAAGGACTTTGGACACCACAGATTAACGATGACACGTCCTTAAACCACGAAGCTCCAGAATTTGATTAAAAAAATGCGGAAAACCAACCTATGCTTCTATTTAATGATCTTACGGAAAGCAGTGAAAAGTGACTGAGGCAGTGGGGCTACACATTATACAAAGATAACTTTTCCATGTATTTTTTGCAGAAAATAAGAAACATTTACTTTTCTCCATGTATTAACAAAAGAGTAAAACAAGGGGAGATTCATCAGGGAGCAAAACAGACGTCCATTAGTTTTCAATCCAAATTACATAATTACGCGATCAATTCAAATAGTTTTTCCAGTGGAGGGATGTAAGAGTATGTATAATGACACAAACAGAACGATCATTTAACCTACACATCTATTTCATACTCTCTTCAAAATACCATCGTATACTGTTCAAAGCAATTAAAAGGTATTAATGTTGGAGTTTGATATTGCACTTGGAGAATTGTTTGGTTGATTGATGCATTATTGACTCACATAGTAAGCTATAGGAGATTAAAATAATATTTGTTGGGCAGAAAAAATACATTTTATTGAGCATATGGGTGTACAAAAAAATAAAAACTCAATTTGTGCACAAGAGAAAAACAAATAAAAAAGATTTTTTCCTAAAAAGAAAATCGTTTTTATTAGGAGATATGGTTTCCATTGATCCCCAGCAAGGTTGAACATTTTTAGGCATCGAGTTAATAAGGCTAATAATGAAAGACTGCGGTATTCTGATCCACTCATCCCGAAGAGCTGTTTCCAGTTTTTTCAAAGTTTGTGGGGTTGGTAGCCATCCACCGACTCGTTTGTCTATAATGTTCCAAACATCCTGTATTGGGTTCATGTTTGGAGAACATGCTGGCCATTTCATTCATATTTATTCCATCTTCCAAATAACACAATGTGGGCTGCAATTGTTGTCCATTAACATGGACTCTTCAGCAATTTCTACAACGTAAGGGACTAGAATAGGTCTGAGGATCTCATACCAGTCAGAACTTCATTTCGAATGATACGAAGATTGGTGTGCCTATTAACGGAGATGGAAGCACAGACTATCACTCACTTATCACCAAATCTTTCATGCACGATAACAGGATTGTTTTTATTACCACGTTCTTTCAAGATAAAAATAAGCCTATTATCAGGATGAAGAGAAAAATGGGACTCGTCAGAGAAAAGAATATTGTACCATTCATTTCTGTTCCAGTTCACATACTGTGCACTCCCTGCGTGCATGACGATGCCTTACTGTTAACGTGGCACAGAGCTCCAATGTCTCAGAAGCTTCACTCCACCTTCCGTTAAGACTAGAAAAGTGAAGCATCATTTGCCGCCAACAATGACTAGGTGGGTGTATACATCCTCTCTCACTATTTTGCTGGAGCTCTGTGGCTTGGGGGCGTGTCCACGTTTATCTGTAACACCCAAAATCTATCCTCTATTGTAATGTGGATGTAGAGAGGAGAGTGCCACCTCAGGTGTAACCTTGTACGTGGCTTAAAATTACGGCACTTGATGTTTAGTATTTCAAACAGTTAACCTTACATGGCTTAGTCCGAAGTATATATGTATATATGCATCCGCACTGTTGTAAGAGTATATATATATATATATATATATATATATATATATATGTATGTATGTTAACATGACACACATCAGTGGTCTGAGGGCATACAGCACAACAGCATGAAGGCTTTTTTGGTCAGTTTGTGTCCAAATTGTGGTATTAGTAACCGAGCTAATGTGTTGTTGAAGAAGAGTGGCATTCATATTTCTATGTCTCCGATCTGTTAGCTTTAAATAACGGTCTTCACTGGGTGTTGTTGTATGTCTACGACCTTGCTCTGATCTTCGACTTGCATTTCTAGTTTTCCAAAAAATAATTCCTGATCTTGGAACTCACATTTTGTGAAACTCCAGTGGCTTCTGCTACCTCGGATTGCGTTCACTAACCGGGAAACAACTCTCCAAACTTTTGATTCGGTGAAATGACTTCATTGATACATCGTCCTCCTCTAAACAACGCGCTTACTGAATGTAAATCATTCTTTTCTGCTTTGTCTCACATTAAGTAGAAAGCAAAATCTCATTCGCAGTCGCTGAAGTATCATCTTCAACATCAAACTCAAAATCAGCATACTGGGAAGTATGCCATTTGGCAAATGAATTTGTCCATTTGCGAAGTGTGTCATTTCCATTTGCTACTCTTATTATTTTATGCAAAAAAAAACTTGCTCTTATACCGTTATTTTATAAAAAAAACTTAAATATACTTTAATTGTTTTTAGCAGAGTAGTTGAAAACATCCTTCTTATAACAAAAACAAGAATGGATATTTATGCTGAAACTCCCATTCCAACAACGCTTTGCAAGGATGTAAATATCAGTGTTCTACAGATGAGATCTCTTCCCTTACCTAAAGTATGTAGGTTTTCAAGAAGTTTAACAAGAAATTTAAAAAAGTATTTCACAATCGAGCTACCACGGAACGTTCAACTTTCAACCATCATGTAACGTCAAACTGTCGTTGAGAGTTTGACGTTACAAAGCTTCTAAGTAACGTCAAACTCTCAACGTCAAAATCTTCTAAGATTCCTGTGACTTTATAACTTCATTTTTTCCAGTAAATGTCCTCTCGAATTCTTTTTATGCTTTTGATAAATGAATTTGCTTAATATACATTCGTTCCTTGAACACTCTCTCTAAACAACTTTTAATTATATCAAATTACGTATAAAGCAATGGCCGAGTCCCTTTTTTTGTATAATGCTACTTGATGCAGTTCTATAATACATCCAATGTATTCAAATTTTAAAACGTTTTAACTACATTTAGATTATTTATCTCAATTTTATAATTTCTTACTCAACACTTGAAAAGTGAAAATGAAATGAAGTCTTCCATAAATCTCTTTTTCTTCTAAGAACTAAAATATAATTATTAAGAGGCCTTTGTGTGATCATTAAAAACATATGATCTACTACCCTTATAGAATGAACAAATGAATCTCTATCCAGTCAGAAACAGTCACGATAGACTAGTGTTTAGTAAAGCACTTGTTCCTGTATATGATAGGAGTTCAAAAATTATCCACGTTACTCTTTTCCGGCAGCTAGACTATAAGACTGTTCTGGCAGCTAGACCATAAGAAGGTAGATTGCTGCACAGCTTTTTCTGATCTCTTCATCATATTACTTTATAGAAGAAGTTTCTATATTTAAAATAATTTATTTTATCATGTGTGCTCAAAAAAGTTTCCAGCGTCGTCAATAAAAATTAAAAGCTATCGTGATACAACTTATTTTAGACTATTCTTTTCTACTAAGAAGTAAATCCTTATTGCATACATTTATGGAGAAAACTGATATTTCCATATAAAAATATGTTTTCAGTGTTGACTTCAAGTACGAGTTTTTTCATATTTTCAAAGGAACAGAGAGCGAGTGTAGCTATTTTTATTATTTTATTTAACAACTATATTTTATACCTTGATCTAAAAACATTCAATGCACTACTATAATGGTAAAGTAAGTATAAGCACTCGTGTTTCATTTGCTTTAAGTAATAGTAATGCTTGTAGTTAGGATGTCATTAGGGAAAAAGTAAATACGTGAACAATTTGCAGATTGAAATAAAGTTTTCTTTCTCTTTACATTTCTGCATTAAGCTTGTTCTGATGAAACACTTCGTAAAGATACTTTGGAAAGATAATTACTTCGCGAATACACTTGAAAAACGTTTCTTGAACTGAGCAGGGAATATTTGGTGAAGTGAAAAGATTTGATGTTCTCAAATTAATAAGCTTGTTAAAAATTCAACTTTAATATTACGTATTTTTCTTGTTCATTCTTCCATGTACATTTTTTAATCCCTAAGTTAAAGAAAATTCAAAATCGGAGGAATCGAACTTTAAAGTAAAAACTTCACCTGTATAATCAACCCACTCATCTTACTCATAAGCGTTCCTTAAGATTTTCAGTGCCAAAACTAAATACATAAGGTGCAGAAGAAGTATCTGAACGGTTTTTTTTAACATGATAGAATAATCAGATTTCTACAATGTGAGCGTGCTGAAAATTATTATTTAAGGCACTTGGAATTGCCCAAATTGTCATCTTTAGGATTTGGCAATGACTCTAAGATAATGTAAATGTTAAAGGACGTTACAATACTGGTCTCCCCTTAGCTATAACTCCAAATGAAAGCAGGTATTTGGAGCCAAAAGAAACAGACAGAGTGCAAAGTTCACCTTGTCTCATCATCTGTGTGTACCACAGTTTCAAGACAAACTGTGTACAGATATTTTGAAAAAATTGGTCTATATCTTAGTTGACCTATCAGATGTGCCTCACTCACAGCAACTCACTGTCGTGAGTGATGAGAACTGGAGTAGAGAACACGCAGTGTAGATATTTTCCCTGTGGTTTGTATGATGTTTTTTCCAACCAATCCAGTCCAGGTTTAGCTTACAATTTGATTCACGTTCTTTATTGTGGAGAACGTCAGGTATACATTGCTACAAACAAAACATCAATAAGTGATATCGTTATGTTGGTGAAGGACTGTTCCTTTGATAGGGAAGTATATACGACGCCAAAATAAATCTGCGTGTTCATATCAGAATCATGATAGGCTAAATTTATGGAACAACATCCATCTCATTGGTTAAGAAATGCCATGAATGTCGAATTTGTGTTAATGTATCGTCGTCATTCCTTTCCTAGAAAACATCATACACGAATCCCCTCGTTCTGACGATATCATTCAAATGAAATAGCCATCATTCTCATTTGATTTTAATCCGATAGATCATACGTGAACATACTTAGTCCATCAACCACTTCCTACATACGTACCGGAACTTCGTAGAGCATTGCTTGTTGGGTGGATTAATCTTCTTTAAGATCAGCTCGATAATTTGATACTCAACATGCCTCGTGGTTGTTCGGATTGCAGTTTATCGCATGGGAAACATATTATGTATTACTCATCATACCAACTACGTATTGTTAAGCTTTTGTAAAGATATTTTTTATAATTGCTCCCGGGAACAAAATCTGAGTTTTTATGAAAGCATCATGCATATACCATCTTTTTTGTTATTTATCTTTTGTGTAATAAATAGCCTTTATGAATAAGTCACGCGCGTGTTGTTTTGTTTCTGAACCTTTATTTATCGGAGCCAACAATGTCCTCAATTTATAGAGATGGATGTAATTTCCAAGAAAGTTCGGAAAATTTTCATAGTGAAAAATTAGAAAATAATTGGTGCATGATGTATTTAAAAATTTTGAAAAATAAGTTGTTAATATATATATATATATATATATATATATATATATATATATATATATATATATATATATATATATATATATATATATATATATATATATATATATATATATATATATATATTTGTGTGTGTGTGTGTGTGTGTGTGTGTGTGTGAAGATGTATCTTTCATATGTGTTCATTTAAATCAATTTCTAAAAAAATTAGAAATTTATATTTTTTATTCTTTACTCTAATGAAATATTCTGGAAAATGAATATGTCAAAGCTGTAAGACATATAAATTGCTCTTTCACGAATCAGTTAAAATATGCTAAAATAATAAATTTTTATTGCCCTAAATTTTATTTTATTACTGATTTACTTTTTGAAACAATTTCGAGGCTATTTGAGAACTGTGTGCATATTACTCTTCTGAAATATAAATTTAGTTTCTCTCAAATGTTAGAGCCAATCTTACAAGACAATGTCAGATTCTGAATTAGTAAATTTATTTGAATATTATCTATTTACATGAAACCCTTATTCTGTTTGTTCACCAAATATTGGACCTAAGTTGAATTCAAAATAGCTACACTTAATCAAGTGAAACTTTTATCAGGTTAAAAGTTGAATTTTATTAAGTGTAGCCATTTTGATTATATCTAATTTAAAATACATATATATAAATCTGTGTTTCACACACACTTCAAAATTTTGTAAATACAGCGCTTATAATTTATTTAAAAAATAATGCGAATTTGAACTTCCAGTATAAAGTTGCTTGTACCTCCCGATGTAATTAATTTAAGATAGATATGCATTTTTCTTCTGAGGGACTTTTTTCGTTTCAATAAAAACGTGTATAGTTTCATCTCATCTTTAAAGTTGGCATCTATGCGTTACAACAGGGAATAGAGAAAAAATATTCGCAGTATTGGGGATCCTTTTTTCCTTATAGATTCTAACATTGCCTTTTTTTTAAAAAAAAAAAAAAACATAGTAATATTTATTATTTCTATTGTTTTTGGTCCTCCTTAGGAAATGCGTTTTCACTTTTACCAATACATGATTGGTGGGAAATCATCAAAATGTGATTGAAGCGAATTTTGAGTTTTATGCTTAATAAATTCATAACTACAGAGAGTTTTCATGCATTATACACTCATTTAGTTTATTTTTAACTAATCTATACTCTTGAAACTGTATTGCTTGGTGCAAAACACCCTGTTAATTTATTAACAATGTTGTTAATTAAATTATTTCGAAAAATAAAGCCCCTTTTTATAAATTAGACTGTAAAACTTCTTGTTTTAATAATTAAATTGAAATTTTGATCAGAAATGACTGTAATTAGTTTTTCTGTTTTTCTTTTTATGATACACCGTACGCAAAAATCGCATAATGTGCAAGATTTGCTATTTCTATTGAAATATTTTAACGTTTGTGTTTTTAATTCATAACTTGATTAAAATTTAAAATGTTTCATAATGTATATATTTTTTGCATGTTACCTTGTACAACTTCATTTTTTTAATTCTTAAAATGCAGCTGCAATCGAAGTGGTTTTTATTTGTTTTGAGTTTTGGTTTATTTTGGTATGCTATATACAAAAAATATTCAATGTATTTTCAGCTTCTGCTTTCATTGCATTAATTTAATGTGTATTTCCTTTTATTTCATACTGAAGACTGAACCCTAAAATCCACGTACACTTTTTTGCCAAGTGAAATTTAAGGTAATTAAGAATGTGATTGGTGTAGTCTATAAATTCATGAAATCAGTGATAGAAATTATTTAATCGAAATGCAGCAAAATGTTTACATCCAGCTAGTTAGCAATAAAATCTATGTTGAGCGTTGTGATTGATGGCCGAGTTGGCTGTCGAATCGCAATGGTTCTAGCCTTCTGCTCAATAGCTCATGGGTTTGAATCCCACCTCGGATTTGAGTGTTTTTAGTGGTTCAGAACCTACTTCAAATGGTTTAATTAGACCTCGTGTGCGAAAAATGACTGTTGAGTGACAAACAAATCAAAAAGATGTAATCGATGAAACATATAGCAATCACACTATTTTGAACAAAAACGAGGAAACAAAAATTGGTTTCAAATATAAGACCTCTGAAGATTCAGAATTCAATTAATGGCTCTGAATCTCGAAGAGTAAAAGAAGAAAACTTTAACAAACAATCAAATTAATCCTCTCATTGGTGCTAACATTGACAATAAGGTAACAATATATGATTTTTTGCACGAAAAATGGGACAACATGAAAATCTATTAAAATGTTATGAATGAAGATTAGAAAGTTTGTGCTGCTCTTGTGTGTGTAATTCTGCATAATGGATGAAAGGAATTGTCAATAAATTTTATTTTTAGAATTCCTAAAGTAATTTAATTTATAGTTCATGAATTTACAGGAAACAAAGCTTTTATGTTGATCATAAATTTTACAGTAAAGAATTTTATATTGACGTACAGAGAAACTAGAAGTGACGAAATATTTGTTTATGAAATTATTAAAATATAATATTTTATAAATTATTTTCTAATGATTAGTATACTGTCACACAAGAACCTCGCCGTAGAATTAATATATTGTTGTGTTATAAATAAGCAGAAATGAAGAGCAACCTCTATAGGTATGGCACATAAGATTGCATATATATGGCACATAATGCACATATGGCACATAACATATATGGCACATAACATATATGGCACATATGGCACATAACATATATGGCACATATGGCACATAACATATATGGCACATAAGATTGCATATATACAGTGGTGACCAAAATTTTGGACACTTTTGGAAATTTTTATATTTTTGAACTTTGTATGCTTATATAGAAAGCGTTACGTTTCACAAAATGCAAACTTGCTTATATATATAATTTTAAAGAGAATTTATTATTGAATTCAATACAAAACACAAAATTCAATTATTTGCAACACAAAAAAAGTTAAGCGATAATAGTTATCGATATACATTAGATAGTGATGATTGCAGTGAGTTATCAGTTCTTACTAGAGTACCCTTTATTTTTGATTACTGCTTCACATCGACGTTTCATTGAGCTGACAGGAGTTTTAAGCTCTTCTTTCGTTATTACATGATGCCAGGAAAGAATTATAGCTTCAATTAGTTCCCTTTTATTTGATGGGCACCTGATTCGGACAAGAGTTTTCAAACGGTGCCACAAATGTTTGATAGGATTAAGGTCAGGACTGTTTTCTGGCCATGACAACAATTTAATGCTCGTTGTACGAGACCACTCTTTCGATATTTTGGCCGTGTGGCAAGGAGCAGAATCCTGCTGAAAAATAAACGAAGCATTGTTGGGAAAGAGATCTCTGATGGAAGGCAGAAGTTTTGGTTCTAGAATAGTGTCAATGTATTTTCTGGCATTCAGTGTCCCAAAGATGACAGGAAGGCGACCAATACCATCTGCTGAAATGCATGACCGAATCATAACACTAACTGGGTTCTTCACAGTTGCTTGAATGCAGTCAGGATGCAGCTCTTCTCCTATTCTACGTCTTACATATTTTCGCTCATCACTACTGAATAACGATATCTTAGTTTCATCACTCCACATAACTTGTGACCACTGATCATCTGTCCAATTAATGTGTTCTTTTGCCCACTGTAATCTTTTTTTCCGTTGCTGAAAATTAAAATAAGGCTTTTTTCATGGAATTCTACCTCTCAGTCCAACATCTGTTAATTTTCACCTGATTGTTCTTGAACTGACAAAACACCAGCATCATTCAGATCACTTCTGATGACATTTTTCTATCTTGGAAACATAGTCCTTTTATTCTTCTGTCATCAATAGATGGGGTACACCTTTTTCGGCCTTTTCCTTCTTTGTTTTTTATTGAATTTGTCTCCTGATATAGTAAACAAACTTTCGGACTCCAGATATAGTCACTGAACCACCCACCTGTCTTGTAATTTCAGCATGGGAAAGACCACTTTCTCGTAACACAATAATATTACAGCTCTTTCTAGGTATCCAATCTACTCTTTTATTTGATGTCATTGCTTCTTGACTAAATATTAAAAAATTTTACAAAAATTCCTACTTGTAATTGCAGTGTATAAGAAACAGGTTCTCCTTCTACAGAATAAAGTAAAATAATGAATTGTTTCAAGTGTAAATATGATGTCAGCTTCAACTGGCAGTTACTAACATTTGACTAGTTCTCAGAACAAGAACAGTGATTGGCCAGGAAAGCTAGACATTACAAACCACTTCATAACTGTGCTTTTTATTTATATTAAAGTACATACAACTTTTTGTATTGCAAATAATTTTATTTTGTGTTTTGTATTGAATTCAGTAATAAATTCTCTTTAAAATGATATATACAAGTTTGCATTTAGCGAAACGTAACATTTTCTATAAACATACAAAGTTCAAAAACATAAAAATTTCCAAAAGTGTCCACAATTTTGGTCGCCACTGTATATATACATCTCGACATTGAAAATGCAACACCAACAAGGAATGGCCAGAAAATTATGTAAATTTTAGGATAGACGCATTTTTTACGAGTTTTGCAAATGATGTGAAATACGCATCTCTCCAGCGCACGTAGGATAACATATAAGGTGAGGAACCGACAGAGTGGGTAATATCCACGCCGTTATTACTGCCTGGAAAATAATATTTATAAAGTTGTTTTTTGTGGCAAAGGATGTCTGTAATTGCAGAGAATGCCATGCCATCTTCGTCAGTTCTAGAAGAAAGACGGGTTAAAGAGGGGCATGGTGATCGGAGTGAGAAGGGCAGGTTGGTCCTTTCGACAGTTCACAGCTGACAGACACCTGCACGCGTCCACAGTGCGATAGCTGTGGCGAAGATGGTTGGAAAAAGGAACTGCTGAACATTTGCGAATGCCGATGCATCCACAGTGACGTCAAGCCGCGTGAATAGACGAATCCAATGAGAGGCGGTCACTACCCCTCAAAGCACGTCTACTGAAATTCTGCAGTATGTGCAAGACTCCCTGGAACCTCCCATGTCGAGCATATCCTTTTGCCCTTCATTGGTTTCTAGTAGCCTGCGCTTATGACGTCCGTTAAGAAGACTACCATAGACCTCACACCACAGACAGCAACGTCTGGAATGATGCCAAATTAGATTGATGTGGAGAGGCACAGGATCGTCTTCTCGGATGAGACAGTTTATGTTTTTTCAGTGATAGTCTTAACCTACGAGTGTGGTGTTGACGTGGAGACTGGTTAATCCTACAGCAATTGTGGAGCTCCCCATGGAATGACAACACGGCATCATGGTTTGGTGCTCCATTGCATACGATTCCGGGTCACCTCTAGTTAGTTCGTATTTACGGTGCTATAATAGCCCAACATTACGTGTATGATGTGGAGTGGCCGGTGACACTACCTTACCTTCAGGGTATGCCCAATGCTCTTATCAGCAGAATAACATTCGACCACGCATTACTCATATCAGCCAACATACTCTGCATGGTATTTAGCTGCTTCTCAAGCCACCGTGCTCGCCAGATCTCTAACCAATCGAACGTATTTAGAGTATGATTGGACGCCATTTGCAGAACCTGCCACTGCCTCCTTTAGAAGACACGCTTTGGAAAAGGGTTGACAGGGAATGGAGAGCCATTTCTCAGGATGCCACCCCTACTCTCAGTTACTCTGTGCCTAGACGTGTTGCTTCGGGTATCGATGTCCACGGTGATGAATTACTCTGTTGTCCGACCCTGTTCTCACTCTTTATTACGCTAATCATTTCGAAATACTGATTATTTATTGTTCGTTGCTGTCTCTCTCTGTTTGCCGAGTTTTGTCACTTTCTGGTAACTCCTTCTTGGTGTTGCATTTACAATGTGAGGCAGCGGATATATATATATATATATATATATATATATGTTTATAATGTTTATATATATATATATATACACACACAGATAGATAGATAGAATTAGATAAACTACTTAAAAGAAGCTAAAGAGCGAACTTCGAAACAAGTAGGGGATGGGTAGGGAAGGTAATAAATTACTTATTCTAAATTACACATAAGCCATATATCCTACCTTATATAAAGTATCAACTCCTGAAAGAAATAAAAAATGCATAGAGTCATACTCATTATATTGCACTTTTTAATTAAAAAATTACAAATAATCATATGACCTACAATATTCTGCCTCGAATTACTTACATTTGCATGTCACTTTCATCCATCTTCTATAATTGTTTCACAATTTTGTGTGTGTACTCTCAACTAAAAGAAAATATTGTCTATCCAATTAAGCTTCAATCTACACTGACTATTTTCCACATAAATTTATTTCGTAAAAAATAAGACGTGTATAGATGGACACGAGTGTGCCTTAACAAACACAAACCTTATTCTTCGAGCAAATATCTTTTCTAATTTATATTTCTTCCTTTTAATGAGTTACAAACTTAAAAGATACGCAGACAAAAATTCAGTGGACAAATTTCTATTTCATTGTCCGTTCAAAACAATAATGATACGGAACGTTTAAAGTGAATAATGTTATAACTTATTGATTTTGTCGCATTTTTGAAAACCAAATACGAATGAAATGTTTTATATTTTTTACCTCTGTAATACTACTCGTGTTAATTTGTCCATGTGACAAAAATCAAATGAAATTGTCAGTTAAATGAGAAAATGTCAATTCTAACTTTATTGTAATTATAAAATAAATAAAATTGCATCAAAACAATAATATATACATAAAAAATTAGAAAGTTTTGTTTAAATTTGAAAGATTTCACTCCAAAAATTTATTTTACAGCAGTTAAAATCGTTTGTTCAATAGGTAGATATCTCATTGCTTTTAAATTAGATCTTTATATAGAAAACACATTTCTCCCTATTTTAAATTCTTATGGAATTCTTATAATTATCAAATTTAATTGTACGCTATTTTTAATTTTTAGAAGCAAATTAAAAGGAAAAAAAAAAGAGAGTATTACATATTATTTCAAATTAAATTTAATAAACAGGAAGAGAGAGTAACACAAAATTAATTTTATGTAACTGGTAGCGCCATCTATTATCATATAATTAGGTATATTCTGATATATGCATGTGTATTGTCTTTTATAAGTTCTTATTTACATTAGTAATTGCTCGAAAAATTGCTGCTTATTATAACTATCATACAAATATTAAATATTTCTGAAATATTTTCAAACATATTTTAAAAATTCTGAAAATTCTCACCATTTTAAAATTTTGAATCAAAATATGTTTTACAGTTTTATACATGTATTTTCTTTTTTAAAATTTAAAGAATCCTGCATTTAAACTTTATGTCTACAATTATGTTTTCTTTTGTTGAGCAAAACTTGTCTAATTAACTAGATAAACATGTAAAAGACAATCTTTCAGAAGAATATTGTTTTATTTTAATAATGAATTAATAAAACTGTTTTAAGAATTGCTAAAACCACACCATTCCACTAACAATGTGTGCATTTCTCTTCGTGAAATATAAGTTGATTTTCATAAGTATTAGTTAAATCTCATTTGAAAAATTTCATCGAGTCAAAACATTCAAAAAATTTCATCAATTTGGATGTCTCAAAAAAATAACACCCAAGTATCTTTTTAATTACTTTACTAATTGTTAATTCTAGCTTGTTACTTTCTTCATTTGAATTAAGGATTTTTCTACTAAACAAATTTTGACTCCAACTAAAAAGAATCGTTGGTATAGTGGTTTGGTTACTGTACTATGATTTTCTCAAACTGCATATGTGATTATCAATTAGCTTGCTAAACACGTGACACAGTGATATCGGTTTTGTATATATTTGCTCTTTATAAGTACTATTTAATATTATGCCATTGGCTTTTAATGCATAAGTGTGATACAATAGTCTCAAAATCTTAGTTAATATATCATTACTTTACGGCAAATATTTATTAGTGAATTCATCCCTGTCCTCAACTCAAATATGGGGTCCACTGATTAGGTTAAAATAGCCGGTATAGAATCTTCGTAATTTAGAACGAAAGACCTAGCAAAACACCCACACAGTACTTGACCTGACATCCCAAGAGGTTTCATTTCTTTTGGGGAATACTGTGACAGACGACGTATTGTTTAACGTCTGCTTTTAATGAACAAGACGGATCTTCGAACTCATCATCTTTCAATAATGAGAACGATGTCCTAAACAATCAGGTCTCTGTAGCCTCGTGATACGCGTAAAGTGATCACACGTGGCATTTATTTGAAGCTTTAAAATTAAAAACGCTCATTTCATTCAACACAGCAAGCTTATGGGTTTTTAGACAGAAAAAAAATGTAACAGGGAAAATTTTTCTTATTTTTGTTTTGAACAGATGTTTTTTAGATTGATTTAATAATGTAAGTAAGATTTGTGATGCTGAAATGTTAATACACAACAAAATTGTGGCTCCATTGGTATAGTGTAACACATAAAAATGAGGCAAAATGAACATAGCTATAACGTCAAATATTTGAACTCAAAATACAGAAGAAGTCAGTGATTATGGAAAACATTTAACAATAATAATTAAAAATCATGTTTAGAAAATGTACTAGGAAACGAGTAAAATTAAGTTCACTTTGAGCTTATTAATAAATATTTCAGATCTTAAACAGCATTATTTCAGATTAAAAATGCTACGATATCCTTTCAGTTTACAAAAATCCAAAAATCAGTTGTTACTGTCTGAGGTAAGTTTAGAGAGATTGCTCACTTTTTTTCACCATACTAAAAATTTGAGACATGTGTCTGCCGGAGTCTAATGTGAAACTATCTGGTAGATTGTACCTGCATTAAGCCCTTGAAGTGGTGAAGTGGTACAATCGATTTTGTATTCGGTCTGCCGGAGCCTAATCTGAAACTATCTGGTAGATTGTACCTGCATTAAGCCCTTGAAGTGGTGAAGTGCTACAATCGATTTTGTATAATTTGACATTAGTTCAAATCTGCTGGTTTTATGAAGTTATCTGATTATGAGTTTTATGAGTATATTGATTTAATTCATACACCAAAATAATTCCATAAATTGCGGTGTGTTATATATCCCACGAAATTTTCATGTACTCTTTCATGCACTTTTCAAAAATTTAGGCATAATTTAAAAAAATTTACGCAAATATTTACACCGAGATAATTTATGTCAAATTAAACAACCATAAACTGAAACTCACAGGAAAAAAATTAATATTAATAACTATAATTAAGTATTAAAGGCAAAATAATTGATGTCAAGTACTCTTACTGATGACTTTAAGTTTTAACTTGACATCTCCACCCCAAGACGTATTTAAGCATGAAGAGAAATAGGCAGAATAAATAACTCCGTATTTGTTCAAGAAAATACATAGACTCACTTTAGTATAAATCAGATGGGTTGAATATATAGCCTGGAATAAACATAGGGGAAAATATGGACCTGGTATCATCCAAAATGGCAATCCATTGGACAAAAGATATACAAATGACGTTATATATGGTCATGTTCTGTTTC
Organism: Latrodectus elegans; assembly: GCA_030067965.1. Lineage (NCBI taxonomy): Eukaryota > Metazoa > Arthropoda > Arachnida > Araneae > Theridiidae > Latrodectus > Latrodectus elegans. The sequence goes on along the minus strand of CM057817.1, from coordinate 73,944,681 downwards.
AATAGCATGTAAGAAATGTTCAGGCAGGCAGGGTCAACTAAAAGATGTTCCTTTTATCCTAAATCCGATTTTAAAATGTTTTGGACATTTTTGGATACTGCATTTCAGCATTATCAAAACCTCCTTTGACTGTCTGAGAATTGAAGACTACTGTTCCTTATAAATGGAACAATATTTTCACAAAAAAGTATATTATCCATATATTCCCCATATTTGTGAGAAACGCGTGTTTATGAATTATTTTTTTTATCATTTGTATGCAGACAAATTTTTGCCAAGAGGCATTATTTATTCTCTTCTAACTATTCTAAAGAACTAAAGCTCCAATGGAATTTTTTTTCTTTTATTTCCACATTACATTTTGTTCCATGCATACTCATAATTTTAAGGTTGTCAAGCAATTTTTGTTCCGTTATTCTTAACCTACTGTTTTTCGAGTGGTGTATAAAATAGTTGGTGATATTATTTACTGCTTTTAAATTTAAAAGCAGTAAATAATATAAAAATACGGAAATCTATCTAACTGCCTATCTAGCGCAAAAGCAGTTAAAGAAAGGTAAGTCAGGAAAATATGATAATTAGAAATATAAGAATATAAATTGAAATATAAAGAAACTGGATTAATGACAAAATATGAAAAAATAATCAAAAGTATAGGGACCATGTCTTCTTCAGTGGGGATGTGGTCAACTATGCAAAAGAAATACACTCTTTTCTGATATGCAACGAGTAATAGATCTAAGAAACTCGTGCAATTTTCCAGAAGAGAGTTTGCAATACAAAATTTTAAATACGAATATCAAATTATAAAACTGAAAAATCAGCAAAACTCTAAGAGACAAGATGCAATACCAACTAAATCAACAACTCAAAACCCAAATATAAACTTTAAAGTGATAAATTCATTGCCAAAAAATTCAAAATAATATTTTACTAATAATATTTTTTTATTTATTTATTTTTTTATAAAATTTATGTATACATTTACATTTACACAGAATAAATGATTTTCTATTTAAATTTAAAAATAAATGTAGTTTCAAAAATTATGGAATTTTATAATTATATAAGGATGTTTAAGATTAAAGTAGTTTAAAAATGAATAAATGAAATTAAAGTACACTTTAAAAAATATATAATAGTAGGTGTTTTCAGGATTCTTATATATATATATAAGAACTTCAGTTCTTGGGTAACTCTTCTGTAGCTTTAAAAATCTTATATAAGTATGAATCACTATTCTCTACACAGTTTAGAATAAATGGAAGAAGAACATTATTGTTTTTGATTAGTAAAATTAAGCTTTTATCTGTTTTCTAATATTTTAAATATTATTGCATAAACTATGTGGTTAATTTCACTAATTACAATATTTCTATAAATTTTAAAAGATATAATGGAAATATAGAATATATTATTATATGTGTTTGTTTTGTCCTAGATATCAGTATAAGACAAATCATCTTTAATATCAGTGTCTAAATCCAAAAATTCAGAGTTATGACGGTTAATGGTAGTTTTTATAAGAACTAATTTGGATAAATATAATTCTCCAATATATTCTTCAGTCAGAAATACTAAAAAAATAAAAAAATCATCAATATAATGAAAAGCACAGAAGGATATTGAAAAATAACATTTTTTCATCGTGATGCAAAAATAAATTGGCAAGTAAACTGGAAAATTTTGATCCCAGTGGTATATCAAAAGCTTTAAAAAAAGTATTCTTCATTGTGAATAAAATTATTAAAATACAGAGTATGACAAAATTGTTTCAGTAATGACAATCAATATTAAGCAAATGCTTATATTCCCAAGAATAAAGATTTACGACATCATTTAATTTATCTAAAATATACTTATAATATCAAAGTAATAAATATCAAAAACAGGATTATTTGAAAGAAAATCCAATATTGGTTTTTATTATTTTTAACTATCTAATTAGCTTTATACTATATTTATTACTTTTAACTATCTAATTTACTTTATACTATTATAAAAACGTATCAATAGCTTAGCAAAAATAATACCTAAAGTTCGTTTATGTAGGATTTTGTACGCGTAATGTACCAAAATTTTAAAGTTTTTTTTTTTTTTTTTTTTTGAAACTTAGGGATAACAGTTAGGTCAGGAAAATCTAAATTATAATTTTTTATATTTGAAGTTTTATATAAACATAATTTTTTTCTTAATATCATGACTGTAGTGCTTAAAAGTTTGTAGTTATTAGAGTTTAATGGCTCTCTATCCTTAAACCACAGACAAAAATTTTCACAACAAAATACATAATATACATAATTATATATATATATATATTGTACCGAGCTTCGGAGTTCGTGTCAATTGATAGTTGAATAAAACAGCCACTCAATGCGCATAAGACTTTTATTCGTAAAAATTCCACTAGATATACCAGCTGTAAGAATCGCAATTATACAGCTACAATTCGTCAGATACAATAAGTAACACTTTACAATCATACGTCTCAAATACCTCAGACAGAGAACAGTTTTTCCAGACTAGCAGTCACGACTAATCGTATGTACAAAACTGCCTGCCTTCTATGTCGGGCTGCGGTATTTTTACCTGACTTAGAGAAATCGACCAGTTTCGCCAAGGTTCTGAAAGCTTCTAGGCTATCTCGCTAAATATTGGTCCTAGAACTTAAGTGATGGATGTTTCCAAAAGTATCTATTTCTCCCCAAGTCACCAATAATTTCGTCAACTGTCGCCAAGTCACCACGTTTTCCCTCCAAAACATCGCAAAGTCACCAAATTATTAGAAAACCCGCTTTTAACGTATAACACGTCTAAATACCGCAATTTTTACCCAAAATGTGAGTATTTCCGATCTGTCTGAGATATTTTAAGACAAATACAAAAATTATTTATAAATTTGTGACAATACATGCATATATATATATATATATATATATATATATATATATATATATATATATATATATATATATACACACACACACACACAAACCTTGCTGGCCACCCAAATTGCAACCCCAAGAAAGATAAGAGATATCACAACAAAATTTATTTTGTAGATAGCATGTTGACCAAGTATTTTTTCCTAATGGCCAGGGTATATCGGGATGTATTGTCCCCTTATACCCAAGAAACCGGCCGGAAACAGCAACCTCTTAGCCGCCGAGGCGTTGCCTCGGGTGCACCACAAGGGGTGGGCCACCATCGCACCCTCACACATGCCATAGGAATCCGTTTATAGGGTGGGCACCATTCATACCTCATTCACACAAGGTAAGGACAAAGACAGAATAGAGATAGAGAAAGTACATACATGCCTGAACTGGAATTTGAGCCCAGGACCTCCATATCCGTAGTCAGGCATGCTGACCACTAGACAAGTTGGCTGGCTGTTGACCAAGTGTCAAATGATTAAATTTATAGACTTCTGACAAGTGTGGTTCCTGCTAAAACCAGTCGCCAGAATAGCCGCCATTGTTAGAGGTCACCGCTGCTATACGCTTCGGCATTGATTCATAGAGACATTGGATGTGTGTTCTTGGGGTATAGCAGATCAAGCAGCTTCCCCACATTGCCAAAGTGGATCTTGTGTGGCAGCTGGGGATGTAATCTGGATCAACCATTGAGAAACCATGGACAACATGTTTTCTATCGGTGAAAGATTCAGAGATCGAGCCAGCCAGGGATATAATTCAATCTAGGGATTGACGAAGAACCCTTGAACAGTGCATGCCACGTTTGGTTGCGCATTATCCTGTTGAAATATGGCTGTGGGCAAGCCTTGAAGGTAAGGAATGACAACTGGCTTCAACATCTCTTAGATGTAGCGGTAGCTGTTTAAAGTACCGGCAATGCTTACTAGAGGATTGCCAGAGTGATATCCAATATCACCCCATACCATAATACCCAGTGCAGGATCAGTGTGGCGGTTCATAACGCAGCTGTTCAGCCTCCTCTCTCCACGGTGTTGCCAGACTCGAATGCCACCATCATGGTGTTGCAGAAAGAAGCGTGAATTGTCAATAAAGACAATTTCATTCCATTCTGCCGTCCACATCCTTCTTTCATCACACCATTCGCGGTGGAGACGACTGTGACTCTGCGTTAAGTGTAGACGAAGGAATCAAAGTCTTGCGGACACAGATCACTGTTCAGTAAGTGGCGTCGAACCCTCCTGCATCCAACGAACTTTTATCTTCATTAAAGTTGCTTGGTTTCGTCCAACACGATTACCGATTCCCTTGAAAGATAATCCGTAATCTTTTTAAGCCACTATCCTTCATCTATTGAACTCGGATACTTGATAAAAAAAATAAATAATAAAAAAACGATCGCTGTTTTCTACGAGGTATGTAATTGATGGTTTATTTTAAACCCCAAGAAAAACACAATTGCCGAAATTGATATCGTCGAAATCTTCAAGCCTAAAATTGCGTGTTTGGAAGTGACACCACAGATGTGATCTGCGTCTGATCTGAAATTCTAACATTTTGCCTAACTCACCTCTGCTAATATATGATGTAAATTTCATGTTACTTGTATGCTTCCTTCATGAATTAAATATGATTCAGGGACTTTTCGAATGAGGTTTAGTTATTTTTTTAACAAAAATATTTCAAAAGAACTGTAAAAAGTAATGTATTTTGCATGAAAAATATATATTCCATTTTCAGAGTAAATTTGTTTTAAACAATTACTTGGCACCTGGAAAAACAGTAATCATTTATAAGAGGTTGAAATTTGATTTAAAGTATTTTATTCTCAAAATTTAAAAAAAGAGTAAAATCGGAAATATTTAACATACATTCTCGTATTTTTAAAAGTAAGTAATATAGGCAAATTTTTGTTGCTAATTATTAATAGTATTAATTGATACATTAATCGTGACAATGATTTTAGATAATCATTTAATTACGTCCTAGACTATTTAAAAAAACAAGGGGTATACAACGAGAGTAATGTCACAATTTTGGGCGAAGTATTGAGAAGCAGGCACATAATAATACAGTAAAAAAATTCTAAGCAGTGACGTGCTACCGGTCATTTAATATTTGCCGACGATGATCACTTACGTAAAGCAATTTATTCTCATACAGAATGACTGTAGTAGCGTATCACTCATGCATTCATATTAATTAACAAAAACAAAGTGTACTATTAAAGTTTTACAATATGATTCGTTCAAACATGTTCAAGTTTGAATAGTAGCCGTTGTGGTAACACGCTTGTGGACTTGGTTGTTCATTAACAGTGATAGTTTAAAATACGGATTATGACATTATGGTCTCTTAGAGGGATACGGGAAATTTTGATGGATAACTATCCGCGATTCAATGGATAGAAAGGACACTTGCATGTCATTCAGTGTAAGTGTCATTTGCCATGAATATATTCAAGTGATACAGGGAATTCAAATGGAACATTTTACTTTGGGAGTCGCTGAAATAGAAAGTCGTGAAAGTCAGCAACAGAAGAAAACATTTCTGCGGTAAAAAAAAAGGTTGAAGAACAGCGAGTTACATAACAGCACATAAAGGAGACCTTACCCACTGATGCACCAGCAATTCATTCCTTTCTGAATGAATATTTAGGCGTAAAAAATGTTATCCCAGGATGTCGTAAAGTCTGATGGGATAGCATATCACTTGTGTAACTTGGTGACAAAAGTTGTTGAAATATTTTACAAGGAACAATCTGTATATCTGAACAGCATAGTGACCAATGCCGAGACTTTGCTGTATTATTACGATGTGTTGACCAAGGATTAAAACAAATTTGGGTGTTTGATGAAGAGAACACACCCGTAGCCATCAGAAAATCTCGTTCCCTTAAGATAAAAATGACATCTGTATTTTTCGAATTTTGTGAAATTGTCGAGAGTATTGTTTTGGAGGCAAGACAACCGTAGTTAAATCTACACTGAATAGTGCCTGCTTAAAGTCATACAGTAAATAAAAACTCTGCTCTCAAAATAAGGAAGAGATACTTGATTCCTCTAACAGAAAAACTCTCCTGCTCACCGCACGAAAACCTGCGAATATTAATTGACCACTATTGGATAGGAATTTTTTCAACTCTCCTATTGTAATAGGAGAGTTGAAAAAGTAATAGGAGAGTAGAAAAGATTTGCAGTGTAGTGCCAATCTTTCTCCCTGTAACATAGCATTATTCTCGTATAAGAAAATGAAGCTAAAAAACGATTTGATTCTGGCAAGAAACTTTGGAGAACTTGGAACAATGACTGTGCCATGCTCTCGGATGAATGTTGGCAACTGGTTTTAACATACGGTGAAGTGTATTGAGCATGGTAGAAATTACTTTGAAATAATTCAATAAGTAAAGCTGTAATTCAAAACTTTTGTAGAACTCTTTGTGTCATTCCTTAGCTTCGCCATAATTTCAGCTTTCATCTGCTCCAAATGAAAATGTTTTTAAGTGAAGCGAAGTCGCCTGTCAGTGTCACCTTAAAACAACTTTTGAAACCCTCAAAGCCTCAAAGTGGATGTTGCTAATAAAGTATTTGTTTCAAATTTGTCTTTTCGCCATTAAGTAAACTTGTAGGGTTGCATATTTTTAATTATTCATCCTCTTGTTTTGTTGTGTATCATTTTGTTACTCTATGTTTTGTTGCGTAACTTTTTTGGTTACTCTATGTTTTGTTGTGTAATTTTTATTGTTACTCTCTTTTGTTACACCTGACAATTGAATGTAGGTCTTTATCGCTACGAGTGATCACCCTGCCATTCACCGGTTGCTGTTTTAGGCATAAATTTTCGAAGAAATATTATTCATTAGCTCTTAGTATTATTCATTGAATTCTATAGTATTCAAGCTTTAAGGCATTCCAAAGAGTGCTAACCATAGGTTACAATAATTAGTTATTTCTCTACTTTTAATTTAAATCTTATTTAATTCCTTAAATTCTTATTTATTTGATTAAAATTTATTTTTTTATTTCATAATAATTATTTATACATACACTTACTTTATTTATATAATATTATTTATTTATATAATTATTTCTGTACTTTTGATTTCATTCTTCAAATTCTTATTTATTTTATTAAAATTTATTTATCAGTTTCATATAAATTATTCACACACTTATTGTATTAATATAATATCATTTAATTATTTCTTTACTTTTAAAATTTAAATTGCATTTAATTCTTTAAATATCCTCAGTGTAATATTATTGGGCATACACACAAACCAACGTCAAAAATAAATTTGAAAATTATGTTGGAAATAAATTCTGTACAGAAATAAAGTACATAAAAAATTAAAAAGAATAATAAATTTTATCCTTTTATAAATTTCATATAGGCATTGATTTAAATTTAATGGGTAAAAATCCTATTGTGTGTTGTGTGTGTGAGTTATTTACATATAATGTAATAACACATTAGGATTTTTCACCTATAATTAAAAAGGTTGATGTTCATTGTGTTACCTAATTCAGAAGATATGAAAAATTAATTGAAAGGGAAATTATTACAGTTTTTATTAATTAAAATTAAAACTGTAATAGTAATTTTTTTGACAACTGAAAATTCTAAAATTAACTAAACTGAAAAAAAAGCGATAAGAATGATTATTAAAATTTTGATTCAATATTTTTGAGAACTAAGGGTTTTGGTGCTGCCATCTATTAGCATGATAAAGAAATAGTTATTTGTCTTAATGTACATTATTAATAAAGTTGTAAATTTTTGAGCTAAAAAATCCCAAGTTGCTTAGACAGACTTATGAACGTATAAGTAAAATATATAAAACAAAAAAGTAATTTAATATTTTATGATTGAATAAAACATTGGAATTTCAAAGGTTCATCTTCAGTTTTCCAACTTTAAATGTGGAATTCCAATGAAGTATTAATCATGAAAAATAAGGTTATAAACAATATGAGAATAAAACAATTGTGTCTGAAAGAATATTAAAATATAAATATGTAGCTTAAAAATATCTTTAAACTAACCTTAGAAAATTATGGATCTAAAAATATATATGGACTATTTAATGAAAAAATTACGAAAATTCAGAATTCACGATAATATGTTTGATTTTTCGAATGTAGCGGGTAATGTAATATCTTGCATTTTTGCAAAGCAAAAGAGAAAAGCTGATGAACTTCTGAACATCCAAAGATAGAGATTCAACTCACCGCTGAGGACAGCAACTACTTTCAGCTCAATGAAATCCAATGGTAAGACTCTTCAGAGTGAAAGACTTCAGGTGAGAGTAACCTGCACTGATGAACATCACAGATTACCATACTTGCATTGATGAACATCACTGCTGATTATCCCTGCTCTGATGAACAACACTAATGAACATCCGTGCACTGATGGACAAAGGAAAATATATGATGAATTTTCGCATTTTGGGTAAGCGTTTGTTGAGGTGAAATTTTTTGAGTTTTCATTGTTTCCATTCTTGTGATAAGAGAGTACATGAAAAGTTTCCCTTTAAGACAATTGAAACTTTGAATGTGCATATGCCTTAAATGGGTTACAGGTGTCCACTTTGCTAGGTCAAAACTGATGAATCTGCATGCAAAGAACAAAATCGTCGTACCCATGTTCCTTTGTACATCAATGGCTGTATTTGAATCTTTCACACCAAATAGCATAATGCTACTTTTAAATCATAGTGAGCCTTGTTATAAAATATTCAAGATACAATTCTTAGAGGTTAGAGGTGCATGAATAATTAATCTGTTGTTTAGTATGATTGCAAATGGATTTTGTGCTGTTTTCATGGGATACATCGTTAAGTAGTCACGTTCTATTCTTCCACTACTTGTGTGGTGAGGAAATGTAGAGAGCAGATACAAGGTTAGTGTTCCTTAAAAGAAATCACAGGCTGAATTAGACTGATTTGTAAAAATACAATAGAAAAAATACTAATAGGCATAGAAAAATCAGAACGAATTCAATTTAAAAAAGATATGAATATATGTAATGATGTATTTTTCTGAAAAATGAGCATAATCAACTTTTTTGGTGACAAAATCAGATGTCATATCAACCCGAGAGTACAGATAAAAAGTATTCAAAGAATGTTTGATGAATTATAGTCATTATTGTGTATTTTCAGATTTATTCTGATTAAATCTAAATTAAACGAATTTTCTATTTTTTCCTCGAATGTTTATACCGGAATGAAATAGAAAAGGCTGTGGAAAAGGAAAGGAAATTTATGTCAAGATATCAATCTTTGGTTAACTTAAAGAATAAAAGCAAGTTTTCTTTCGAATTTTTGAGTAAAATATTTTTAACTAATTTAAATTTCTATTTTATATTTTTCATATAACGATATTAGCTTAAGCAATGTAACACTCCTCTCCGAAATCTTCTCATTTCAAGTATGGAGGCTATATATTTATTCCCTCTTTCAAGATTATTGCCATTTATTTGTAACCAAAGGGAGTAGAGAAAAGTAAATTTTGTTTTTCAACTTACTTACTTCTACATGCCAACAATGCAATTTTTAAAACAAATAAATTTTATTTTTAGATTCTAAAAAAATTATTGCTTTCACTCGTTGAAACATGTATTTTGTCTCAATATGCAGCCGTTGAGAAATGCATTAAATTGCGGTGAAAGATGTCTTCGTTTCATTATTGAATAACTATGAAGATAAAGAAAATTTTAAAGCCTTCTTCATCCCATTCAATTTGCTTTCAGTTGACTTATACGTGAGATTTTTTTCGTGGGGGTAAAACAGCGTTTTAAACAAGGCTAAGTAAATAAAATATATTTTTATTTTCTCCCAAAAGCTTTTTATACGTTCTTCGCATGAAACTATAGCCCCCTAATCTCTCTGTACATATATACACATACACACATACACATGCATAAAGAGATTTTAATTACATATATACACGTAAACACATACATACGCATATACACATACATACACATACCTTATATATACAATAATCATACGTAAATGTTAGCACATGTCACGATAATTCTGAACTATGTCATCTATAGGTTCAGGGATAGATGGTATAGCAGTTCTCTTTCACCCATTAAAGAAGAAGCTGGTTTAGAACTATAATAATTGAGTTTTGAGAAATGGGTGTTAAAGTCATCATAGTAATGATTGGGCTCCCTGATAACTGTTGTGGAATTAGTATGGTCGGAATGTTTCGAATAACCAAACCAGGAATTACAAATAATCAGAAGAGATTTTAATAGTCACACACATATATCTCGTAATTTCATTTAAAGAATTTGTCTCGATTGATCTTCCTGATAAAAGACTTCTACTTATTTTTAATATGTTTAAAATGACAATTTTTTATGATTCGGAAATATATTTCTTTATTCGAAAAAGAGCTTATTTTTTAACATGAATTATTTTGAAAGTATTGTTTTACGCAAAGGCACATTTTATTTTTAATTGAATAAATTTGTGACATTCAAAGATGTTTTATATGTAAAATTAATGTAAAAAATTAAACATTAGTTTAATTTTTTACAACATAGAATAATCATGCTTGATTTCATTAAACGTTTATAAAATGATTTCTTTCAACCTAGAACATATTTTTGTTACATAAATTGATATATATAACTAGTAAAAAAATTAACTATCAAGATTAATTTTTATAAGTACTCAAACATATAAAAAAGAAAAAAAATTAATATATTTGATCTGTTAACCCTTGAAGAAATAACGTTTCAACATAAAGAGCTAATATAAAAGCAGCAATATTTCAAGTCAAAGAAGTATTTCTGTAAACGCTTAAAATGTGTGAATAACGTTGTCTTAAATAAATAATTATAAGTAACGAGCAATTTGATTTTAAATTACAAAACTATATATGCATTTAAAAATGAATATTTATACTCACTAAAAATCAGTGTTTAATAAGCAAATATAAAGAATACGGGAGAAACCGAAAATGAAACTTTCTGGATGATTTTTTATGTCAAAGATAAAACTTTCAAAAGTTAAAATTTTAAGACAACAATTCTTCTTGCTAAAAACGAATATAGGTGAGTGTTAAACTAGCAATATTTGAGAAATAAGGATTTGTCAACCACGGAAGTGATAAAAGGAAAAAGGAAAGTCCATTTTCTTAGAATCTGGAAGTAATTAGTTTTCCCACACAGTTATATTAATGTGGTATCACATTTCGATTGCAAGTTCTCTAACCTGAATATTGCTATCAGAAGAAATGCTCTCTTTTTTTATCGTTGGTGGTCAGTTTGCTGCTGATTTTAAGGATTTTGAACAAAAGGCACCTTTAATCAGAAACATGTTTCGGCCGGAATTTTCTCACGAGTATTTCGTGACACTAGACAGTACAACAGGAAAAGGCCACTGTAAGGCCTTTTAGCATTCACTGGGTAAATTGGTTTGTAGAGAACTTTTAATATAGCAAGCTATATTCAATACACTATACACTATATGGGTCATAATGAAGGAAACCCGGAAAATTTCCAAGCACACATCCCGACTGACGTGCAAGCAAAAAGCAGAAGTGTGCAACATCCCTCTATCGTTGTTAATCTATCGTCATTTATCTATCGTTCCAGAACCTTCGAAACTAAAATTTTTATACAAGTATTTTTAATTGATTAGATTTGTAATTTTCGATTTGATTGTGAAAAATGAAATCTTTTATAATTAATTCATGGAGGCACATGCTTAAATATTTCATTTGCTGAAGTTATAGAAGGGTTAGCACACAAATGAAACAATGCGCTAGCATGAATACCGCCCACATAAATAATGTGAGCATAGAAGTTGTTCAATATTGTTTTGGTTGAGAGACGTCTCAATAGTTTTTTTTTCTCACTTTCATAACCTCCTTCTAGTCACTGATAAGTCTGTATAAAAACACATGATCTATGTCATAAGCTTAATCAACAATTTGATTTTTGTTTTCTTTTTCCTTTAGAAACTATTGAATCATCACACATTCCAGTTGATAAAGTCGTGACAGTGCAAAAATATCAGTGTCATGATACGATCCCTATTCATGAGCTATTAATAAATGCCAGGTGCAACTAACATGTCTCAGTGGTTTTATCAAACAATGTCATTGAGTTCTGGAAGATAGTACTACATATAGGTCTTCACATGAAACATTAATATTAAAAAATAGATAACTTCAATTTATGTAATCTATTCTATAGTTACTCAAATATATACCTACTTTATTTATTTATTAATAATTATTTATATTTTTATATTTATTAATAATTATTTATATTTTTATATTTATTATTTTATTTATATTTGTTAATAATTATTTATATTATATTATTTATTTATTAATAACAAAAAATACATTAACTCAAACATTAAACTTCAAAATAATTTGATCAAATTGTAAAATTTCATGTTACTTGTAATTTACTTTTACTTTTTTTTAACGCATCAGAGAGTTTTAAAATTTATTAATATTATTTTAGAATTAATATTTATCACATACTTTAAGAGCAACAGGTAGCAAAGGAAACACCATAACTTAAAACCAAGCTAATGAAAAAAGAAATGAAATATTTTTAGCAAATTATCAAACACGACCATGACTTTTTCTTTATATTAAGAAGTTAATAGTATATGATATATATATATATCTGTGTGTGTGTATACATATACACACATATTTGTACATATATTCATAAGTTGTATTTATTGACAGGTTTTAATTCTACGAAATAATTGATCATGTGAAAATAAACAGACAGCAGAAAATAATTTTTGGGAATTTAATTTAATAAACTAAGAGGAAATATTTTACTGGCATCTACACTGGTCTCCAAATTTAAAGAACATGTTTTGTGAAGCTCACCATAAAAAGAGACAGTAACAACAAAATTTATAGTTTATATAAATGATAAAAACGAGCTTATGTAAATCTTCCTCTTTTTTTTATTTACTTTTTACTTTTGAATAAATTCTAAAGTAAAAAGTAAGTTTTGTAAAAAAAAAAAAAAAAAAAAAAAAAAACTTAATGGCACCACACCTATAGGAATTTATTTTAAAAACAGAACTCATGAAAGTAACGAGCATTCGTTTTAATTGAAAACTATAGGGAAATGACATTTTAGGAAAACTACGTAGAATACTTTTGTATAAATTTTTGTATAGATTAAAAGTTTATCATAAAATTCTTATATCATTATTTCTCCTAATAGTTATAGTTATCGAAATAATTATAAAACCATTCAAATGCCAGAGGAACTGACCTGCCCTCTTAATATCAGGTAGGATACCAAAGAGCGCACAAATGTACCGCTACACAAGGTGATATAAACACGATTAATGTTTGAGGATATCTTGAAAACACAATTCTCCCCATGAATCCTGAAAGACAATCTACAAGTTCAAAAGAGGGGAAAGTAGAGGAACCATTTCTAAAGGGGTATTACAAAGCATCCTAGATATGTTCAAATTGTTGTCGTTACTTCAATTGGACAAGCCAAGCTCGCAAGATGACGCCAATACGAAATTAAGTCAGGAGAGTGTGTCTTTCGTTTAATCATATCTCTACGAAGGTGAAAGTATGTCTTTACTCTAAGACTCTTCCGATAGAGAGCACTACCAGAGGATCCTCTCCATGAATTTTGACTTTGATCTGGAGGGGAAGGAAATTTTTTCAGACCATTACATCTATGATAACTGCTCAACGAACAACCAACAGGACTTTCGATTGAATGGATTTAACAAGCACGTATATCGCATGTACTTTTATTCTATACTTTTATAGATTCTTAAAACGTACAGTAGAAAGTGATTTAGAAATCAATGATCAAAATGTATCGAGGAAAGAACTGACATATTAAAAATTGATATAAAAAATGAATAAAAAATTTAATAAACAAATAAAAATAATTTACATCCCCAAAATTAAGTAATGCACATTTTCCAGTTTAGAAAATATAAAAAAAAACTTAATCTTCAAGTTAAATCTTAAAAAAGTCAAGTCTTCAAGTTTATCTTAAAAAATCTTCAAGTTCCATAATAATTCGAACAATCACTTTCAAGAATATATTTTAGCATGCAGATGCATTTGTATTTTTATAACGATCAACAGAAATGATCATGCGTAAACATAATTGTACAGTAGCTCATAACAAAAAAACAAAAAAAAAATAATTTCATCTATGGCTAATAGACTCTCAAACTAAACTCTTAATTTTTTTTTTTTTTGAAATATCAAACTTAAATTGGTTAAGTTTCAATGCAACAGTAAATAGTTCATTAAACCGATTAGAATAGTGTCTGAATGTTATGAAATTTCATTTTTTTTTGTATCTCACAGAGGTATATCGCATATCATCACACGAAATCTAATTAGAATAGAACTTGAAGCTTAAAATGGAATTCGAATCATAACAAACACATACCACCAAGATGGGAATAGAACTCACGAAATGTTGAGCAAAAGACCAAAGCTCTAAAGCGCAAACTATTCAACTGCTAATTTGGTGCATGCCTTAGAGTTTTAAACAACTGTATAGAATTGCAAATAGGCAAGAGAACAGTATAAGTGTTCATTGAATAAATTGAAATTTTACTTACAAAAACTTAAGTTAAAAAAAAAATTCCATGAAAATAACTTAAAATTCTATATATATACTTGAGACAATATAGTTATAGCAATAAGTAGTATACAAGATCTAAATCATTTAAATGAAAGTAGTCCAAACCAAGATTTTCTATTAATTACTGTTTCTTGTGGTTTCTCGAGATAAGTTTTGTATACTTTGAGTTTTATTACTCAAATCATGTTCAAACGTAGTTAAACGATTTAAAGAGAAAATCTTTTTTTTTTCTCCAATGGTCGGGGTATATCTGGATGTATTGTCCCCTTATACCCAAGGAACCGGCCAGAAACAGCGACCTCTTTGCCGCCGAGGCGTTGCCTCGGGTGCACCACAGGAAGTGGGCCACCATCGCACCCTCACACATACCACAGGGACCCATTTATAGGGTAGGTGCCATTCATACCTCATTCACACACGAGGAAAGGACAAAGACAGGATAGAGAGAGAGAGAGAAAGTACATCCATGCCTGAACCGGGATTCGAACCCAGGACCTCCCTATGTTGAAGCGAAAATCTTTTGATATTTATTTCCTATGAGTTTATAAAGTATTTTCCAAAATATTTTTGCTTGTAATTTTTCAAGATTATTAATGTTGCTTTTAATATCCTGAAAATGTATTTAAAAAGTGAAAGTGCTTTAAAAGCTTTTTTTTTTCTGTATAAACAGAAAATTGTTGAATATGAATAATTATACAATACAAAAGTATTAAGTTATTACTGGATAAAACTGATATCCACGGCACACTCGAAAACCAATTTAGAATTACAGGCTACGATTTGGAATGAAATCTTCATGACGTCAGAATCTATGTCATTTAACGTCAGCGTCTATTTTTTAATTGTAACAGAAAAATGCATTGTAATGATTTACATATGCTGCATATTCAAAAGATTGAGAGCCTTTTTTTTCCTTAAGATAGTCAAGAAGCTTTGTGTGTCCTTATGAAGTCTGACATGTCAGTAAAAGAATGAAATCAGGAAATTCAAATAAAAAATCATTAAAAAAGTCATAAACATATGATTATTCTTAATCTATTGCTAGCAAATACGAAGATTTACTATTAAATGTACAAAAAAAATTAATTTTATGTAGTAAAACACAAATAAAGTCGTACATGTAATCAGCGAATGAGAAGATATCCGGAATCTCCTCCTAATTTAGGTACACGTTTTCTAAGCGAATACCTATTAGTTTTCACCACACACATTATTTACATAATGAACTCTGTCATAAATAAAATTTAATATCCAGAAACTAATCGGTGTTTCAAGCTCTTCCCTTTATTTTGTGTAAGATAGCGGGAAATTGAAACAAAAAGCAGTATTTTTTTTTTGAAATTTCAAATAAGTATAAGGAATTTAAATAAGATAAGGAAAAACATATTAATTCATTTCTTGATAAACTTAGATCCTTAATATATTTTTTATTTATTTAAAAATAAAAGTTATAATTTCTTTTACTTTAACAACAACTGTATGTAATATGACTCAATTTAGAGTAATCTAATGATAAAAACAACTTCTCTTTTACATGATCATAGAAAGTTTATTAATAGTCATTTAAAAATGAAATAACTTCTTGAGGTAGTTTATTTAAATTTGGTGTGAACACACAAACTATAATACCTTTTTCTTTCTGCCAATAAATATTTACAATAAAAAAAAGGCATTGTGACGTTAAAATTAACATTTATCATCATTTATTTGACGTTAAATTCACTTTTAATTGTCAATTCTTTTTCTTTTTTTTTCTTAGAAATAAAATGATAATTTTCAGAAAAGAGAAGTTGCATAAATGAAAGGCTTCTAAAATCAAACATTTCCTTCTCAATTTTATGAAATATTAAAATTTAAATTAAATACTGCGTGAAATCTTTATTTTAATATTCAATCAGCATTTAAGTAGAATAATAAGGAGAGTAATGTGGTTGGAGAGTAATAAAAATGAAATATAAATATCCATATTCTTCATTTTTAATTTTTAAGTGTTCGCGACATATATTTGTTAATATATATATATAAATGTAATGTGCTTCTTCAATAAGTTAATGTCTTCTTTAAGTTAAACAGCTATTTTTATGTATATTTTGTGATGCAAAACAAATATATAAGGTGAATAAACAATAAAAAGCAGACCTACAGCAATAAAGGCTTCTATGCGAAACTTTTTATGCTAGCCGTGCAAATTTTTGATTCAGTAAAAAAAGAGAAGATTGTTTAAATTTATAAGCAGTCCGAATGTTTGACTGCATGAATCAGTCTTACTGCATAGAATTCATGCAAAATGATTAAAAAATGCCTGTATATTCCACAAGTTGATGATTTCAAAAATGATCAAATACCACCCTCTAAAGAAAGGAATGCAAATGAAAGTTTATATTTCAAAATTTCATTGAATAGATATAGCAATAATACTTTTTGGTAGCATGATTAAATGAAAAAATTCATACCTTATATTGATTTTGAGTGATGTCAAATAAAACTGACTCATCAATCATCATTAGAGGTAAATTATATTGATTTATCCCACAATATTCTCCATTTTTTGTATCACAATAACATCACATTTCTTGAAGACCTGTATTTATAACGATATACATAAACTTTCAAGAACTTCTCATTCTCGCACATGTGCCCTTCAAATTTGTGAAAAATGTGTCTAAAAACTGGAGTACTTTACTAAGAAATTATTAATAAATTTAATTATTTAAAAAATTTAGTTCATCTCGATAGTCAATCAAAAAAATTTTCAAGGGATATATCTTAACTAAATGAGCTTATACTTGTTTATGTACTTTAGTTTCAAATGCAAGCTGTGTAAAAAATAATATGTAGAAGCATACCACAAAATTTAAGAATTTTGTGGAATGCTGATACACACATATTTTTTTATTACACATCAAAAATATGCGTCAATATTCATTACGTTAAGAACATTTTTACATGTACTTTCACTTCTAATGTGAGCTGTATAAGAAATAAAATGTATCAATATTCACCAATTTTCAAAAACCTAGATTCCTGAAAGAGACTAAAATTTTTCAATTCTTTCGCTATTAGGTCTAATAGAATTATATCCAGATTTCTTAAATTTCTGAATGCTCTGAAACCAAATTAATAATATGTGTGTAACTACCTACATATCTCTCTCACCAGTCATTTTTAAGCAAAAATATTTATTAATACAAATATTTAGTGAGAAAATAAATTTTAAAGGGAATATATAATAGAGCAATAATTATTTTACTTCATTTTTAAAGTATATTTTATTTAAGGAAAAGTAAAAAGGTATTTTTATTGTACTTTAATACTTGTAATGTTTCGCACAAAATTAAATTGCTTAAAAAGTTTTTAGTTAAAAGTATAAAATTTGTGTTTTTTATTTTTAATTTATTTTTTCCCAAATATTGATTCCCTAAATATAAGTGACAACATTTGGAACACAAAAAAAAGTAACTGGCGATTATCAATGCACTAATATAATATTAATATAGTTTTTGATTCGAATTTCCTTTCATGTCATATAATGAAATAATGATAAAAGAAAGAAAATAAAGGCAACAAAAATTTTCATTGTAAAGTTTCACTGTCTCATTTGAAAACTTTTATGGCAGATTTTGTGTATTTATAATTTATATGAATATCGACAGGGACAGACTTAACCAAATTGGTACCTGGGACAAATGTTTCTTTGGCACACCCATCTGCTTCATAACAACAATAAATAAAGAGTAGTAATGAATAAAGAAAAATATTTATAATTAGAAATTTAATTTAACAGAAGGAAATTATAAAATCAACTATAATATAACTTTAATTTTATGAGAAATTCATATTCTTGCTGATATTAAGGTGGAATTCAGCTAAATGTTTGAAATTAAGATGGCTCAATTAAATACATTCCTGTAATTAAACTAACAATAATGCAAGTTCAGGCAAAAAAAAGAGACTGAAGCAAAACGAATGAGACTTATTTGTAAAGTCTGTTTATTAAACAAAAGGTAACGAGCAAAAAAGATGCTATATGTTTGACATCATTAATAAAAATTGCGATTTTTACTACCTGCAGCGAATTTCAAAAAAAGAACCTAGTTACAAAAACCAATATAACATGGTTGGTATGATAGTTAAGGCATAATATCCCCCCAGACGATGCAATACAGGCCGTACAACACCTAGGCAAGTTGAGTATCAAATTATCGAGCTGATCTTGGGGAATATCACACCACTCATCAAGCAATGCTCTCAGAAGTTCCGGTAGACATGTGGGAGCGGGTCAATGGGCTGCAATTCGTCGGCCAAGCATGTCCCACACAATCTCTATCGGATTCAAGTCCGGTGAGTATGCTGGCTAGTCCATACGGGTGACTCCGATTGAAGCAATTCGTCTACAATATTTGCACGGTGAGGACGGGCGTTGTCATCCATAAACAGAAATTCTGCACCAATGGTACCCCGAAACAAACGTACATGTTGTTCCAGAATGATATCCCGATAGATGTGGCCTGTCATGGTTACATTCTGAACATGCAGGTTAGCATTCCTCCCCAAACGAGCGATCTTGCACTACCGTAATGGTGTCGTTCAACGGTGTTGCCTTGGTGGTAATGGGTACCTGGCCCTCTCCATATGAAAGTCCAGTGAGAATCATATTGAAAGCTAAACCTGGACTCGTTGCAAAACATCACACAAAACAACTGTTGAGGTGTCCACAATGCTTGCTCTCTACTACAGGCTAACCGCAGGTGACAATGAGTTGCGGTATGTAGAACACATCTGACAGGCCTACGAGCATGTAGACCAATGTGCCCTATAGCGGTCCTGCTGCAAAGCGTAAACAAACACCAAAAAAGGTAAATAACGCGGATTGATACAAGACACGCGGCGTAGGATTAAACTTTCTTACCGGACCTGCGTGATTAGGCAGAGACGCTACTCAGGCAGTCTGATCTCATCTGTGGAACTGAGCGATAGCAGCGGAATGCTCGCTGCTGCATTTGTGAAGATTCATTGAAACTTATTAATTTTATAATTTCCTTTTTATGCGATCATATGTCTCACTTAAACTAATTGTGTGTACTTAAATATTATTATTAATTAAATAGATATGTTTGGATTCAACTTTAATTGTTTTTTTATTCATTGACAAATGCCCTAAGCATTTGTACACGGTCTGCCTTTAAAGACAGGTCTGATTCTGTGCTTCGTCTGTTTCTTTTGGCAGTAATTGCTTAATACAGGTTCTTATTCGGCGTTGTAACTTGGGGCAACCTGTGCAGTCACGTCTACTCACATTGCCATCATCTTGGAACCATTGCCAAAGCCTTGAGATGACACTCTGGGCGATTACAAGTTCCTCGGATACTTCCGGCTGTGTACGTCCATATTCTAGATGGTTGATAATTCTAACACGTAAAACACCATCTAAACTCTTCCTTTGTGCCATAACTATGCGGTTTTTGAACTGAAAGGCTTTTAATCTGCGTGTGAACAATTTTACTTCGTTGCAACCATTCCTTATGTATCCCTCTCTTACAATTTCATCATTGTGAAGTACTATCGGAGCCATCTGGTAGTTTCATGTAATTTGCATATTATTCTTCAAGATGTGGGTGAAAATTCTATGCGTTAAACTACGTTAAACTTTTATTTTAGAGTTCAATTTCTGCGTGATTCTGAATTATCCTTAATTTATGGACCTGAGGGTGTATAATGTACTAAAAATCTCACTGGGTAAACAAAATGTTAAAAAATTCTTTAATTTATTTGTGTCGTCAGTAAGTTACAGATCATTGTCGTTTTTTATATTGTTGATCATGTGTGTGTGTGTGTGTGTTTATTTCAATTTTAAATTATATTTATTAAGAATTATATCCTATAGATTATTCAGCATGTTTTCATTAACTATGAAGTTATTTTTAAATCCAATGTTATACATTCATTAACTTATTTGCATGTTAATGTCTGTAATAATTTTTCACAAACTGTAGGCTAATTTGTCTATAACTTACCAAGTTTCACTGCCCTTTTGAATGTATGAAATATGAAAAGCTGCAAACAAACATATTCAAAGTATGGCTTGCATCATAGGGAATTGTACCTTGGGGAATACATGTGGTGAAAATCCAAGGAGTAGAGCGTTTGATGTGAAATTAAAAGCAGGTGCTAATTTATACAAACTACGAACCATATGTAAGTAGTTATATTTTGGTAACAATCATAGCTTCAGTTTTATCACAGGGGCATGGAAATAAAGCAGTAACTTTCTCACTTTTATATTGGTTCTGTTGCCTTTATAAATTCTTAACTTATTATTTAGATTCTCAGTGCCTGCTAATTTTAATGTTTAAAAATGTACAACTTTTCATCCAATCAAAGTAAAATATTTAAAAATAAAACTGAATAATCTAACATTCATGTTGGTTATTAATTAGTAACTCTGTTTCTAGGATGGAGCTAAGTATCTTATATTTGTAATTCTTAAGTGAGTCACATAAATTTTAGTTTATTTCCATCTTGTACTGACTGAATATTGAATTGTACAGGGCTTCTATTTAATAAAGAATAATAAATTAATAAAACTTATTTAGTATACAAAATGTTACTAAATTTAGTACTGCTATAGAAGTTTGAGTCTGATTTATGAATTACTCCGAAATATTCAAAGTAACTGCCAAATATCTGAAGCTATATTTATCAGTAATTTTTAATTATTAGTTCTGTTAAAAATCATAAACAAATATTACAATAATTTGGCTTCAAATTTCTGTTGAAAATGCAAAACAATGTAAATTATTCTTTTCCAAACAGTATCAAATGTTTCTGTTATAGCATGAATCTCAGTATTCATTGCCTAAAAGTACATCAATACATCAGTTATGCAATTTAGTTATTATGATTAATTATTACTTAAAGGTATGTCTAATGGTAGTTTTGTATTTTTCTAATAACACTCACACACATATATAATAAAGTTATATCCTATTGAAAGATGCTTAAATAAAAAAATGCACATTATTATTTTATCTAAGATTACTCAATGAAAGAACACTAGCTCTGCGCATTATGGAGCTCATGAAACATTAACCTTGATCCTTCATGACATTTATGACAGCTTTTAACTCAAAATACAATACTAAAAATATTCTTATGCTTTTGTTGGACATTAATTAGTGATTGATTCCAGAATAGTGCTGTAATTGTTCAAAGTCTTCATCATAGAATGTTTTTCTTTCAACTATTCGTTTCAACAATAATTTTTATGGTAACAAATACTATTGAAATGAACAGTTACAATAATATATAATTTAATATTAGCTTACAATATGATCAATTGTTGACTCTTTCAACTAGAAGTATATATATATATATATATATATATATATATATATATATATATATATATATATATATATATATATATATATATATATATATATATATATATATATATATATATATATATATATGATGTCATATCCAATAAATAAATTTAATGTTGAAACTTTCTAAAATTAAAAAGTTACTTTGAGTTCGAAAATAACATTGATTACTTTTTAAATATAATGTATATATGTGTGAAAAGGAATTATTTATTCTTATAATTTTTTATCGTTAAATTTATAGGTGTTGTTCTAGTCCTGACCAATAATACTGAAGAGGAAATTTGAGAGATTATAGTGAATAGCAGCATTTAAAACTGAATTTTAGAAATAATAATAATAAATAAATAAATAAAACAGTTATCTGTTTTGCAAAAATATATGCATTTTGTAAAATAAAAATTTTAGAATAAACTGTTCTACAGTCTAGTTAATATTTTCAGGACAGAATATTTCTAGAACTGGGCAAAACTTTTGTTCAAAATTAATGTTGAATTCTTAACAAATAATGCATAGTTTGTTTTTATTTATATTGTTTCTTATTTAAAGGAAAAAAATATTTGAAACTCTGGTAGCGAGAAGGGTACTAAAGTTAAAATATTCAGACACACAGTAGTTAACATCTAACTGAATATATTTTAAATTAGTACAATATAAGTTTCTATACTTTACTATTAGATGTACAGCAAATCATCATAAGTTAGAAATGTAAAATGATTTTTTTTCTTCATTAGAAACATAAGTAGAAGTATTATTAGAGTATAAATTCTCAATTTAAATTTTTGTAGGAAATAAAATTTACATTTTAATTAAATAGAAAAGAACTATTTATTTAGTGAAATAAAAATGGGATAAAATAGAATGTGATTATACATAAAAACTTATAGTTTGTGTTAATGAGTGCTAACAATGCAGAAACGGGATTCTCTTTTAATATTAAAAAAATCAAATATATTGTTCATATGATTATTTAAAATATTGCATACACAAGAATTAGTTTTATTTGCTAAATCGTTCATACTTTCACAATTGGTATAAGTATTAAATATTTACTTGTCTTTTAGTTCACTACTTTTTCTTTTTGAATGTTAATTTCAACAAAATCGGATATTAATCACGTAATTTGTTAATTTTGCTAAATTATTTAAATATTGCTTAAATAAATGACAAATTTATTACTTGTGTTTATTTTCAAAATGGAATGCAAAATAATTCATTTTAAGCATGACAATTATTTTACTCATGTAATATGCAAAAATACAGGTTTAAATGAAAAAAAATGCGTATTTATTGCAAGAATTTAAAATAGTTTCCTTCTAATTTAGTAATTCAATACAAAACCCTTTGTTATCATTGTGAGCTACAGATAATGTAGAAAAACCTATAACCCAAGATAGGTCCAATCTTAGTTGCCTAAATTGGACCAATTTTGGCAGCCAAGCTTGGTCCTATCTTGACCGCTCAGATTGGTCCTATGTAAGTTGCCAAATCTGGCTCTATCTAAGAAACCCATATTAGTCCAAATAATGAAATGTAGACCATCCAGGATTGGCCCAATAAACTACCAAAACTAGACCATGACAAAGCCACAATTAGCCAATATAGGGCCACGCTATTTTCCTACTTGGGGAGTGATAGTCCTTACAGATTATTAGTATACAGTCCTTCAGCAAATAAAGGATTTCGGTTTCTTTTTTGTGGACCCTAATAAAGGATATATGGAATCTGCATTTACAAGTAATGGGTTGTAACTAGTTAAAGACAGTTCAGAAATTTAAATTTCATGAACCTGTCATTCTCATAAAAGCTCAGAAGTTGTTTGGCAAATTTTATTGAAAGCTTATCATCAATGGACTTTTCCGTCTGTACTAAGCTTGAGATACAGTTTTAAAAAATTCATGAAAACCCCAAATATTTGCGAAATGTCCGTGAAACGGAAAGTTTCTGCGAAAGTCAAAAATTGCTCTTCCAATCCACCAAAATCCCCCCACTATTCATTTATTTTTAACTTAAGCCCGTGTAAAATTTTCTTATCACGCATGCGTATTGAATTCAGGAGCATTTGTGATCAGCACATTTTACGGACTCGTCCGTTTCTTGTGATTCGCTGTCAATATTTTCGCCGTTATTTTCGTTATTCTGTCTCTTGTAGTCATATGTTATGGTGTTATGTGAAGTTCTTCTGTTTGTATATCTGTACAGTTAAAGAAATTTAATTAACTATAATTATTTCAATTAAAATTTATTGAAATTCAAATTAAAAATGATGAGACCCGAGCCAACTGTTGGTCCTGCACGACCTCAGCAAACTTTAAGCGATGAATTTCCTTGGTGGGTTAGATATGGTGTGAGATTTCTTGGAAGTGTCAGTGCAGTTGGTTAGTTTTCTTTTCTATTCAAAACGAATCATAACATGTGTTTTCAAAATTTATCAGCAAATTTTGTTTAAAATTTTTTGAAAAAAATCTTAATTTGATTAGTTAATGTGGAGTGTAAACATTAGTTTAAGATTCTCTTTTTAAATAAAATGTGCATGTTTACAAATCTTTCGCAAATTTTTTATATTACTTGTTCTAAACAACACCCTGAATATGTCATGAAATGAAAGAATTTTATTCTTTCCTTATATACCAAACATAAAACTGAATAATTGTATATTATAAAACTCTTGTAGATAATAAAATTATTATGTATGATTATATAATTGGCCCATGAGTTCACTTTAAATGGTTTTATAGTTACATACTTTAGTTAATCATCAGGTATGTATCTTTCTTTATGGAGAATGTTTCATATGGAATGTTTACATGTTAGTTATTTTCCTACTCAAAGAACTGGTAATGAGCATTGTATGTTTACATGGTTTTTAAAGCAAAAGCTATACAAAATTATTTTTTATTTATAAAATAAAAGATGTTAGTTTTTCATTAATGGGTGCTAAAGTAAAAAGTGAATAAATTTTCTGTAGAATATGTAAAAAATTGTACTATCTTATTTATATTTGGTAGATCTTACTGTGGAGTTGGTTGTGTACATTATATTTTTAATTAATAAACTGCCTATTTTAAACCATATTCTATTGATAGTATTAAGAAAATGTATATAAATTTTGTATAAGCTGGCATTATGTATATGAAAAGAAAAAGTTGAGCACTGCACCCATTTTTAAAAGAAAATTTAAGAAAATATTTTAAAATATATAACTTTGCACATATAAATTGCATTTCTTGTTACATGTCTTATTTTTGTAATGGAATTTCTAGCTAAATTATATTTCTTCTAGGATTATTTAGAGGTTTTGGCTGGATGTTATTGAAGTAAAATTTGATCATTCAACTTCAGAATATTTGAACGTCTAGAAAAATTTTGTTAGGCATATAATAGAGTAAATACAAAATAAAAGTGCTTTTGGATAAAAAGAAAATTTACTTTTGATTCTGAATTCTTAATTTCTTGCTTAGTGTTGCTGTTTTATTTCTCACAAATAAATCTTTAGTATGGAAGGAAATTTATTTCATTAATAAAAAATACTTCTGTACATTTTTCTATTGAATCAATTTATTATAAATTGTTTCTAATTTTATTTACATATCGAAATTATAAAAATTGATTTATTAATAGCATTAGATTTATATAAAATGAGAAAATGTAAAAGGTGTATATGTAAGAATTTGTTTCAAAAATTTGTGAAGGTTTAATTTATTTTGTTTGTCTACCTATATGTTATATATATTATAATGAAAATGTAGCAATTAAATAATGACATAACTTAAATAATTTCATTTATGTTGTTCATTTGTAATTAGGGAAATACTGTTTAAAGAATATAGACCTGTTAATTTGATTTTTATCTCCAATTTTAACAATTAAAGAAAATTTCTAATATATAAGAAAAACATCTATATTCTATCAAAGTTTTCTAATGGAATTTCTTAAGATTACATAAATGCTAGAATTTATGTAATTTTTAAGAAATATTTGTGAATTTATAAGTTTATTAATAATCCTAATTTATTCACTGTATTCATGCAAAATAATATAATTTTGTTATATTTAATTGAGTATAAATGCCAACTTGTTAAATTTAAATTTTATCAAAAAATAAGAAGCATCTATTGCTTCTAGATTTTCACTTCTAGAAGTTATTTATAATTTTATTAATTCTGTCAAAGAAATTTTTCTTTCATGAATTTTGAAAACATTGTTAAAATGAGCTGTGTATTTGTAAACTTACATAAAAAAATGATTTCTAATATTGGTAATTAGCTGTTGAAGTTAATGTTCCAAGAGCTAATATTGTTAAAAAAATGAACATCTAAAGCATAAAATAGTATATTAATCAAATAAAATTTCGTCTTCAATAAGATTAATATTTACCAATTATTTGCCTGGAAACTAATGTTGCAAAAGTTGTTAAATAATTTTGGATTTATGAATGCTCACAAATGGGATCATCATAACGAATTAATATGACATAAATATTTATGGTGCAGTATATTGTCGATGCTTATTTCAGCAGCATGTTCTATTTTAGACATTGTTTGGTTGGGTTTTATGGCACAATCAGCAGCTATCTTTTCATTTAACTCTATTATGCTTTTGGCAATAAGTTCAATCTTTCATAGTGGCTTTTTAATAAAATTATACTGATTTAATACTCATAATGTATATTTGGTGTTCACAATCCTTTATTTTCCATGTGTAAAAATTGTTAAAGCAGTTAAACTACTTTTATCATTAAGTTTTTCATAAGCTCTTTTACTTTCACTATGTGAGTAACATTTACATTTCTCAAACTGGTAATTTTTTTATATTTATAATAAAGTGAGTAAACTTTTGTTTCCTGAAATACTTTTACTGTCATACACCATCTGTGTGTAGGTACATATAATGTAAATTTTTTCATGAAAATAAAACTTTATAAATTTTCAGAATCTAAATACATCACTTTTTGTATACATAGTCATAAATTACATTTTATTTTAGCTGCGTTAGCATTGGGAGCAATGGCTTGTATCACTTTAACTGCTCGATGTTTATTAGCTGGTATACTTCAAATGTAAGTTGACTTTTTATACATTTGCTATTATGAATTAAAAAATTTATACTTTCTGTTGCATTTAAAATATTTTCTTGATTAAAATGTTCCTTAATATATAATTTAATAATTTCTTTTAAGAATGCCTAATTCAAAATAATTTATTTTGCTTAGTTTAAAATCAGTTTTTAAAATAAAATAAAATTTTCTTTCAAATGCACAGCTACGAAATTTCCCATTTTTTGCCTTAGTGTCCTAGTGAAATATGCAACAAATTTATGTTAGAATAAAGCAATGTTTTTTTCTCCACAGTTCATGCAAAGCTGGCAGGCGAATGGTTAGCGCTCTTGCCTTCAGTTCTACAGTTTGTGGGTTCGAATCCCACCTTGGGCATGGATGTTTGTAGTGGTTCTGATTCCACTTTAAACCGTAGGTCTCAGTCTAATTAGCCCTTGTGTTAAAAAATGACTGTTGAGCGACAAACAAACCAAACCTTACCACAGTTCATGTATTTCTAAAAACCTTGAAAAATATTTGAAAAAATCATATTGAACAATATTTTTTGCTTTAAGTTTTATGTCAAGGGAAACTTTTCCTATTTTAAATGAGGTTAGATTTTGTCATCTGCCATCACGTGATGTATTTTCTATTTTAGTGAAACATCCGTAATTTGAGCAAAAGATGAAGAAAGAAATGTGCACTTTATTTTATTAATTAATAATTAAGTTTTATTTTAAGTCATTTTTTTAAAACTGATTTTTACTTTTTTAAATTACATGAAAATTAATGTCATATTTCACATTTGGCTTACCAAAAATTATTTTTATAAAATGAAAGATTTTAAAAAGTCTCTTAATTTATAAATTTGTCCTTATTGGGTATTTTTTCAGTTTTATTTTTGAGGTAGCATGTATATTCATAGATGAAATTGTTGAATGTACTGTGTAAGTATTTAATACACATTATCACAAACATTTGTTATATTACATCAGTGGTAGTCATTCTGATCTATATTGCTGACTAATTAATAATGGAAATTGAAAGGTAGGTGCTAGGAATTATGTTTTATTAAGCTGTCATTTTAATAAGTTGTGACTAAATCAATATTTCTATTTTGGTTTTTATTATCAGAATAAAATCTGTAAGATGGCTTATTCAGATGAAGAAAATTACAGAATTTCATTGTGTGGTTGATTTTTTTAGTACAGCATTTATAAATTCATGCAGCTCAGTAACTATTAACCCATTATATTATTCATTCCCTAAAAATATTATTAAAACTGTTTGTTAGTGAACATATATTTTTTGGCTATTTCTTGATTTTGAATCATGTAGAAAAAACTTATGAAAATTATTTCATGGTGTTATATGGTATGCAATTATATAATTTATAAATATGTTTATTGCAAAGGACTTTACTAATAGTAAGCCATGTCAAACATATTAACTAAACTAATTTTCAAAATCATTAAAATATCATCAATTTACTTTTGTTATTAGTGGTAAATAATAAGGTAGTTGCAAGTCTGTAAATATTGATTTATTCTATAAAAGTTTTGTATATAGTTAAATTTTCTGCTTATTAAATTTTACTTACCATTATTAAATTATAATGTATTCAAATTCTATAAAATTAATTTGGAACTAATAGGGTATTCCCCTCTATAGGCGATTATTGCGACTTTTCGTAGCCACTTGTCAACAAAAAAGTAGCAACCTAGAATGGGTACCAATCGGCGTAATAAACCGGGGTTTTCCCCAATTTCAAATTACTAGGCCTAACACTACATAAGAAAACAATAACAACCATGTAAATAAAAAAGGGTATTCCCCCCCTGATTTCAAATTGCTCAACCTAACAGTATATAAGAAAACTGTAATCGTAATGAGAATTAAATAAAGATTCTATTTAAAATTATTTCAGAATTAAAATTAAAGGAAATAAAGCAATAAAAATAATTACATTTAATAACATCTAGTTAAAAATAAGTAAAATATAATGAATTTCAGTGATTTAAGATAGAATGTTACAAATCATTACTACATAAAAGTAGACAAATCTAGAATAATTCCAAAAAATAGAACGATTCTATAATTTTGTTTATTCAAAATTTATATACTTAACATACGATTCTAGGAATTTTATGCCTGCAAAAAGTAATTAAAATAAAATTCTTACTTTCATTTTTCTTCCAGTGCTGTATGTGCACAGCAAAATCCATAATAATATAAAAGTCAGTTTTTAATTTCAGGCACAATATCCATAGTGGAATACAAAATGAATATAAAAGACATGATTGAAATTCCGGCACTGTATCCATAACAAAATACAAAACGAATATAAAAGACTTGAAATTCCGAGAAAGAATTGAAATTCCGACACTATATCAGCAGTGAGAAGCAAAATGAACATAAAGGAAAGTATTAATATATATCCACTGTATCCACAGCAAAATAAAAAAATGTGAATTTAAAAGACATTATTTAAATTCCACGCTACATCTCAAGTGAAAAAAATATGAAAAATAGGATTTAAATTGCTGCGCTTTACATCTGATAACAAAAACGAACAAGGCAAAAATGCTGTTGCCACTGGAAAGAAGCATATATATCATGTATAAATGATGTAAAACATGAGAAAAAATCTTAGAAGTAGCAAAAACTGAATTTGGGAATACTACAATCAAAACAAAGGGTGTTAGATTTGCCCTGAAATCACTTAGAGGGGGATATCATACTTACACTATTTAACATTTTAAATACTCAGTAAATATTGTGATTAGTGTGTTCAGGACTTTATAACAGAATATTGTGTTGTATTTTTTATACGTAAGTTTAGAGATATTGTATAACAATAGACATGAATATGATAACTTTTATTGCATAAATCAATGTTTTAATTTTTCTAGATTATTTTAAAATCATAAAATTTTTGCAAAATAGAGCAAAGATATTGTATTGTGCTTATTCTCCTATGCCTAAGATAACTTTTCATTACTATTCTATATCTTGGTTTGTCAATTCTGTTAAGTAAAATCTCTCTCTGTGTGTGTGTGTGTGCGTGTGTGTGTGTGTTAATATGGCTGTGTAGGTTCTGAAAAGATTTATTTTAAAGTGCAGCTTAGTAATGATTTCGAGTGTTACATCAGATATAAGAATTTAGATCTGAATGATTGTAGTCTGAAAAATGAAACTTTAAAAAGGCTTTTTATTGATTGCATGTTAAGTGTGTCCTTTAGATATTTTTATGTTTCTCTTAATTGTATATTATTGATATTTTACTAAATCTGTTGTTTCTTATACTCTTAAAATTTATTTTGAATCGAATTTTTACAATTACAAGATTCATGACAAATATTTAATTTATTTTACCATGATTTTATTGCATTATTGAAAAAATTCTTTTGTATTACAGAATGAAGTAAACAGTTTTAGTTTGGATTCTCTTGTTTTCTAATTGATTTTTTAGATTTGACACATGTGCTTTATAATTTGTTGATTTTGTATTATATTTATTATTTCATAATAGAATATGGAGAAATTAGTTTTAAGTCATTCTGTGTACTGAGTATTGTTTATTTTAATGCTATCTACTATCAATGAAACATTGGAAAATCTAAATTTAGATTGTCACACATCCAACAGCCAACTCTACTTCTTAAGTATAATGGTAGTTCAGGTCTCATTAAACTCTTTCTTCATATGAATATTATAAATTTTATTTTTAATTACCATATTAGTGGTAATTAATTTTTTAAGCACTAGTGAAATTATGTTTTTTATGAAAGTATAGTTGTTATTTGCTGAAGGAGTTACAAATGAATTAACACACATTATTTTTTATTTCTATTTTCCTTTTCTAAATCACAAAACATGTTGTTAGTTAGATATATTTTATTTTCTAATCTCTGTGAATACACTAACAGCATTGCCACTGAAGTATAGCACAATTTTCCCTAAGAGAAATAGGGTATACATATATATACATGAGGGTTACTCTGAAATTTTTGAGATACACGCAGATGAGAATTTATAAAATAAAAATATCGGTTTAATTTTAAAATACAAAGCATTTTAACACAGAAGACCATTTTTTACCGACTTACTTCAACTTGTTTAGCATAGAATAAATTTTTAATAGAAGAGAAAATGGAGTTGAAGCGAGAACATTTTCGCATTATGATTTTCTACGATTTTAAAGCAGAATTAAATCAAGAAGAATGCATTCAACGGTTGCAATTAGCATTTGGGGATGGATCTCCAGCTCGTGCTACTGTATTCAGGTGGTTTAGAGAATTTAGAAGAAGTCGCATTTTTCTTCAGGATGAAGAACACACAGGAAAGCTGCCGTCGGCAGTAATCCCAGATAATGTGTCTGCCATATGAAAAATGTTAATGGATAATAAATGCTGTACCTATCAAATGATACAGAAGGAACTTAACATTGGATCCGCAGCCATACACAAAATCATTCATGAAGAATTACATATGAAAAAAAGTAGTTTGCCGTTAGATTCCCCATAATCTAACTGAGCACCAAAAAGAACAGCATGTCAGAATTGGTTAAGAAATTGCTAAATGATGTTGGCTACCACATCATTTCTAAAATTGTAACAGGTGATGAAACGTACTTACCATTTTTTGATGTTCCAACACGTCAAGAAAGCAAAGTACGTGTCTTTGAAGATGATTCCACTCCGACAATTGTGAAAAAACAACATGCACTGCAAAAAGTGATGTATGCCGTTTTCTTCAGAAGTACCAGATTGATCAAAGCCATCAAGTTGGAAGGATTGAAGACAGTAACAGCAAATTGGTATACCACTAAATGTCTTCCAGAAATTCTACAAGAACTGAATGTTAGAGGACTAATGCTTCACAATAACAATGCATCATCACATACAGCCAGATTAACAGTTGAGTTTCTTAAACAAAAACAAATTAAAGTGATCGAACATCTTCCGTATTCACCTGATGTGCGACTTTTGGTTATTCTTTAATCTAAAAAAGAACTTACATGGACATCGTTTTCATTCAGAAGAAGAGATTGATGTGGCTATAAATGCATTTTTTTCATGTATTCCAAGAAATGAATGGCTTGAGGTTTTTAATCTGTGGAAAATTCGTCTACAAAAGTGCTTTGATGCTAGAGGAGACTACTTTAAACACACCTAAAATTTTGTAAGCATAACTTTAAGAACCTAGTTGTATCTCAAAAATTTCAGAGTGATCCTCTTGTATATATATATATATATATATATATATATATATATATATATATATATATATATATATATATATATATATATTAAAATAAATATTAAGTGATTAAATAAATTAAGAATATAAATTCTCTCTTTTGAAAATTTTTAACAGAATGAATAAAAATTTAAAGCAACTGGAAAAAGATATTATTTAGCAATTAAGAAAAGAGAGAGCTTTTAATTAGAAAAAAGATGAATAATTTAGAAGGGAAAAGAAAGTAAAAGAACTTTTTTTTTCTGACAACAAATGTACTTTATTATGAAAATAGAAATTCTACAAAAAATTAACATAAAGGAATGTGATTAACATTTTTCTTTTTTTAAGTTTAACAGCTATATGTGAAATTGTATTGCTTATTTTAATAAAACTTTCTTTAATAATATTTTTATCTGTAGGCTAATTGGTGTGCTTGTTGCTCTTATTGAAGCACCATTTCTGTGCATGTTTTTGGATTTTGCTCAAATACCTAGTGCTTATTTTGATAGCAAACCTTACTGGCTTAGAGGGCTTTTGTATGTATTGTAAGTATCTTTTATATAAGCTAATATTTTATAAGAAACAAATCTGATCTATATTGTCCAAACTGATTGTTGAATGATTTGTGCTGGGGTCATCACTTCAGAAGTTCATGATATCAGCTCTCAACTTTGTTTATATCTAAAAGAGGTTTGAATTCGTTTTTCAGATATAAGAATACAACTGACTTGCTGCTTATATTAAAATGTGATAGAAGAGAAAAGCCTTACCAACTGATATATTTTTTACTAAGCATGTGTAAAATTTTTTTTTCTTTTTTTTTCTGACAACAAATGTACTTTATTATGAAAATAGAAATTCTACAAAAAATTTTATGAGCTGTTAAAAATACAATAAAAATACAAATTTGACAATCGTAAAAATAAATTTTTATTTTACATTCATTTTTATTGAAAATATTTTAGTATTTTTTTTATTAAACAATTTTGATATGCAATGTGATTTTTGCTGATTATTTTTTTAAAACCTTTTTTATGGCTTATATTCAATACATATTTAAGGAAAAAAAATTAATTAAAAAGAAAGGAATTTCAATTAAAAAAATGTTCAATTTAATTATTTCAAAGTTAAAAAAAGTAAAGTAATAAAATTTAAAATATAATGGTTTACTTAAAAATAATAAAAAGAGAATCTTTTTTTCATTCATGTAGAATTTTGTATATTCAGGAAATCAATTTTTATCTGAATAAAATTATTAAAATGAAATGGAATTTAAGTAAAAAAAAAAAAAAAATTATATATAACAGAAGCACAGATTTGTACAAAATGATTATATATAACAGTACAACAAATTTGTACATCATTTAAGAAAATTAATAATCACCTGTAATAGTAATGATTATAAAGTAATATGTGTAATAGTTTTAATGATACAAAGCAATTAATAATTGTCAGTGAAGCAATAAATATATTCAGGCACAACATTTGTTTTTGCTCTTATTGCTAAAAACATGGCAAAAAGTAATCAAATTTTCTTAGTGCATAATTTACTGTATACTTAAGCCATTTATTATTACATTTTAACTATACATTTCTTATGTCTAATTAGATTTTAAATCTCATTTCATTAAAGGGTGATACATTAAGGTAGTTTAGTGGTATTTAAATTGGAGTTTTCTGAATACTGTTGTAAAAAATATATTAATCTATGAAGAGAACTATGCCACAACCATAGAATTCACCTTTCAAATGTGGTCTACAAAGTTATGCAAATAATGAAATTTGCACTATCAAGAAGCATCAATGCATGATATATTTATTCATTTTGTATATTTTAAGAGAAGTGTATGCTTAGTGATGAGAAAATTGCAATTTAAATAGCTGCTGGAATGAATTGCATAATTAAAGATTCCTTTTCAGCTGTATTTGATTCATGGTGTTAACATTTTCCTAACTTTGGCAAAGTGTTGCATTCTTGATTTAAAAAAGTTAGGTTGCTTAGCTATCATACTGGTAATACTCAAGAATGACTGAAGGTTTGTTTGTATATCCATAATAGGATTTGTTATTGATATTTTAGACATTTTTATCTTTAATGATATTCGATTAAATTTTGCTAATGAAATTTAATCTCTTGCAGAAAATCTAAGTTTTACCTACTCTATATGTATTATGGTAATTGAATCCCCATACTTATTATTTTAATTAAGTTAATATACTTTTTATAGATAATGGAAATTGTGTTGAAAGTATTTTCCATTCTAAATTATATTTTCAAAAAGCAATTTTACATAAATGAACTCAATTTCATTATTATTTACTGCAAAAACATGTGGTATAAAACAATACAATCAGTATTGTATGTAACATGTTTGCAAAATAGTTACAAATCCATTAAAGAAATTTTAAAAGAAATTACTGAGTAGATCCATTATTTAAAATGTAATTTAAAATAATGTTGGAATGTTATTTAGTAATAAATTTCTTTTATAAAATACAAAATGTATTTATCATTTATTTTGTTTAATTGAAATTTACACATTATATCTCCATGTGCAAGATCAAATAAATTACTTAAGTATATTTCAAAAATTATATATTTAAATAATAGGAAATATTAAAATCATAATTTGGGAATAAGTTAATATATATATTAATGACATCTATGGATTTTATCAGCATATATTTTCTATTTTCTAGATTTATTCTAGATTAGCTTAATAAGCTTTTATAAGTTAGATTGCAAGGATTCAATGTAATTTAATCTTTTGACAAGTCCTTAAAAATCCAACACTTAGAAAAATGAAAAAAAAAAATATTATTTATTGGTTTATAATTATGAAGTATTCTTTGAAATTTGAATCACTTCTACATAGCCTTAATATTGTAAATGAGCACACAAAGAAATACCCACTGTGGCACAGCCATAGACCATGAGTTTCTCAAATTACATTTTGGAAATATGGAAATAAAAACATGTTTATGGTTACCAGAAACAAATTTGTATAAGTTATTAAAGTAGTAAAAAATCTTAAAGCCAAAAAATAAAAATGCAAACATTTTATTATCGTTTTTTAAAATAGCTTGATGTATTTCACATATGAAGTTTCTCATACAAATGTGTCTGATTTAGAGTGAATTTTTATATCTTTCCATTAAAAATTTGTTTTTTTAAGTTATTTTGATCATTTTGCTTATTAATTGTATGCATTAACAAAAATTTACAAGCACTTTTATTCTTTGGTAAATTTTAATTCTTCATTGCAAGGATCAGTTTTAGTAATCTCCAGTTATCAAGTAGTTCAACTTGAGTTATTTTTGACTTGCATAATATGAATCCTTAATTCTTAATTTTTAAAACTATTTTAAATGTAATTCCTTCAATTTTAGCAATAAGGCAAAGGTACAGATATTTCTTGATTTGTGTTTACTTTAATATGTCATTTTATTTTAAAAGAAACATTATTTTTGTGAAAAATATTTTAGGACTCCTTTTCTTCATGTTCATTTTTTTAACAAACAATTTTTAAATAAATTTTTTGAAAATAATTTTTCTTTAAATTAACAGTTACTTAAAAAATTTAAATTTATTCAAATTTAAGGTTAACTTACTGATAATTAATAAAAACATGGGAGTTGAAAAAATTAACAGTATTTTATAATTAGTAGTATACTATACATAATTTTCATTTCGACATATTTTGTTTCATTAAAATTCTAATGAATTTTGTTTGCCTTTTTTAATAGGCAATTATTATTTTAAAATTCACTTTTCATTGTAAAACTCAATTTAAAATTTACTTCTCATTACTAACTATAGACTTTATAGTTTTTTTATCATTATGTAATTTTTGGCCCATTGTGTATGATTATTTTTTGTGGACTGGATGACTAATAATCTAGGATGCTTTGATTTAAAGATGCCCTTTTTCAAAATTAAAACTATTCTTTTTTTAATGTTGATGTTAATTCTTGAAATGATATTAACAAAGCTTGGAAAAATTGGTAAGATTTTTACCCTTTTATTGTCAGGAAGAAAAAAGTATATTTCTGATTTACTCTGATTACTTATTATTCTTATTTACTCTGAAGTTGTTTATTGTTAAGTGAAGTTTTAAGATAACATGTTTTAGTCATGCGCATACATGTATTTTTCTAACTTTTATGTATAAATAGATTGATATTTAAAACAGTTTTTACTAAGGATATTATTTAACTAAACATAAAATACTGATAAGAATAATACTGCAGAAGTAAGCTTTTAGCATATGATACAATACACCATATATGCAGCCCAATATCCTATCATATGATACACTCAAGACATTTACACAAGATGTTTATGTTTCAAGACATAAAGAAGACATAAACATGTGTTTATGTTTCAAGACATAAAGAAGACATAAACATGTGTTTGTTTCAAGACATAAACAAAACAAGTATTTATCATCTTATATGTCATGAAACACTAACTTATATGATTATAATGGAGTGTTCTATTTCTCACACCAAGAAAACTGATCATGAAAACGTAAATAATTTTTTCCATTTTTTTTTAAAATATTGACCTTTTTCACTATAGACAGATTTTATGATTTTCTAACTCAAATAGTTATGTAGCTGAACTTTCTGACATCTGTTGATATTACTCAAGTCTAACCTTTTAGTTATTTGTTTTATATTTCTTACAAAAAATATATTGGAAGTTAAATCTTGTGATATATTTTCTTAAATAGTATGCTTAGTTTTCTAATGCTGAATGATTATTTCTAAAGATCATTCCTATGGGATAACTCATATTTTTCCAATTTTTATACCTATCCAAAATGTTGTGCGAAAATATATATTTTTGATTTTTAAAGAAAACATAAGTCCAACATTTACAGATTTAAAATTCAATATGTAGCACCTAGTTATAATATTTTTATATTTCTTGAACAATATACCTTATAGTGAACAACTACATGTTCAATGATGAAAAAAACTTTCCAATATTCAAAAGCTGGAACATTATATATTTTTTTTGTTGTACTTTGCAAATATTATTTCTTGCAAGTTTGTGATTTGTGCTGAAAATGAAACTTCATTATTTATGAATATTTGATTTATTTAGCTCATTCTGTATCTTGTATATAAAATTCTTTATTTTAAATATAAGGGATGTGGTTGTGTAAAAGAAAGTTGGGGGAGTAAATATGGCAAACAATCGTTCCACATTATTAATATCAAAATGGTGGCATCAAACATTCACCAAGATCTATATCAAAAGTTGGGTACAGTCATATGTGGTGTGAAATTCAAAAGAATGATCAGGTAGGATAACTGTTCTCATTTAGGGAATATTTTTAAAACCGTCTGAAATGCTAATGGTATTTTGTGGACTTATCTGTGATATGTGATACCATAGATAATGCATAATTTCTAATTATGTGAATTGTTAGATATCTATGCATGACTTACAAATGTCTTGAGCATGTTAACATTCTTGAAGATGTCAGATGCTTAGACTTTTTAATAAAACAGGAAAGCTTTAAAAGATTATTAGAAAGTAACATTGATAACTTAACTAACTCCATGCTTTTATTTAGTATTATCTGGTTTTTATATGGTAAAGTGTTTTGGTTTGCTTTATATTCTAATGGAATCTACATTTATTGCCAAAGCAATGTTTTTTTCTGAATTATTGAATTATATTTGATTTATGAAATAAATTATTGGTGTTGATTTTATTCATATAGTTTTAGCATTATGTAGTTTTGTTTTGTTAGTATTCATATATTTTCTTAAAGAGTATATTATACCATTTGACAAAACTGTTAATTAAATTAGCTGTAAAAATTCTTAAATCGTGCAATATGTTTTATTCTGTTGTGTCAAAATTATTTCAATTTTATTTAGAAATATTATTTTTTTTTGGAATTAAAAATTTCGTTATAGAAAAATAAAGCATTAAAAATTTTATATAAGGTATTGGAGGTAATGTATAATTATGAGATTTAAAAGATATTGCTCATTTTTACATATTTAATGATTTAAAATGCATTGTTTAATATTATGTATTTGGAACCTATTAAATATTTTAGATATTTATAAATATAATTGTTATTTCTATTTCTTGTCAAAGTATATGATTTAAACAGCTGCAAATAATATTTGATTATAAAATAAAGAGACTATTAAAATTTTCTTTCAGACCTTACTTTTAATACTTTATTCAGATTCTCATATGCATTATATTATTTAAAATCTAAACTGCTACAGCAAATGTATCTTATTCTAACTTGAGACCACTGGGGCTTGGTTGGTTAAAGTTTCATTCGAATAACTTTCGTTCAAATAATTTATTGCTGGATAAAGAGAGTTTGAATCCTAATTATTGGAAGGAGCCCCCCCCCCCCAGATTATTGAAACATTATTGGAAGTTTTTTTTTACAAAAATCTTTTGTTTCCCTAAAGGTGGCTGTAGTGTGTTAAATTAGTTGTGGTCTTAGTATTTTACAAGTGAAGTGATATCTTTAGGGGTGATATGCAAAGTCAAGGAGTCTTCTTAGTCTCCGCTTCTAGATTACAAAGACTTATTCACTTTCAGTGTCATAATACTTCTCCTTAGATTCAATAAGCTTGTGTGGAAAATTACATCATATTTAAGTTGTTAATTTTAATTTTTAAAATGCTGAAAATTGAAATGCCTAGCATTGAGATTCATAATATTCTAGTTTTTAATGCTGAAAACCAAGACTAATTTTAAGCAAGCTGTATACAAAATTACGTTAAGATTTTTTAATATTTTATTGAAAATTATCAATCAAAAATCAGTGAAGTTTATGAGGAAAATTCAACTTTTATGTAAGTGTTATTGTTTCACCAGCTTGCTTCCCTGTATCTAGCCTTAAACTTATTCAAGTGTGAAACTATGCAATTTGCTTTACAGTAAAATATATTCTAACAAATTCCTCGTCAATTTAAAATAAATTATTTTTTAGGTATAAATTGCTGGGCTGTATTGTAATGCATTGCATTGTTCTATTGAAAACATTTTTGAATATTCCTTATTGATATTACATTTAAATTTTTCTATTACCTAATGAATGTAACCAAAAATACATTATATTTCAAAAATATTTATTTGAAGAAAAAATATTTCAAGATGTTTTTTTAGTTAACTAAAATCATTCATAGGGGTAGAGTTATTGATGCATGCTTTCATATTGCGATTCTTTCTTTAAATTTCTTCATTTGTTTTGTACAAAAATATTAAAGGTTTGGTAATCCCAATTATTTTTACCTACAGAATAATTAGGCTATCTTTATATCAAGATTCAAGCTAAAATTATTTTCTTATAAAAGTTCTTTTGTCAGTTGTTAGTGGATAGACTTTATATTACTGTAGTCTTAATCGAATAAAGAATCTGAAGCATTCACATTTTTCTCCTAAATTCATTGAAAAAGTTCTTTTCAACTTATGTTAATTGACAAATAAAGTTTACATTTGACAAAGGCGTAATAAATTTTTTCGTTATTAGTGAAAATTAACCTATATATGTATATTAACCTACTCTTAGATTATTTTTAAAAATGTGTATTAATTATTGTGGATATCCAAAATATATATAATTATTGTTTTTAAAAAATAGAGAATATCTGTGTTGAGTTGTAAAACAAATATTTTTACTAATGCAAATAAATATTTAAATTTACCCAATTTCAAAATATTTAAATTATATTAATGTAAACAACAGTAAGACTTAATGTTGAGTTATTAAAATGTAGTTTTGGTCATTGTTTCTTGTTATAGTTGCTTTATAAAAGTTGGCGCTTATACATATGTAAAATAAAAATCATTTTTGAATCCCAAACTTGTAGCATTAATATTTTCCATTCCTTTTCAAAGGATTGAAGGAATTAAACTTGATAATAGATGACTTAAAAAGCCTTTAATGTGTTACCAGTGTTTTGTTAGACTGCACTTAAGAAGGAAAGTCATTGATCAAATTTTCCAGTTGATGAGTCCAGAAAGTTTAGCCTACATTTGAATGGAATATTTTAGAAATTAAATTTCATTCTAGGTATTCAAATCTACATACAGAAACATTTTCACATTCATTAAAGGCACAGAATTACTCATATTTACAGGCATCTTATATTAGTAAGGATATTCATAACTTCTATCATTATGAAATATCTTGGAAAGTGCTTTGTACTATGAGAAGCTACACCACTGTCCTTAAGTAATTCTGTTAAGCTTTTAAAAGATTGCACCGGGACAGTCTGAATTTAATGATTTTGATTTTAATGTTTTAACAGTTTTTGATTATTGGTGATAATACTCATTTAAATATTGTCGCTTACTAAAGAGTTGGAAATATGACTTTATTAATTTCTTTGTTATACCTTAAGCTGGCTGAAATCTAAAAAAGGGAATTACAAAATTTAAAATATTTTGCTCTGTATAGAAATAAGTTCTTAAAATATTCTAAAGTTTTAATAAGCAACCTGTAAGTAATTGATCTATCGTGATTACAGTTTACCATAATAAATTATATATTGTAAGTTAATCAACTGTCAGTATACACAAGGTGACAAGTTAGCATAATATTCCAACTACCAATTATAATTGTTTGTATGAATTTATTTTTTAATTTGTCTATTCAGCCTATAAGAATAAGTGTTCCGAAGGACATTGTATTTGTCGACTTTAAATTTGTGTACTCTAATACATATTGTAGGAAATTAACGATCACAAATATTATTTCACCAAAGGCAGCTTTTCCAAAATATTCATTTTAAAATTTTTAATTATATTGTTATATTCCAATAAAACAATTTAAATCCTTATTTGATGGATGCATATTTATTCAGTGAATAGTCACAAAATACTTTATGAAGCTATTATTTTCATTCATATTTCATTATTTTTGATTTGTTCATTGACTTCAGTAAGTATGATTTATAACATTTTCCCCTAATAATATTTCTTCACTACAAAGTAACTTAAAACTTTGTTTTTTTTACTTTTTAATATTTTTTTACATTTAAAAATTTGAAAATGTATGATTTTCTCAGGTGAAGAATACTGAATTTTTTTTTTCATTGAAAATTTTCTTTATATGTTTTACAAATATAGATATTTAGGAAACATACTAAACAAACAAGTCTAGGTTTTATGGCTATTCAAATTATTTGATATTTGAATGAACACAATGACTCACATGAATTTGAATGATATTGAATTATTGAAAAAATCTTAAGTAAATTTTCCTTAAACTCATTCTTTGAATGTTTTACATCCCTGTTATTCAATTGTATTTAAATATCAAACCCTATTAATATTAATGTCGATAATTCTTTCTACTATGTAAGTAATATTTTGACTATAAAATTTTAAAAATTATTTTTCATATAAATATGTGTAGAAACATTTCATATTTTTTAGAATTGCCCTTTTGCCTGCTGGATTGTGTCTTGGAATATCAACATTTTTTGGTTCTGGCTTGGTGTTTGTGACTGGATGCTTGTATGGATTGATTTCATTGAAGAAAAAGTAATATTTTGTTTCATATATTTCATAATTTTAGTTAAATGAATATACTTAACAATGAAATTTCTGAGAAATAAAGCGTAAATGCAAACCGAAAAAAAGATAGCAAGAATTTAAAATTTAAATAATTTTGTAGTTTTCAATGAGTTAATTTCTATTTTTTTATTTTTCTCTCATAAACTATTGATTTAAAAGAATAGTATCCTGAAAATTGCTATTAGTCTATTGTTCAAAATATTTTACAATTTCTAAAAAAAATATACTATTTTCTATCAACCCTTTAACTGTGACATATATTTCAGAAAAATGTACCAAAAATGGAAATTTTTTGACCATTTAATTTTATTTTTTTATATCATTATAAAGGTTAGAAAATGGTTTTGTATTACAAAAATAAAATTCTGAGTACAATAACTACTATATTTATAATTTTTTCATACACATAAAGTAATTAATGGATTTACACATACATCTAATTCATTTATTTTCTTATTCATTTTTTATTTCAATTTAGTGCTAATATAAGTAGTGTAATATAAAAATACAACAATATGATTTTCAATACATAAATTTTTCAAATGTTTTACAGTATGGTATATCCCAAAACACGGTGCTGCGCACAAGCCTATATTGCACTCTTTACAATAAACACATGTTTCGTGTCATATTCTCTTCCCTTTTTCATTGGTTTTATGACAGCATATAAAACACTGTTTCGTTGTAGTAGTTTTTTTCCCATTGATGGAATGTAATCTGGAAAGTGTCGGCTAGGGAGGCACAGTAAGCCTGGATGCCCTGGTCTTGGTAGCCGATCGTTTGGTTCATTTTGTTCAACAATTTGTTCGACAATTGAGATTCTGAAGTTCATATCATTTTTTGCAGCTCCTGCTGAAGTATACAAGAGTTATAAAAGGCCTGGTCTAGAAGATGGAAAAATATTTTCTGATAATATTTTTTACCTTGTTTTCTAGTAACTGGATAATCTAAGATGTTGATCAACTTTATCAATATCTCCCATAGTGTTGTTGTAGTTAAGGACTACCTTCGATTTCAATTTCTTTTTTTTTTCTCTTATCTTCAAACTCAATCATTTCTGCTGTATGGATTGAAGAAAGCATATAAACATCCTTTTTATTGTGCCATTTTATAGCATTAACTTTTCAATGTTGGAAAGCAAGAATGTTACCCTTCCTAATTTTTTTTTTGAAATCGGGTGGCAATTCTTTCCTAACCGCATGTACTTTGCTGTATATGTCAGTTCAAAACTGTTGCACTAAATGATCGGCTAACTGTGGAAAAGTATATCAGTTGTCAGTGATCAGACGATATCCTTTTCCTAGCAATGGTTTCATCAATGACATAACCACTTGACCAGACATTCCAAGATGTTCAATGTCAGTATCAAGTTTTGTACATTTTCCAGTGTAAATAATACTGGAAAAAATGTAGTCCATTTTACTCTCGCATCACATACGTCCTTATCCCAAAAAGATCTTTTTAGAGGCATGTACTGAATTCATCCCAGTCTACCCTTATACAGCATCAGACTTTCATCTATAGTCATGTTGCGATCTGGAGCATATAAAGAATAAACTTCTTCATTTAGATGTTGAAAAATCGGCCAAATTTTATTAAGTTTTGGATTAGGATTATTGAGTTGATTAATATCTTCATTGTTGACAAAATTCAGATATTTTCTTTTAATTTGAAACCTATCTTATGTCATA
The DNA here is from genome assembly GCA_030067965.1 of Latrodectus elegans. Classification (NCBI taxonomy): domain Eukaryota; kingdom Metazoa; phylum Arthropoda; class Arachnida; order Araneae; family Theridiidae; genus Latrodectus; species Latrodectus elegans. The sequence goes on along the minus strand of CM057817.1, from coordinate 73,901,176 downwards.
ACATTCCAGAAAAATGGAGTTTCATTACATTGCTTTCTTGACCAAAATATCTACATAGCTGGCTCTTTTATAATACCTTGCAAAATATGCTAAGCAAGAAAAATCTTAAATTTCACTGTCATTATTCAGAACCCACCTTTTTGCTCTGCTTTTTGATTTTATTGTTTGTGTTTGAGTGCATTGTTCTGCATATCTGTTAGTTTCTTTGGCAATTCTCTGCAACAAATTGCTATCAAAAAACATCAAATTATTCAATTTCTCAAGTGAAATTTGAGGTATCGATTGTTGCACTTACTTGTGTCGGCTGAAACGGAAACCTTGGAGGGGCAGGTAAGATTAGCCAAACATAATGGATTCCAATCTCTATAGGACGAAATATTACTTTTATCATCACTTTTGATGTAATATTCATCAGTAGAATTATTGTTATACAATCCTAAGAAACCTAAATTATGCTCCTCATCAGTGTCTGAATCGGTCATTGTGAAAAAGAAAATATTTCTGAAAAAACTCATAAAATAGCTACGGAAACTAAATGAGAAATCAAAGCTCTGTTTTTGTATATCAATCTAAGCGTGTCTTTATTTATCGAAGCAGCTTACACAACACCCAAATTTTCCCTCTCCCAACAAATCAGAATCGGTAAAAAACTTTGGCCAGCTAGGCATCTATTAGGAAAATATTGAATTAAGTATCCTAAAGTAGAAACAAACCCAGCTTGGACTTCAGAAAATAGAAACGTTAATTTTTCTTCTGCCCGAAGTCAGTTCGCGGATTACAAATACTGCACAAAGTAGTTGCCTGTACTGGATTTGGGAGACACTGGTAGGGAGTTAATAGGTAATGCCTATATGATTTGAGTTCTTTTACTAAAAGTATTACATAAATTTTTTCTTGTATGTTTCATTGCTGCAATAATTAAAAGTAACATTGATTTTTTTTATGTAAACAACATTATTAACATTTATTTGCATGTTTATTATTACCATACAAATATATAAAAGAAAATTCTTATGATAGGAAAAAATTTATTGCTCTTTTATTTTTTGTTAAGTTAGAGAGATTTATCACAATTTTTAGAATAACCTGGAATTTTAAAATTTTCTAAAATAAATTTACTTAAGATTACCAAAATAAATTTTTGAAAGATAATTAAATTTTTTTATATATTTTAATTTAGTAGTTAATTAGGTTCTCAAATACTCTTTGAATGTATGTATAGTTTTATTGTTGTATTTTGTAAATACTTGTTCTTTATTATTTCTCCATGGATTCAGTTATTGTTAATCAGAATTCTTCCTTTCATCTTTGAACACAGTGTTAGACTTAATAATGTCTTAAATTTATATTGAAGGTATTGTGTATTCATTTTTCTTTAATGGTTTTAGGTGGAAAGTTCGAAATAAGTTTTTTTTCCTGATGTTTTTATGTTTTTAGCTCATATTATATGAAGGTAAAACATTTATGTAATCTTAATATTCATTCATTCATATTTGTGGGAATTCTGTCACTAAATAAGTATGCTACCCCTGAAGATTAAATGATGGGATTTAGGATTTTATTTAATTTTTAAATCTTGTTAATGTGTATGTATAATAAAAGATAAGCTAACAAAGGTAATTTAGTTTTATGTATGAAACTTTTAGGTATCCATTACTGTATTTAGTATTTTTTAATGTTTTATTTTCAAACTGGAAACTAAAAATGTTTAAATGATCAATTAAATTGTTTAGATATAGTTGATCTACTCAATTTGAGTAAATTTGATTAAGCAATGAATTCTGTATTATGGGGAAAAATATGAATATTTTACAAGAAATACCTTGTTCAAATGGTGAGAAATCGCCCTAAAAACTATACTTATAGAAATACTTCACTTTTATTTAACAAGCTGGCTGCTAAATGGTTAATCACTTGGCCTTCAGTTCAACAGTTTATGGGTTCACTGCTCACTTTTAATAAGGAAGTTTTTACTGGCTGGAATTATTTTAAACAGAGTAGGTCACAATCAAAATGCGATTTCATATGCTAGTGTTCTAATAGCAAACAAAACAATGAGTTTAAGTCATGTTAGGAAACAAATATTGGTTACAGTATTTGTTTCCTAATCAATATCTAAATGTGAACATTCTCTACTATAACCAAACAAATATTGGTTATAGTAGAGAATGTTCACATTTAGATATTGATAAATTGTTTTTAAATCTATATAATTGAATAGAAATATTAAGTTTCTTGGTTAAAGTTTATTTCTACTCTAATGATTCACTGTAGCAGAAATGTACGAAAATTTATTTCATTTTTTCCCTCATTTAATAACTAAATTATATTTGCATAAATAGTTAAATTTTAAATTTATAACTTAATTTTATTTAATTTTGAATTGTGTAAATTTGGAACTATTAACATTTCCAAAATTTTATTTCATTTGAAGAATGGTAAATGTCATACATGTTATGAACATGTCAGGAAACATGTTATACATACATAAATAAAATATCCAATTTAATTATAAAATAAGAATTACTTTTTCTATCTGTACAACAATAATTGTATTACAAGATAACTTTAATTTTATTTAGGACTGTAGATAGATATTGTGAATGTAATTTTTTAAAAAATCTATATTGATAATTTCTTAAATATTTTGTTTTGTATTAAATGTTAGTCACAAAATATTTTTAAGAAAATTTTATTTTCTAACCATTACCTGAATTTGAAATCCTGCCGTTTTTCTAGCATAGCTACTTTCGTCACATGCTCAAGTTTCTGTTGTGTAATTTTCTGTGATTATATTTCTTTAAGTTTGAAGTAAATAATAATTAAAGCATAAATGATAGAAGATTGTATGCTTGAAAGAAGGAAAATTTGCAAGATAAAACTAAAGAAATTTCGAATTTTATTTATTTATTTTTTTTTTTAACATTAGCTGAAATATGAGTAACTGTCATTAAAAATGTTGCTTGATTATAGTAAAGTGTTTTTATCAGCTTAATAAATATTCGATTATTTTCACATAAATTTTGTGAAAAGTGTATTAACTGATTAATTAATTAAAAATATTTTTCTTCAATAAGAGAAGGTTTTTATAAAATTGTCAGTTGCATTTGTTGCATAATATACAAACTGTAAAATATAATAATTAATGATGTGCTTGATGAATTTAATGCCATATTTAAAGGGAAATTGTCTAATTTTATTGGTCACAATAGTTACTAACTTAGGGGAGTAAATTAATATCTACACTAGTGAGTTAATCCTAACTTAAATTTTTTTCTTATTTTTTATTGCACTTCATATTTGTAATTTAGTAAACAGGACTGATGTATTGGAAATCACATGTATTTCACAATTTATAAACACTTGAAATGTTTTCATTGTTGACAGCAAATTTCTAATAAATCAAATCAATTTCAAGATATTTCTTTGTGATTGGTACTTAGGAATATTGTTCAAAACTTCTGAAAATAGGTTTCTTACAATCTTTGAGAAACCTTGAAATTTTTAAAAATTTTAATTTGTTTAATTGGAAATAAAACAGTTTTTAATAATCATAAATGGTTCAAGAACATTGTAAGTAGTATACGCTTTTTTTATCTGTGAGACAAATTATTATTTTTTCTTTTTTGAAAATTATAAATTGAAAGAAATTGCCAGAAAAAATTTTTATATGATTAAAACGTTCCATGTAACTATGTCCAAATGTGTTAGTGCAAGTTTTTTCCTGTTTGTAGCCTTTTTTATTTTCCTTTAATTTGTAAGTATTTTTCAGCATTAACATTAAGACATTATTTTAATGCGAAATACAGGTAGTATACTTTTGATTTTCAATACTTTGATGATCCCAATTTTATGGACTCCATATTTTTGTTACTTTTCATTTTTAATTATGAAATGCCATTAATTTTTTATTATGTGTCCCATTCATTTTTGCTGCTAAATTGGTCTGATTATTTTTGTTCTTATTTTTTTCCCTTTATTTAAAACTAATTATATTGAAAATCTGACTTTTAGCATTCATTGTTAGTTTACTTTTAATTTCTTTATAAAAATTAGTTTTTGTGAAACAGCATAAATAATCGCATTCTAAAATATGCTTTTTAGAATTTGATGAATAAAAAGAGTAACAAACTTGGTCTCTTCCAAGATTTTTAAATGCTATCTTTTATAATCAATATCCATTTTAGATTTTATTATTTGTCTTGTGTTTTTAATTTTTTTACTATAACTTTTGAATGCTTATCATCTTTCTTTAAATCTTAATATCAACTTAATTTGTTTCAGTTTAATCTATATACCGCCATTTAATTATTACTCATTTCCTAAATTTACCTATAACATGCAGTGTTACTAGCATATTGTTCTGTAATTTGTTTTAGTACATGCTGGCTGTATTCATAAAACTTAGATTTGGCACAGCATATCTATTTTTGTACTTTGTGTGAAAAATCCCAACCAACTAGTACATACTGGATGTATGATATCATTAATGCTAATAATCATTAAGGTCATTTAAGCTAAATAATAATCAGCCTAAATATCTGACTGCCTTAATTGATAGTATGATGTTGTGCTATCATTAAGGTTGTATCATATTTAAGCTGATTGTTTTACTGATGTTCTATTTTCCTTTCCCTCCAGTAATTACATGTATTGATTTCTCCTCTTATTTTAAGGAGTTATCTAATTTTTGTTGGTTTTAATTTAAATAAAATTTTATTTTTACAGTTTATTTTTTAATATTTAGAACTATTTTTTGTGATTATTAAATAAGTTTTACTGTTACTTTAGATTAATAATGGGAGAAGTTACTCTTTATAGTTAATTATATTTAAGATGAATGTTGGCTGCTTAGTTATGAGCAATGGGCCCTGCTGTGTTATTTATTATTAAAAAGAGTTGTTTTTAAAAATACTTGCATATCTTGTATGAATGACAAGAGTTCTTCTCTTCAGGTCTAAATATTTCTGTTTAGTTTCTCACATGTTCTGTTATTTGTTGACTACCACAAAAGAATCTGAATAGCTAATTTATAGATGTTTTGAAACATATATATATAAATTGTAATTTTTATGCATATTTATATCTAGACTTGTAGAGCATTTACAGCTCTTGAAAAATAAAACAGTATTAGTTACAAGTAAGACATGAATCCCTGTTTTAAACATATGCTATTTATCTTTAATGCAAACTTTAAAGAGAGATTATGGCTCAAATCTAATGAAATACATAGTTACTCATAATTACAAATATTGCATATTTTACAAAGTAATGTTACTCATAAGGGTGCTGATGGAAAAATATCTAATACTTCAGTATTGTGGAAAAATCTTAAGGAATATTTTGTAATGTCAAGAATATCTTGTAATGAACAAGCCTGTCAGAAATATTCTTGGTGTATAAAGTAGCTGATGACTATGCATGAGTAGCTCAGTGACTTCTTAAAAATCCATTCATCCTCAATGAGATATCAATAACCATTGAATTGTTATGAAGGTAGTCTATTGTTTTTTTTTTCCCAATGTATTTCTCAATTTATATGAATATGAATTAATAAAACTCAATAATCATAGCGAGGATAGTAACTTGTAGCATGTAAAATGCTCTTGAGAGTGAATCTAAGATAGCATACTGCAAATAGGAGCATCTTAGTTTTATGTACATCATGTTTTACTAGTTCAGTTCTTATACGGGTGTTTCAGAAATGTTAAGTTTGTTTTGTTTTTGCTATATCATGTATGCATCTGTTCCTACTAAATTTACTCACTCTGTATTGCATTGAGTTGGTAGCTGAATGGTTAGTGTTTTGCTTTTGATACAACTGTTTATGGGTATTGTGATTGGATTTTTGTAGTGGAGTCAACATAAAATTATAGTCCTGGTCTAATTAGCACTTGTGTGCAAAGTTAAAAGCCCTCAAGTCCTCTTTGAAATGGGCATATATGAGTTCTGTATGATGGTTAAGTATGCCAATCTTCAACTATGATTCTCAATCAGAAACTGCTTTAATTCCCAAAAAGATGCAAGAGGAGATTATGGGATTTCATTTTTTCCTCCATAACAAAATATTTGAGCTTGTGAAAGAGTGAGCAAGTCACAAAAATATGCAACTGAGTACTCATATTCCTGAAACTATGATTAAGCTGTTGTATGCTGACTTGAGGTATTATTTTATTATCTTGATTTGGGATATCAATCTTCAGACAGAAACAATGCTGCATCATAGAATACAGTTTATTGGCCAAAAGAGTAATATAGTCAGTTCTCTAATGTTGGTTCTTATAAGGTAATGAGGGAGCTCACTCCAAATCACAAGGTGAGGCCCCAAATAATTAAAGAGCTGTCTTCATGCTTCACTCTAAGAAGACAGTCTGGATTATAGATTTGTGCAGAACTTTGCTACATGTAAACCCATCCCATTGAATAGAGATAAACTGGATTCATTAAAAAACTAAACATATTCCTATTGAACCACTGCCCAGGTCTTATAGTTCTTGCACCACAGTATTTACTATTTCAAATTTACATCTGTCATAGAGAGTTTTGCAATCAGCTCTGCATCAAATATTTTGTGTAGGCAATTCCTTTAAAATTATTTGGATGTGTACTGGTTTTGTTCATTCACCTCAGTCTGTTGCCATAACTGCTTTTCTTCTGGTCTCAATCTTTCTTAATGTCTGCCTATATCTTCGAAGGAATTCGATTTTAATTCCACACAGTTCTGTCTTGTAGAAATTTTGTCAGAATTGTACACTGTCATGACCTTCAGCACTGCCTACTGAATTCCCCAACAACTGTGCCACTGTGAGACTTAACAACTGTGCCCACTTAACTTGCACTGATCTGACTTGCTTTCACTATATATCACTCTTTGGAATTCTGACTAGTTTCTCATTTTAAGTTCACCTGAAATGAAACTAAGCAAAAAATGGTGTGCAATGTACTCACTCGTGCTTTTTATACTGATTAACTATATCGTATAAAAAACTGTCTGGTTTTTACGTATCTAATTAGTCGTATACTGTCAAGTATAAGTCACTATTTTTATTGAAGCTTTTCTATTATTTTGGACAAGCCCTTTATATTGAATTACTGAAGAACATTCTGTCTTACTATCAAATTATTTCTCCTCTATATTATTTGTAATCCACTGTTATACATATAGTGCATATTATTTTTATTTAAGAATAAGTGGATGTCCAAAAACATTTTTTGTGGTTATAATCACAGTAATTTTAGTTTAGTATACATTAATAATTGTAACTTTTATATTGTTTATTTAAACATAGTTTAATACTTAAAAATATTGTATCTCGTATGTTCATGTTAGCAATACCTTTGCAAATAAGAATGCTTATTTGAAAACTTATTATTTGGTAATCACTTGAAATGTATCTTTCAATTATTAGGATTATAATTTTCTAGTGTTTCTATTTGACTAAACAATCAAATTAAAAATGCAGCTTTTTGTGCATTACAATTTCATATAAGCTATTGTTTGAGAATTTCAAAGAAATTTTTATTTTTATTATTTCCTAATAAAGTGTTCAATATGTTTGATAAAATTTTCAATCTTCATACTATTTTATCACATAAGCAGTTTATCTTAACCAAATACTAAGGTTACCTCTATTGTCTATCTTAATTAAAATCCATGAGATCCACTCAACCATTATGAATAAGATTCTTGACCAGGTTAATTGTTACTATGCTAAAGCAAAATTCTAGCAACAATCAAGTTGACAAATATCTTCATTAACATTGTTGTTCTTGAGTGAGCAACATATATTTTGCAGATATTAATTTTAAGAAAACTAATAAAACTTATAAAATTAAAAAAAAAGTTAGAAATAGTCTTTTGGATTTATTATGTTGTCCATATCAATCTTTGTCTGAACCAGATTGCATGGCACGTATAAATATTGTTATCCATTCTGTTTCAACATAATGCCACAGACCACAAAGTGACTGGCATATGGTAACAATCCAGTCGCTGGTCATCTTTCAACGGATGTTTTCTGTGGGTGAGAGATCTGAAGAATGTGCTGACCTTGTTGCAATCTCATATTTTTTATTTCAAGAAAGATGTGTACAATACCAGCAAAATATGCATAATCTTTTAAAAATTGCATTTCACTTGATCAAGCAAAGGTTGTAGTTATGAATTTTAACATAACACCCACTATTCTAATTTCCATAAATGTGAACAAGAGATTAATGAAACATGTATTCCATATTATTGCTCCAGTTGATGGGCTAGTATGTCAATGTCACTGGCAATGTATGTTTTGCACGATGCTGCCAAACACAGGCTCAGCACTATTTGTTCTATAAACAGAATAGGGATTTGTATTGAAACATGCCACTCCACTTCTGCATCCAGGTTCATTTGATACACCATGAAAGTGTTCTTGTGTCTAGGACAACCGAAGACATGGGTTTTGAGCTGACTGTCCATGCTGTTGGAAACATTGTCAAACTATTCATGTAGGTACTGTCAATAAAAATTGCATATTGTTTTGGAAATTATTTCATTTTTTAATTCAGGGCTTGTGGTGTGGTTTTGTAATCTATTGAAATCATATGGGTAACATGTCTATATTGGTTATTATAAATAGCAGGTTGCTCAAATGCAATTTGGTATTTTGTGTGACTTCCCTGAACCCATCAATTCTATATTCTGGAGATAATCATGTGATCTGAAAGAATCTGAGCAATACTATATTATAAATCACAATTTGCTTAGGTGGAGAGTTAATCAAAGTCAGAAACATGTGAACTAAAGTATATTTCTTTCACTAGGCGCTTTACAATAGGTTAATATGTTCTAATGGAATTTGTTTATGTAAAGCTGTAAAATATTTTCATTTAAACACATTGTAGGTGTCACTACTGTGATGTATTTTGCATAAATGCATTAAAAACTACTGATTTCTATATCACTCCATATTTCTTCTCGTGTAAATTTATTTTATGCAGCGTGTCACCTTCTCGGATTAGTAAATTGAATGTCATGCTGTGCATAAATTTAATAATTAAAGCACAGTATTATATTCTTTCAGTTTAAAGTGTTTAAGACCATAACAATTTATACATTATATGCAATCTCTTTTAGTTAATATATTTGTTTTATGTTTGAATAGAAATTTATTTTTGTATCGAAATAAGTTCAAAAAACAAAGATCCTCATACTGTGCACTTTATTGTTTCTCCCTTAACCTGCTAATATATTTTTATCGATGAATTTAATCAAATTTTGTGAACTCTTGTATAGTATTGAACTTGAAAAAATTTTTCTGAGTGATAAAGTATAATTTTTAATTTATACATTTAATTTTAGTTAATTTTTGCAAATTAATAAATAATAAAATTTGTGTAAAATGCTTTATTAATCCAACTAATTAACAAAATTTACATTTTGTTTCAAGATATTTTAAATTTTTTTGTCTGAAGCTACAACTTTTATCATTATTGAATAAATTAAGTGTGTACAAATTTTAAATTAATAAAATTTTAAAATATATATGTTAAAATTTAATTTTAACTACAATTGTGCCCCCCTTTTTCCTCTATTTATTGATTTACGTAAATCACTATCATTAGAAATTTTTTTTTTTCAAAACGTATGAAATAAATTTACATTAAATAAAAGGTATTGGTTAACAAATTTAAAATTTCAGTTTTTAAATTACTCATTTTTGCCGAGAAAAATCAACTTGTGCTAATTTTTATTATTTTAATAAAGATGAATTTCACTATTTAAATTTTTATGAATTGTAGATATTTTTTGTCTGTGAATACAAATTTTCAGTGTTTGTTATTTAATTTTTATGATAATTCTGTTGAGATTTAAAAGTTTTCATGATTTGCTTAGTGCCAGTTTAAAGGGCTTGTGCCTATATTGTATTACATACTGCATACTAGTAGGTTCTAAAATACTGGAATAATGATTTACTACAAATTCATGATTTATTTAATTCTTGATCCAATTGTAAGATATTAAAAGAATAATAATTTTTATTCATTAATGAAAATTTTAAAGAAATTTTGCAAAAATTTTCTTATTTTTTTATATTTGCTTAGAGCACCGCAAATGGAAATGAAAATGCAAGCATCTAGTTCTTATAATCTCATGCAGAATCAGCAACCACCCGGTGATATAGAATCAGGACCTCCTAGATATCCTGGGAATGAGAAATCATCTGGTGTGGTGTAACAATATTTTAGTAATACAAATATAAATTTTTATGTTATTTATTGCATTCTATGATTATTAACTTCTTATGAGTCTGGTCCAAGTGAGTATTGTACAATTAATAATTCTGTTGTTAGTTTTTGGTTTTTATTCTATACTGCTATAATCAGAAATATTAAAGTATTGCATTTTGTGCAGCTTAAAAATTAAGAAGCTTATAAAAATTTGAAATGTTTTTTATAAATTTAGATCAAGATCTGTTTGTTATTAAGCCATTTTTAGAAAGATGCAATATTTTATTCATTAATCTTCATTAAACATGTATTCATTTTGGTGTTCATCAAATCTTCATTCCTTAGTTAGTTTTATAAAAGTCATTTAATAAAAGGGATAAAATTAGCGATTTGAAAGAATATAAGTTGAGACATAATTTTATTGAGATAGATATTTTTATCAACATTTTACACATCTTAGAATGGTAACATATCGACACAAAATTGCTTTTTACTACTTTGCTTATTAGTGGAATGATACAGAATTTTAAAACAATTACATATGTTTAATTTTTTAAATGTGTACCTTATGTATACCATGGATATGTATACTTTGCTAGTTGAAAAATTAATGGACAATTAAATAACATTAAAATAAAATAAGTGATTCATTTAAATATAGCGAGGCTACTTATTTTTGTACTTACTATATAATTTTTGAAATTGCAGTTATTGTTTTCTTACATAAATTTGATATTATATTATGAGTTACACTGATGTAAATATAAGGCAGCTCTTTATTTAATTGCATTGAAATAATTATAAAAATTAATTACCTCTTTTGTAATTTAAAGATGTAATATTGGTATTTTTCATATACTGTTTTTTACAAGCATGTTTTGTTAACAGATTAAATTTATTTGAATAAATATTTAAAATGGAATTATATTAACTGTAAAATTCTTACATTTGATTGTATTTTTAAGAAAAATGTATTATTTTTTTGAAATTTAACATGTATTAGTAAAATGTCTTTTCTTATAATTTTAATGATAAAAAAGTGATGTTTAGTTATTTTCTAATTTTTTAAAACTAAATATGCTATCCGAAAGTTAAAATATATGAATTTGTCAATATTCATAAGGAAATTTCTCTGAATGAATATTATTCCTTCTGCTACTAAATTGACAGAATATTAGAAATTAGTATTTAAGAAAAGTTGAAAATTTAAGCATATATGAAAAATTAGAATCAATGTAAAGCCATAGATTTAAAAATAATAAGCAGTTTCATACATAGAGTTATTAATTTGACCTGTATCTGTTTAAAATTCAATGTAAGGAATGTGGATGCTATAAATTCTTATAACTAGTTGAAAACTATTAAATTTACTGTTGAATATTTCACAACAAGGTAAATTTTTTTATTATTTATCTATTACTGTATTTATCTGAGTTATATTGGTATTTTGGCTTATAACTCTGAAACATATCTAACATGTTTTGAAAAAAGGAATTTTTTTATTAAAAATTTGTATTAAATTCTGTTAACAATTGGAAAAAATAATTAAAATATTAAAAACTGAATTCGAAAAAAAAAATCCTCAATATTTACAATTTTTTACATTATTTTATGCATGGGACATTTGAAAGTCTTCCCAAGTTGCCATCAATTTTTAAAAATAATATTTTGGTATTACAAAAATTTTTATGTAATAATCAATTTTATAAATTTTTTCCTGAAATTAAATGTCCTAAAATCATGTAATGCACGAGAAATTTTAAAATAGATATAAATTATTTGTTACTAAGCCTGCTCCTCCATGCCATATTTTGTGAACATTTAGTGTGCTTTTCATCTTTTATATTAAAATTTGTTTTTAGACTGATGTGAGAATACATATTTCTGAGTATGAAATTTGTCAGGATTATTGTGATACAATATAAAAATTCTAAAGAAGCTGTTACCTTTATTACTTGAAAATATTCAGAAGTTTTACAACACTTTTAAATTTATATCTGAATCATTTAAAACCTACTCAAGATTTTTAAACGATTTAATGATTGAGATAAATAGATTAAAAATAATAAGTGTGAACAGTTTTCATAATTTATTTAAGTATTTAAATGAAGTATTGCGTCTGGAATTTCAGTCATCTGATTTTTTTATTTTTTTTTAAGTTATAGGTAGACAAAATGTTTATTTATTTTGTGTATGAATTTGTGATATAAAATTTTAATAATGTTTTTGTCATTTATTAGTTTTAAGGCACTTCTGTTCCATTTATACTTCATTCCATTTTTTTTTTTGAATGAACATCAATTTGTATCTGACCAATATATCTTTCTGAGAGAAGTGAAAAATTCCATTGTGTATATAAACATGTATAATACTTGATTGATTGAAAATAATTTCTGTTTATTTGATATAGGAGTTAGTAATGTGGTATGTTTAATTAGGTTCTTGTGTCATGTTATAAATGTGTAGAATGTAATGGCTTTTTTTGCCATGTTCACTCAATTTTTTTTTAATTATATGAATGAATTTAATTTCAAATAGTTGTTCACACTCTCTTTGGATGCTGATGTAACTGCAGTGATGATGAAAGATCACTACATTGTATGGTAGAAGAAAAGTTTTTGACTAATATTAAATTGATGTGTATTTGCAATTTGATCTGAATTTGTCATGTTTAGCATGTATCTAGTTCCATCTTAGGAACTCCAAATGAAGTGTAAGCTGCAAAATGTAATTGTTAGAAATACTGCAACTCATCAGCATAGTATAAACTTAGGATCAGATTAATATGTAGGGAAAGTTTTTTTTTTTTACATGTGTTAATATTCTAGGCAGGTATAAATGGCGGCTTTTAAGTTTGTCTTCCCTAAACATTGAAAAATGTTTTATTTTATTACACTTCTTGCATTTATATAAATTTTGTTTTAAAGTATTGTATATTGTGGTTCAAAATCAGTGCATTTTTTCAATTTGTAATTTTATTGTGTTTGTTATAAAAAGTTAACTTCTGTATACAAGATGAATTTTTTTAATTTTTATATCATGTTTTAGTGTTTACTTATCTTATAATGAAATTTTTTTTGTGTTCTATGTAAATGATCTGGAATAAATCCACTGTATTGCAAAATGTATGTATTATCAATATATACTTGTGTATGTATTTTTAAATAAAAGAAATGGAATTCCATGTTTTACTTATTTCTGAAATATTATAAAATAATTATATTTATATACCATATTGAAATCATTGTCATGTTTTTAAGTGATCTTGAAATAGCATGTTAGAACTTAATTTTGATAACCTTGACTGTTAGTGATCTGGAGATAAGAAGCTGATCTGGTAGCCAAATGATTATTGCTCTTGCCTTCAGTTCAGTACCCACCTTGGTCTTGAATATTTGTTGTTATTCAGAATCCTTTTGTAAGCCATAGGTCTTGGTCTAATTAGCCTTTGTGTGCAAAAAATTATCATTGAGCAAGAAAGAAACCAAACCGCATATAAGAAAAAAGTTAATTTGTTAAATGATTTCTTATAGTTTATTTATTCTTTTGCAATTTTCAAGTTTCTGCTGTTAGCATAAAGATGTGCTTTTCAAAGAGTTTTTTGTTATTTATAATTATTTCTATAAATATAACAAGATAAAAAAGGTGATCATATTCTTTTAATATATATTTTCTTAAATAATAGTTTTTTTTTAAATTTAAAATAATTTTGCTACAATTATTGGGTATAACATATCTAAGAATGGGAAGGAAGTATAGTTATTGCCGTCTTCATGGTTTTTGAAATCACTGGAGTAAGCAAAAATAACTCATATTTTGTGTAGATGTAAATTAATGAAGTTGATATATATAATAGTTTATAATTAACAGTTACTAAAAAAAGGATAAAGGTTTGATTTAATATTTAAAGTATATATCGAAATGATATTAAAAAAATTTAAAATTTTCAACTGCTACTTTTTTTATCGATCCTTTTCATTTCTATATATTCATTAAACTTATGTCAATATAAAAAGATGAAAGTTTAGAAAAAAATATATATATCTGCCGATCTTCTAAAAATCCAACATACTTTATAATCATTAAGAAATAGGATCCTTTAAATTACATATTATTTGAATAATTTATATTCAAAAGTAAATTTATAAAAAATATGTGCAATTAAATTATTGTGTAAATACAATGTTTTTATTAATAGTTTTCTTAACAAAATCTTATATACACAAGGAATTTATAATATGGGGAAAAATCATAGTGTTATATAAAATTATACGAAGTAGAAATAAAAGAATTATATGTTAATGAAAGAATTGATAATAATTTTTGTACTTTTTAGTTGTAAATTTAATTCAATTTTTAGTTTCTTGAGGTAATATTTAAATTCTTTGAGATGTTGGGAGAAAATATTTTATTTATGAACTGTTACCCAGAAACAAAAATTGAAAGGAAAATATACAATTAAACTAATAACAGTTTTTAGAGCTAAAAAGATTTAATTTTCGCTTTTATTTAAGCAGGGGTGTCTCTTTTCGGTCCTGTGGACAGATTTCTTTCCATCTTAAAAGTTAAAGAATTTGAGATTTTTTCAAAAATTATATTTTGAGAGGAAATTTTAAGTCCAAAGTTTACCATCAAACAATAACGTTAAAATAATTCTATTTGGACCTTTCAATACAAGGTTTTCACATAAAATTTAACTGATCTACAGTGAAAAGTTTTTATGTGCTCATTATGTACACTATCTGCCTATACTGTGATTATGTCTGTTATTACGTCACTTGTGCAAATCTGAAAATCGTTCTTTTCTTGAATTGAAACGATTCCAAAAACTTCTGTCAGCAATAGTGAAGCTACAAACTGTAAATTTTACATTATTTCATCACTGGATATAAATTAAAAGCACTGAAATGTTGGTTTAAGAATTCATTGAAATTAACTTTTTGTAGTGCTGTTAGAAATAAATGAAGCTGGGAAATAATCTAAAAAGGTCGGAATGGTCATTTGCATAATGAGTGGTGAAATTGAAAGAGCCTAGGTAATGTTTTTTTTTTTTTTTTTGTGCTCAAGAAAAATAAATTATTGCAATCCTTATCAAAATATGTGTGCGATAGAAATCATTGTCAAAAAGAACCTAAAATTGTATAAATATAAAACTGCGAGCTCAAGGCACTTCATAGATTTTTGATGAAAAGTTAGTTAACAGCCAAGCTGTTCATACGTGATAAAGCTACTAATCACGAAGTAATTATCTGCATTTTTAAGTGCTAACATTTTTAGTTTTACTTTAATTCCGAAATTTATTGAACTCACTCGAATGATGATAATGATAAATTAGTTTATCCATATTATAAAAAGGGGAAACCTGTGCAATATATGTAACAACTTGGCGGGGAGGGGGGGGTAAAATCATGAATATTTAATGAGCAAATTGAGCTGAATTTCTTTAATAAATTTTAGTAAAGTTACAAATAAAGTAATAAGTGATAGATTTCGGCAATAATGTAATAAATTGATTATACTCATTCATGTCCCAAAAGGGAAAATTTATAAACTGAAAAAAGTATAAGATAAATAAAGAACTTTCAAATCAAATCATATTTACTCATCATACTCTATTCAATATTTACTCAACCATCTGTGTGTGTGTGGGGGGGGGATCAAAAGAGGAAGAAAAACTGAATAATATCAGGGCTAGGGAAAGAGAAGGGCTGGCTCAAATGATCCCCGAAACTGACACCGGATGTAGCCGTCGATGACGTAGTCAGGTATCGAAGGAGAATAAGCTGCCTGGAGTTTTTATGCAAAATACATATTTTTTAAGTTTATTTTGTTTTAAATCAGAGTGAAAAAAACTACAAATGCCTCTCAAATATTTAGTAAATTTGCAATTATTATTTAATAAACCCTCAAAAAATTATTATTAATATCGAAATTAATTTAAAATTTTATAACCCTATATAAAAAGATATTTACCTATTACCTTCAGTTTATCTTGATTGTTTGACTATTGACCCATTTCTTGTTTTTTTGTGAGCTTTATTATGAGATACTGTCGCTGCATTTCTATTTAAATACCTAATTCGTATAAATGTTCTCAAGCGACAGAAAAGTTTAATTGCTTTTCGATTTACAGTAGGAAAAAAAAAGACTGTTTCATTTATTAATGTTGCTATAACATTTTTCCCTTTAAAAAATGTCACCATGAAATTTGCGAAGCACTATGTCCATTTGTTCTATAGTTTCCATCCATGCTTTTGTTGGAACAGTAAGTCCTCCAGCAGAAATAAAATTAATCCACTTGGAACGATTGGGCATAAAATTAAAGATAATTCACTTGGAACTATATCTGAATTTCTTGATATAGTTCCTATTATCTTTAATTTTATAAGCAATATAACCTGCCACATAAGCCATAGCTTCTTTTTCAAATGGAGATATATCACAATTTGGATTGGAAGAGGCAAGTTCATTTTTCCAAGATAAAGGTAAGGGATTAATTAAG
Organism: Latrodectus elegans; assembly: GCA_030067965.1. NCBI lineage: Eukaryota > Metazoa > Arthropoda > Arachnida > Araneae > Theridiidae > Latrodectus > Latrodectus elegans. The sequence continues at coordinate 73,884,465 of CM057817.1, read as the reverse complement.
AATTCACGATTTAATTCATCTTGAGAATCAAAAGAATCGATCATTTCTGGATATTTTTTACATTAAATGCAGAGTCCAATATTTCACTCGTTAAATAAATGTCTGGTCCATTTTCTAAAGAGTTTACTTTCGGTGACAAATTAGGTAATTTATTTGCGAGCAATAATTTTTTTAAGCCAATAATTATTTCAGAAGGAGAAGGATGGCCATTGAATCTCCCGAGACCTCTAATTTGGCTGAAGAGGCTTTCGAGCGCATCTTGAATAAGTCTGTTTTTTAAAATATAAGATACATTTATAGAGATTTTAAGTCTTCATATAATCCATAAAGAAAATGAATCGAAATAATAATCCCTTTCTGAAAAGGCAAAACCGATTTTTTTCCAAATACACGTAAATTGAAAATTTCTTCCTTGATTGCGTTGCGTTTAAAGTTTCTTTTTGAGTATCAAAGTATTTTTGCACTCCAAAATCAGCTTTTAAGGCTTGTTACTGGGAGGTATTGGTACGATGCTGTTCATAATATCAAATAAATTAACGATTAATGAAAAAAGAATGAAGCCGCTTTAGTATTTCCTGTGAAATGTATTATAACTTTATCAGTAGTTTCCGAAAATAAAGTCTTTGCAGGTGTAACCTTTTGTCTTTCCTTTCCTTTAGCAGTTAGAAATTGGGGCTTTAGTTTATGGCAAATTTATATTTCCCCGACATATTTATTCAATATCTCATATAATATAAGAATTTATTATTGTACCGTCACGTAAAACTAAACCACTATCTAAAAAATGGTTCCTCAATAAGTTGATATAATGAGGCATATCAGCGAAAACTCATATCTTCCTTGAATCTTTTGAAGAATGAAGAAAACACAATTTGTCAATAGTTATTTCGAGTTCTTTCCATGAAGTATGACACCCAACAAGATCCGAAATTATTGCTCGAAGTTGAACACCAGTGAATTTAATTTCTTGTCTTATAGTAAATAAATGTTTTTAATTCATTTTACAGTCGAAATAAAAAAAAATATTGGATGTTTCCACTGGAAAATTAATCCTCTCAATAAAATAACTTGAATTTTACAAAATGAGCCTAATATTTTATGCAATGAAGAGTCGTAACACAATTTCGAATCTAAGTGCATTTCGTCAATGCTCAAAGAGCATATTTTTTCCACATCACTCAAAGATTCGCAATTTTTTTTCATCAATAACATAACATCTTTAAGAATTCAAGGCATGCAACTAAACTTGGAACACCATCTTTTTAAAGTACTTGCACTTGGCATATTTAATTCCATTTTATTTCGGTCATTATCTTCAAAATCTTACGATTTTGAAGATAATGATTGAATTAAAATATATTTTGAAATAGTGTCAGACGACCATTTAGTTCTTAATTTATTTTCTTCATCTTCACGCTTATCATTTAAAGGTGATTTTTTATTTGATTTCAATCGTTTAATTATTCTTGTTGTTGAAGTTTGATTTTTTTCGCTCATTTTTAAGGAATTTCACTCTTTTCTGCGCATAATGTTCTTTTTTTTTCAATTCTTCTATATTTTTTAAAATATTCATTGCATTTAAGGCATTTAATGTCATCATCACATTGATTTTCTGTATCACATAATTAACGTGTGTGGACTCAGACACTCAATTCTTTCAATAGCTTCTACTAATCTTCTTTTCGTTTGTCTCTGTTCTCTTGGAGTAGTTCGAATTATATTTAAAGCCTGTAATTTAAGATTAGGCAGAGTCGTCGGTTTTAATATTTTTCTCTCTGGCAAACCAAGTAGTCGATTTTGCATGTCATCATATATTCATTCAAATCAAAATGCTCACTGCACACTCTTAGCATTCTTGATGCTGATTTTGTCACTTCTTCGACATCCTTGCACCCATTCCTTCAAAAGCATTTGATTTTCTTTTGGAAATCGATGAAATATTATGTGTTTTCCTTTTGTATTTTGATACGTATTTGAACACGTAGCAACAGCACACGATGTCCTGTTTTCTTCTTTAAAAATACTCTTGCTTAAAATGAAAACATTAACATTAAACAAGCCAAAATGAATGAAGAAAATGCGATCAGACACAAGCTTTTATAGAGAATGCGAGCCAGTCGATGCCCAGTGACGTCAGGCTCTTCCTCTCCGGTGACGAGGCGGCATTCGACACCTCAAAGCGATGAGCCAGCCCTTATGTTTTCCCTGGCGCTGGAATAATATAAACATTTTTTGATAGTATACAACGATTTTGAAAAAGATGGAAATATTGTTCAGCTGGCATTGTTTTAGAAATTAATTTAGGATCTGGGATGAAATAAAAATTTTACCTAGAATGCTCTTGCTATTAAAAATTTTACCTAGAATGTCTATCAGACATCAGTGAATTCTCTAAAACAAAGCATTTATTTGATGAATTGCAGACATTAGTTTCACTTCATTCAAGGATTTTTTAAAGAAAATTTAATTTACTGAGAATCATTGAAAATCGATTTTTACAGAATCTGCTTGTGTGGAAAAGATTTCATGAATTAGATGCCGTATTGATAATTATAACCATATGAGTTTATCTCATTAAGAAGGAACTCAGAATGTGAAGTATATCAAAGTATATGAAATAAATAGTGTGTCTGGATAGAACGTCTCTAATTAATCTAGAAAAGTAGTATTTTGACACTATTCGGTCTGTCAGAAAAGAATAATCTTTTAAATTTGTCTAAGTATTTTATCGCATTTTAATGAATTCGTGAAATTTCAAATTTAAGGAATGTCTCTTTTATCTTCTATAAAGAAATATGGGGACAAATTTATTGATGGTTCATCTACTTATCAAATACAAGTTTAAAGAAAAAGAACTATTCTTGTATAAAATTATGTAAATCTCTCCAAACAGCTTACCTTGAAATAACTACATATTTTAAGAAAAACTTTCCACTTGTTAACAAATACACTACTGGCCTCCGTAAAGGAAGCATGCAAATAAAATGAAATTTATAACTTTGATTAGCGGAGGTGAGATATGCAAATGCTTAGAATTTCAGTGCAGATGTACATCACGTGCGCCTGTGGCGCCACTTCAAAGCGCTATTTAAGGCTTAGATTTCAACGATTTCAAGTTCGGCAATTGTGTTTTTCTTGTGTGTGTATGTTTTTTTTTAATTAATTAATTATGCCTCGTATATTGTGGTATTCGAATCTGGTGACACCGTGAAGAGAGGATGCTGAACAGAGAACTGTGTTAAGCACCGCCACACTGATCCTGCATCAGGTATTATGGTATGGAGTGGTATTGAATATAAATCTCGCTCTGCTGGTACTTTAAACAGTCAGCGCTACATCTCCGAGTTGCTGGAGCCAATTGTCCTTCCTTACCTACAGGGCTTGCCCACAGCCATATATCAATAGGGTAATGCACGACTACACGTGGCACGCATTATCCAAGGATTCTTCCTCAATCGCCAGATTGAATTACTTCCCTTGTGGCTCGTTTTCCGTTTCTTTCACTGATAAAAAACATGTGATCTATTGTTGCTCAATGATTGACCCAGATTACATAACCAGCTGCCACACCAAATCAACTTTGGCAACGTGTTAAAGCTGCTTGGTCTACTGTACCCCAAGAACAAGTCCTAAGTCTCTTTGAATCAATCCTGGGGCGTGTGGCAGGGGTGATCTCCAACAATGGCGGTTGCTCTGGCTACTGATTTTGGTAGAAACTACATTTTACAGAAGTACATAAATTTTATCATTTGATTCTTGATCATCATGTTATTTACAAAATAAATTTTGTCGTGGTATCTCTTGCCTTTCTGGGTGTTGTGTGCAGTTTGGGTAGCAAGCAGTGTATTAGAATTACTATTGTATTAGATTGAAAATGCAGAAAAGAAAATATAAGCTTATAAGAGGTAGAATTTAATCCAACTTTACCCTCTTTGACCTTTGAAGAGTTAAACTCTATTTAAGGAAGTCAGAGGATATACTGTAGATAAAAAGATAAATGAAATAGATAACGGTAGTTATATATAAGATGTCGTTAAGGAGAAATATAACGATAGAGATTAAACAGGCAGAATTAATTTAAAATGGTGCTCACATCTGTCAAATAATGGAAGATTGTGTTCTGAAATTTAAATTTATAACAATTTTCATGAATATATGATATGGTTATGACTGCATATAATTGAAGGATTCTTTTTATGGATCATATTATAACTAATGGCGGGAAATATTAAATATTTAAAACCAGGAAAGTGTCAGCATAATGCAATATTATTTATGAAGTCCAAATGTTTAAAGCACAGATGTAGTCAACTCAAAAAAAAATTACTAAGTTTCTCTCTAAAATAATAATAATAATAATTAGATTTTTATTGTGTCTAAAGAAAGTGCGATATCGTTTTTCAGTCAAATAGTTTTTTTATATCTTAATCTATCCTGAACGGCTCAGACAAATGTCAGTTATATATGAATAATAAAAATTAGGAACAAATTATTAAAATTTGAATCCTAATGTTATAAAATACAAATTTGCAAAATAAAAGTTTCCAAGGAAAAATTAGAGTATTTTTTAAAATGATTTACATAACAAATTTAATCATTGTGAAGCTGCTTAAATTGATCACTAATATTTTAACTTGAAATTATCCGTTTTGTTAATATTTTAAAGTGGCATCCCTGCTTAAGTTAATCAGTAAGATGAATTCTTAATGCATGTAAGGAAGAGTATTGAATATGCTATTTCTAATAGCATACTATTAAAAATCAAATAATCATTTGAAATTATATTTAGCTCCGATTACCATACAATCTTTTGAAGAAATTTGCAATTTAAATGCTTTATTAACAAAATTTTGAAAGATGAAGTAAGTTTTGAAGATAAAAATTTCACAGTAAAATTCATAATTAGAAATACTTTTTCTTAAAGAAATAACTATTAATTTTAGTTTTAGTATGAAAAAAATAAGATTTAAGATATTTAAATAATGAAATTATGAAATGCTACGTTTCAAGTTAAAAATATATCTTTTCGTAATTTCTCATTTGCTAAACATAACTAATCATCCATATCAATTATTATAATTTACCTTAACTTGTTAAACACACACAATTAGATGAAATGAAAATATATAAAATCTCTGATAAAATATTACAACCAATGAAGGTATTCCAAATTACTAATGATCATAAATGTGATAAAATATTAAGGAAAACGTAAATTTTTAGCAAATTAGAGCTCTTATTCTAATTAAAAATATTTGAAAATGTAATTTGATAATATTTAATTATCTTTCAATACTATCTTAATACGAATAAATTTTCTCTGAAAAGATTAAAGATAAATCTTTAACTATAATAAGAAAAACTGACGCCCAGAATCGAATAAACTTTCTATATAATTTTCTTTTCTACGCATATTCCATGAAAAATAGAAAAGAAGTCGTTTTTCAAGAAAATCAAATTCTTCCATTTACTCACAAAATATGAAATTGATTACAGAATTTAAGTATAAGTTCAGATTTGTTTTGCACAGTAATTTTTCATTGTAGATATTCCTTAGAAAAAACTTTCTTGGAAATTATTTCCTCTTTTCTAGAAAACTAAAATGTTATAACCATATTATTTAAAACATCAAAGGTTATTTTTTAAAATATATGGTTTTCTTAATTTTGAGTAGTTATGAATTGAATATTTTTTACTTAATATAGAGATTTCACTTCAATATATGTTACATAACAGTATTTTATTTTACTTTTTCAAAAAGTAAAAGTATGGAACAAATTTTTGCAATTATGTTTTTTAATAAAATTAAAATAAGGTCACAGCACTAAGTGTAATTTCATTATTATATATATTCTTATAAAATCTATGCAACTATCTTAATGTTTAAAAGAAATTTCACTCTTAAAGAAATGCATTTTTTCCCTCTTTTTAACTGATTCCTGATGCATAATATTTTGATCAAATTCAATTAATTTCACTTTTGGAGCCTACATGTTTGCCGGTAGATTTTTGATTATGAAAATAACTATAAATCTATTCATAAGATAATGCAATGGATTTATGTTATTTTGTATCGAATTCTTCATATTTTTGTAAGCTGATTACATTTAACGAAAGAAAAAGACTAATACGAAGGGATTTTTGGTCCTTCTCATCGCAACACGAAACTAGTGCATGTTCAAAACCATTGACTAGTTATTGAGCCACTTTAAATAAACTATTATTTTATTCGAATGTAATAACTTAAAATAGGCCATTTTGAAGTGCTTTCATTCATGCTACAAACAAATTAACAAATTAAATCGTTATTTTTGTTTGTTATACATTTCGCAAATGCATTTTTGGCTTCAATTGAAATACCTTTCAAAATGATTTAAAATAATCACTAAATAAAGAGAGTTAATATTTTAAAGCAGAACCAATCATTTTCAAATGGATGAAGTATGCGATATTTAATTGGAATTTGCTAAGGAAATTTTTTTAATTTTCCTATTTTTGTTTTTAAATTACATTCTCAAAATGATGATTCCTAATCTTATACACAGAATTTCTAATATTTTAAATACCCCTTTTTATTTTGACGCAATGATTTTGATACCCACCCCCAATCCTCAACTAAATTATGTAGAATCAGTTGAAAAACTGAACATGTATTCATTTCTGTGAAACATTTTATTATTTCATAAATAAATTTAATTTTATCCATTTCAGCTATTGATATTTAAAGCTATCAATTTTAAAATATATTTTCTTTAATCGAATGAGCATTTTATATGTATAATATATATATATATATATATATATATATATATATATATATATATATATATATATATGCATTAAGTGTGTATTAGATCATATAAATATAGAATTACATAAAATTTATTAATTGAGAAATGTTTTATTTTGCAATTATGAATGTGTAGGCGCTTTTCTTCTTTTAAGAAGTAAAAAAAAAATTATGTTTATTTAAATACATATGTAATTTTTTTTCTCTCTTTTATAGAGTCAGTTAAAAGTACCTCTCATTTACCCATGTAAAATACTGAAATTATTCGGCACTTCAGTATTTGTTAAAATTTAAACATTTGCTAGTTTATAAAAATAAAGCAAAAATCACTGGTGATTTTTCATGGCGAGCTGTGTATCATTTTAAATTTATTCAAAAATGTACCTGTATCTTTGGAATACTTATCACTAAAAAATAGCTTCTGTTTTTATTCTAGTTAAATGTAAGTTTACAAGTTTTTTTATGCGAATTTTTTTCATGAACTTCTTGATTTGATATCGGGGATTTACAACAGCCTTGAGAGCCTAACAGTTCATGGTAGTTGAAAGGATTTGTAATCATCTCAGGCGTGCATTGTTTTTTCATACGACCTCATCTTTCATTTACGTGTTGCTAGACGAGTAATTTAGAAATCTTCTAAGCACTCACTTCGGGAAAAGTGCATAGAGAAATCAGAAATGCAAAATGAATCTCTTGCCTTATAACAATGGTTGGTTTCAAGTCTGGGATCACCAATTTCAAAAGAAGTTGTCGTATTAAATCACGGTGAACTCTTGACTTCCTGGTTTTAAAGCGCTTTTCTTAGTTAAAATACTTATTCATTTTCTTGGGATTCGTGAAAATTTAGATAAAGGTAAAATAGTTGTAGATTTAAATTTTCAAATCTTTTTTAACATTCAATGACGCGAGATTTCTTTTTGTTAAAAAAAAAAATTAAGTTCAAAAGAGTAGAAAAATTTAAATAGTAGTTGTGTTTAAATATAAAAATGTATGTTTCTTAAAGAGTAATTTGCATATTAAGTCATTTCAATGATGACAAACAGTTTTTATAGCTTATATAAAAATTCCAAAGAATAGAAAATGTGAATACATAAATTGAAACTATTTCACGCGAATAAGAAATATTCGAGAATATGTTTAGTTTATTTATCCATGCAAAATACAGAACGAAATTGGGTAAATACATGCATGGAAAGAGATTGAACTATAAATTGAATACTGTTTCACTTATTTTTTTAATATATATATATATATTTGTGTAAAAAAAATATTTTTATTCCATTGAAACTGCACTCTTTGGACGTTTCCCTAAGATAGGTTTTTGCACAATTGAATTTGAGATTTCGTTCGCTTTAGACACTGAATCAAGAAAAATTCATCAATAAAAATGCAAGTTCCGTGAATAAGGAGCACAATGAAATCCCTAAATGCGATGAAAGTAGAGTTTACATTTGAAGTACCAGGCATTGTATTTGCAATGTAAATCAAAAAGTATTTTCAAAGTGATCGTTCAGAAACATATTGTTTCAAAATATGTAAATTTCTGTGGTGTATTATAATATTTTTTTCTCCATTTGAATAAAGTCTTCAAACCTTTATTATTTTAATAGTTCGAAAAAGTTTTTTTTTTTATTTTTTCTTATTTTTAAAGAGAAATGTATGCTAAAATTCAAATACACAGTATTTGTAGTACTTTTTTCCCATCGTATTAAAATTTGATGGTAAAATTTTTCCTGATGAAAATAATTTTCTGAGAAACTTATATCAAACCTTTTTATTTATATAAATGGAAAATAATGTGTATAATTTTACGTCTCTCTCTAAATAAAACCATGGGTGAGTAATGTAATAATCTGTGTAAATTTAAACATATTAGAGAATTTATAGGTTAAAGAAAAAATCCGAGTAAATTTCTTTTGTTTTCTTATGTAGTAAAATTGAGAAAGAATACTTTATACAATACTAATTAAATGAATTAAATTTCAAATTTTCTATGAAATTTCATTTCATTTATTATTAATTAGTACATAGTAGTATTTTACTAGTATATATTATACTAGTACATGCATGAAAAGTTGCTCTGTTCATCTATAAAAATCTGAGTATTTTGGACTATTATTTCGATGACGTATTGACAGTGAGCGAGGAATTTCCGTAAAAGACTATTAATAATATAATTTGATTGCAAGAATTGAACTAAGTTCTAAATTAGTTCTAAAACTCTCCTTTTAACATTGCTTATAATTTGAAAATATTGCATTTAAACTAAATTTTCATTGAAACAGTGTTGCAGTAATAATTCGTTGAGTTTTCTATACAATAAGGAAGATAACTGTAGTAAAATCTTGATTTTACGAATCGCAATTAACAAGTTATGACTTAGCGGAAAGAAGATACTGTTCTGAGAAGGTGTCGAGCTACTGTTGAATAAAGGGAAGTGGATGTTGTTCTTATGTGTGTGTGCTTTTTTTTATTTAATCTATTATATTGACTTAAAAGTAATTTTGAGTTTCTTCATTTGCGATACCTGAATAACAGCCTCTATGAAAAACCCTCTTGGAAGATTATCTTTCGCGAAGCTGTGAATGTTAAAATGCCTTAGAGCAGCTTCCAGGAGTTAGGCTGTCAAAAGTTAGGATAAGTCAGGAGTTGGGATATGTCAGGAGTTGGGATATGTCAGGAGTTGGGATATGTCAGGAGTTAGGAAATGTCAGGAGTTAGGATGTGTTAAATTGAATGAATTATAACTAAGTCTTGAAAAGAAAACAATGTGCCAAACTTAATGAATTCAATTTTAGTACATTTTAGTTGGGTTTTAATATAAATTTATTTAATATTCTGAATCAGTTACAGTTTGAACAGTTTCCTTTAGAAAATATTTGTGAACCTCATTAATACATAATGTTTTGTGACTCTGCTATTTATAAATGAATTGCTCTAATAGTATCTGCTCTTTTCAATGTTAAATTAAAATTATTTTTCATATGATCCAATGAATTTATACTAGACACTTGACTTCTTTGATGCTTGCTTAATATAAATTTTTTGCCACGGTAAAATGTGCACTTAGATTTCGAGGAGCCCGTCACTTTAAGAAAAAAAATGTTGTTTTTGAAAATGTAACTTACATTAAATTTTTTTTTGCATTCTGTATACCCAGAAATAAACGAAAATCCAAAGAATTCGAATGCTCTCTTTTGAATGTTTCGGTTTAAATGTGAAAATCTGAAGTTCTACAGTTTAACCAACAAAATTATACACATTACGAGACTTAAAGTTCTAATTTATTTAGGAGCTAAAAAGATAAATGCAATGGAAAAACTATTAATTTTTCTTTTCGGTATACGGTATATAAGTAAGCAAAGTTTTCGGCATGCAGTATGGAAAAAAATACTATTTTTGACTGCTTAGTTTTAGAATTTAATTCGACTAGAAATAATAATAATTAGACTGAAAAGCTTCAGTTCAAACGTGAAAATATTATTCTAAAAATAAACACATAAAAAAATTGCACACATTACCTAATTTAATTAACAATAGCTCTAAATGATGTTAATGCCCTCGATATGAAGTCTCTGGTACAAATTAACTAAAAGAAAATCAAATACGGTATAAAGAGATTGTAACCTCCCTATCGTAATGAAATTTTTAGTATTGAAGTGATTTTTGATTTGCGTCCCAAAGAAGAAAAAGAAATACACGCTCTTCTTTGTCGAAGAGGGAAGAGAGTGAAAAAAATGTGTTACATCACTTAATTATATTAATATAACATTTTTTTTTCGCTGCATGAGTAATTGTACCAAATGCTCAAATCAACGGTATTTACATTTGAAATTTATTTGGCAAACACTATAATCTAAATAAATTTAGACTGAGCTATAGTATGTACAACACATAATTAAGTTTTAAAATATGCGAAGAAATTTCAGAATTCATTAATAATATGAAATAAAAAGAGTTCATTTTAAAATATATATTTTGGGATATGAAATGCTTTAAAATCCAATTCTGTAAATTTTTATTAGGATGTATAACTCTTTGGTTCAGCAAGTACATGGAAGGTTTGAGGACTGTTCTGACACTTATATATATGTAAAGCTGTCAAAGAAAAGGAACTTTCCTACCTTTTCTTTTTCCCAAATGATGAGAAATGGGTCTTCCGTTATTGATGGTGACTATGATGAAAACAATGTTTCCTTGTCTATGTCAGATATAAGTTTTCCACAAAATTTATTTTATAAAGATTGAATGAAGAAATTTTATTCTTATTTGAACTCAGATCTTTTAATATTTTTTCTTTTCCTTTGCCCTTTTCTAGTTATTTTCTTTTATGTTATATGGGTTTTCCATTTGTAATGCTTTAAATTTAGATTTTTGCGCAATTTTACTACTGTAGAGAATAAGTTATATGAATTTCCTTCTGCAGAGATATAATAATATCTAAAAAATATTATCAATTACTAAATTCACGGATTTAAACATGTAAAATTGCTGTTTATAAAGCAAGAATAGAGCTATATAAAATTTACATTTACCTCTAAAAATATCAAGTGCAGTAAATAGTAATCAAACAATGCATTCTACAAAATGAACAGTAATATATAAAATAATTTTAACACATATTTATGCAGAAACTACAAAATTAATTGACTTTTCTGATTCATAATAAAATGGGCATCTAACTTAACAAGTTTTTAATTTTATTTTTTGTTAGTATAGAATGAGAATTAATTTGCATCAAAATTAATAAACTTATCTCACTGCAGTTTTTCTGCCTTTTTCTTCGTTATTAATTTAAGAATTATTTATAAAATAGTAGGTAAAATTAAAAAATAGTCAAATAAAGTAAATTTGTTCAAATGATTTGAATTTAAGAAAATTATTTTTTAAATATCATAACAGAATATATATATGTATATACTACAAAAGAGCTTAGACATCCAAAAAAGTAAAAGTTAGAGGCAAAGATGTATAAAGATGAATATAAATTATTTGTAATCTTCAATTGTAAGTCAACATCACATTTTATCATTGGAACAATGCTTAGGTCCAAAAACCAAAGCGCTTATTCTTTCATTCACTCATTCTTTCATTTCATTAGAAAACATCAAGGTATAAAATTGAATGCTTTTCATCTTCCAGATTGTTAGAGATTGAAATCTAATTAAATTTAGGCTTTGCTTTTATGAAGGAAAGATGCACAACTAAACTATTCCTTAAAACACTTTGTTCTTTAAATAGATCGATCTTATATTTTCTCTATTTCTATTTTGTTTCATTATCGATTTAAACATCAAATATGTACTTGAAAAACCTTTTCGAGAGAATGCGTTTTTCCTTCTAATTCATATATTAAATATTATGGGTGGTTTTAATTAAAATGACTCCATTCAGACACTCGTAAAACCCGTTCTGTTTATCAGATTTCAAAAACTTGGTATGGACCTTTGAAAAAATATTCAATTTTTGAGCACCAGGAAGGATTGTAGTATCTAAAGAAGGTTGAAAAATGTAGTAGGATAATTAAAATATATTCACTTTCAGAGAGAGAGAGAGAGAGAGAGAATATGCTCAAGGTTTCAGTTACATGTTGAAACCACATTATTGGTATTCAATAGAAGTGGGAAGAAACTCTCGAGGTATTTCAGCAGCATGGCGTGTAATACTGGCTTTCATCTCAGGTGAACTAATTCGTTCCTCATTAATAGGGTATTTTAGAAGTTCTCACAACTGGAAATCACAAATATTTAATCTAAATGAAAAAAAAGGGCAGGCACTTAGAAATGCTGCGAAAAAAATTACACAGATTTCTCTCCAAAATTTCCCCAATGTAATCCGTTCATTGGGAGTCAAATATGTGAAGTGGCTACACCTTGAACAAAGGCAGTAGCCTGCAAACATATCCTGTATTATAAAGGGATCGATGGGCTTTCGAAGGAGTTCACACACCGTGCACTTGTTGCATTAGCGTGCATCCCTGTACTGAGTCCTGAATTGGGCTCCAGCATTTAGGTGGAAGCAGTCGGGTGGGTGCCTGCATAATTTTGAAGCAGGGATCAAGCAGAAGATCAGTAATACTGCCACCCTCAGAATCACTTACTTAGAGTCACTTATCATCTTAGAGTTTACTCAGAATCACTTATCACCTACATATCACTTAGAACACAATGTGACTATCACATTTAGTTTTATCGATTAAGTTGATATTCAAACACACTGCCTTTCAATAATAAGGAAGATGCTCTAGCCAACCAGGTCATCCTGCCTTCGTAAGTAATGATTAAATTGATCACATTACGGCATTGTTTGAAGCTTTAAAAGTAATAAAAATTTTGACCACCATTTTATTCACCGCAACAAGTATATCGGTTTTTTATACAAAAAAGGAGCAGAAGTAGTTTTTGAATGTTTCCCTTTCCAAACTCTCTCTGAAGAAAGCTATTAAAATGATTTCATATAACTTGGTATGTACATTTTACTGATGCTAGTTAAGAAATTTATCTCACAAAAAGTCATCCCTGTCGACAGAAAATTAGGATATAATGTACGTTTTTATTTTGTCTTATAGAGACGTACGCATGGTGTTTGTACGATTATAAAAATTAAATAATTGAGTCTTAATCAATAAAAATCCCATCTGTAACAAAATTAATGATTCAGTTTAGTACAAAACACAAATCTATAACGTTTTCCGGTATTTATTTTACAAAAAAAGCAATTTATTTTAGAAATATGATATAATTTCACGTTTACCTCGTGAGACATTGAAGAATTTTGCGTGATTATGAAATTAAATCTCTTGCATTTATTCAAGAAAATGTCTAATTCTGTTGTGGTTTATGAGTATATTTCTAATAAAGAAAGCATGTAGCACTATAGCAAGTAATAAATCCATATTAAATAAAATTTTCGAGTAAAAGTCTTTTATCACGCTCGTTTTATGTGCCTCGATGTATAATATATTGCTTCGTACGTCTTCAAAACTTTCCCAATTCTCTGAGGAAAACTTTTTAAAATACCAATGTACAACTTGTAAAGTAGGCTTTACTGATAACAGTAAAAATATTTATTCAACAAAAAAGTCATCCTCATGGAATTTTTTTTTTTAAAAACTGTAAAAAATTAATTTTTATGGGAATGTTTTTTTAAAACTTTTCCTTTTATAGGACATAGAACCCCGTTCATAGGACATAATTTGAGCGATTGTGAAATTCTGACTCCTGATTCAAATTAAATAAAAATCCAGGCCACGTTTAACTTAATGGGTCTGTTTAGAATGACATGCCCACCTAATATTATTTTAGATATTTATTTCTTATAAAAATTAAATTTATATAAAAGAATTGTGTTATTTAAATTTCACCAATTGCGATCTTGGATTTTTAAATTTGTGGGAACATAAATTTAAAACAATTGTCTTTAACTCAATAAAATCAATCCATATTATAATTAATAAGTACATGTATTTCAAAACAAAACACTGATATTATTTCATGAATTAATGTCTTAATAAAAAAGGTTTTAGATAAAAATAGTGCTATAAAGTGGAGATTTAACGATTATGAAATTTAAAAGTTGGGTCTAACAAAAGTATCCATTCTACGTTTAACTTTGTGAGTCTATTTAGGATAAAAAAATGATCTTAAAATTATTTCAGATAACTATTTTATTATAAAAAGAAACTATTTGAGAAACATAGTGTCATATCAATTTTGTCTGCGTAAGTTTCCGGGAACCTGAAATTAAAACAGTTAGCTCTACCTAAATAAAAATGTTTCTTTTCTCTGTGGGACTATTCATTTATAAAGTGATCTTTTAACACTATTTCAGACATTATTAAAAATAAATTTCTGAGGAAAAGATGTGAATCATATCAAATTCTCCTTATGGGCTTTTACGTGAATGCATATCATTCTTCAACACTTCTAACAAGAAAAGTGACTAAAATACATACATAAAAATCTGTATGTTTTCATTTTATAACAGTCAAATCTTTGAGACGTTGAAGTTTGAGCGATTATATGAAATGAAAAAAATCAGCCTAACTAAATAAAAGTCTAATCTATGTATAACTTAATGGGTCAGTATAATGTTAAATGCACTTATAAAATTATTTCAAATATTTATTTTGTAATAAAAAATAACTTTTTCGAAGACAGGCGTTCTATCAAGTAGTCTTATTGTGACAGTGAACTTGGAAGCTTGCGGTTATTTAGAAAAAAATATGTTGGATTTAGTTAAAAAAACCCATTTATATTAAAATTAAAGGCTTCATTTATATTAAAAGGTAACCCAAACACTATTCCGTTCATAAGTTTCATTATAAATTTTTAGCAAAAAAAAAAAAAAAAAAAAAACGGTGTACTATATCAAACTAACCTAATGCGCTTCTATCGTTGATGTAATTTTTTTTTTTTTTTTTTTTTTTTTTTTTTATAAGACTTTGAAAAGACTTTTTTATAAGACTCCATAAAGAAAACGAAACAAAATGTATACAAAAAATTGTCATGTAGGCTTTACACATTATATCAAAGAAATTTATCTCACAAAAATGCCATGCCCGTTAATAAATATTCAATAAAGGTGAAATTTTAATTTTTCTCCTTATATAGTCTTACGCATAGGACTTGGAAATAAGAGCTATTATGCAATTTTAAGCAGACGCTTGTAATTTAATCAAATCCAGTGCGTATTAACACTGAAAAGTCAATTTACTATGAAATGCTTTGCTAAAACTAATTTAGGTTTGTATTTTATCATAACACTTTTTTTCAGAATCTAGTGTTCTACCCGATAATCAACATGGGAATTCTGACTTTAAAGTTTACGGGAATTTAACATCAAAAACAGTTGGATATATCTATATCAATAATATTCCATCTATACCAATAATAAAATTCTAAATATATCAATAATAAAGAGGATATATTTATTAGGAAACCTATGAGATTAAAATCTTAATCCATGCATTTAATTATGTAAAAAAGTTTCTAGAGAAAAATAGTGTTATTTCAATTTATCTTTATAGAATAATAAGGCAATATATGGAGAATATTTCACTTTTCAACACTTTTAACAAAGAAATAGATTAAAATAAACTCAAAAAACATAATTATATAATTTTTACTATTGTTAAAGAAACATGCGTTTTTAAAAGTCATTCCAGTAGAAGTAGGTAATAGAGAAATATTCAAGTTTTTCTTCGTTCTTAATGCACCCTTTCGCATGCGATGCAGAAATATGAGCAATTATGAAAAGATGTAGCTTTGTTTAACTTAAAAAATCCAATTAATTTTTTTAAT
This sequence comes from Latrodectus elegans, assembly GCA_030067965.1. NCBI lineage: Eukaryota > Metazoa > Arthropoda > Arachnida > Araneae > Theridiidae > Latrodectus > Latrodectus elegans. The sequence goes on along the minus strand of CM057817.1, from coordinate 73,868,373 downwards.
TAATGGATTTATTTTTTTTATAAAATGAACACCTGAAATTATTTCAGTGATTTGTTTGTTATAACAAATTGAAAGATAACACTTATTATACAACATAACTCAAAGTCCATTACATTTATTTATTTCATAAAAGTAAAAATATTTGGGGTAAAATAGTGTTATATCAACTTATTCTTTTGTGCTTCATTAGCTAATGCTGTTATTTACTTCTTCTAGTCTAACAAAACTAAAAAGTAAGGAAAATTATTTGTAGTGAATGTATAAAACATGCTATGTTGTCTTTTCTGAATTCATCAAAGAAAATTCTGACAAAAATGCCATGCTTTTAGGCACATATTCTATTACAGTCGAAGTTTTGTTTTGTTATTTGTTCTATATTTGGTTTTGAAATTTCAGTGATTATAAAACTCAAATAGTTGGGTGTTACTGAATGAAAATTCAGCTCATATTTAACTTAATGGGTCTATTTCGCATAAAGAGCACTGTTAAAGTTACTTCATAAATTAATTTTGCTTAAAAATTTTTTTTTGTCTTGGTGCATTTACTTTACTGTTATTTTATGAGAATTTTATCTCCCAAAAAATTCATGAACGTGGACAAAATTTCTATTAATTCTTAAAATTTTGTTTTTCCATTTATAATTTCTGTTGCATGAGACTGAAATTTGTGCAATTAGGAAATTTAAACCATTGGGTCTAACTTTAAGATAGTAACATACTGTGTTATGTTTAACTGAATGGTTAATTTTAGTAAAAACTGCTTTTCTAAAACTGTTTCAGATATTTACTTCATTATTAAAAATAATTTTTTTATAAAAATTGTACATCAATTCCGCATATTGCGACATTGGATATAGAAGTTTGCGAGAATACGAAAATAAAGCAGTTGGAGTTAAATGTAATAAACCATCTATATTGAAATTAAAGGGGACACATTTATTGGAAAGATTGTTAATGATTTTATTCCAAGTTTTGATTTCATTATAAAAGTCGCTTGTAAAGGAAAATATTGTTATATTATATTAACCTTATGCATTTCTATGTTCAAACTGTTAACAAGAAAACGGAATAAAATAGGCGGATGAAACATGGTGTGTACTTTCTACTGATGTTATAACAAAAATTTATCTCACTGAAACCATGATTATTGAGCCTCAGAGAAACCAATGTTATTATATGCACCACATTTTATATAAGATTTCCTTCCATCAATTTATCAAAATATACACTCCAAGAAATTTAATACTCAATGAAATTAAAATTAAGAGCTCTTCAAGATGTTTTCAGGAAAATTAGGAGAAAAGTTCTTTAGTTTGTAGCTGATAGGATGTCAAACTCATATTAACATTCAAACTAAATGAATATAATAATTATAAGTTAAATTCACATTTGAAATGAAAATTATAAGCTTGGATTGTTAAGTGAATAATTTTGAATTGAAAAATTATCTATCTAATCGAATTATTGGATGTCTTTTGAATTATATTTTTAATTTCTAGATCTGAAAGGGAATGATCACCCTCCCTTTAAAATTTGATTTTCAATGGAAGGTAATGTTTGAAAATACATCGTTTGAGCTTTGTTACTTTGATAAATTGATATAATTATACGTTTTGACTTTTCCATATTTGATAAACAACCGTATCAAAATTATTTTTTATTCATTTTTATTTAGCTATTCTTCCCATAAATACTATATAAATTACAATTTTTTAAATACCTAATTAGATTCCAATGAAAAATTTATCTTGTAATTTTTCATTTCCTTCTTACGTCATTCAAAATTGAAGCCATTTGAGGAAATTTTCAGGCATATTTCAGTTCAAAATAATTCATGCCCTTTAATTTTACCCTTTTTTCACTGTTAAAGAAAGTAGAATGAGATGGCAATTGCTGCCATAAAAAATCAGCATGTCTCAGTGATTCGCCTCTATTGCACCATAAATTGAGGCAAGAGGTGGCCCAAAAAGGTAACCTACATTTCTTTGCAGGTTTTTCTGCAATGAATTTGTCTTTCCTTCATTTTATCGGTCATTCCTTACATTTCTTTTTTGATTTACTAATTTGTTGACAATGATTGTATATTTATATAAATTTAATACTGCAAAGTAACTTATTAAAACATGAGATCTGGTAGTTTAAATTAATTCTAAGTTTCACAGTATAATTCAACTCTTAAGTAATTCACATTTTATAGTCATGTATAAAATTTTAATAAAACTATGTATGTAAATTTTAATGAAACTATGTATGCAAATTTTAATAAAATTAAAATTACATCTATCTCTTTAGGAATATTTAGTGTCTTATACTATATAAATTATAGTCACCGAGAATCCCAAGTTTTTATTCTTTTCATATTAAAAATATTTATAATTCAATAGAGTTATGGATATTTATTTTTACAGCTGTTACCCAATAAAAATTTAATAATTAACACTTAGAATGTTGGAGGCTTTCAAATTTATATAATTCACGCAAATATTTATTAAGTTTGTTATGCGACGATGCAATTTTAGGTTAGATTCATTGACAAAATATAACAGATTTAATGAAACCAGAAAATTCTGATTAATTAAGAAGCAATATACGAAATATGCCTTGGGAAATTGAGCATGCTTAAACAATGAAACTTTGTCAAGTACAGTGAAAATTATTATTATGATTAATTTAGGTAGACTAAATTCTAAATTTTAAAACAAGTTTTTGAACTCATATTTGCAAAAATTGTTTCTTTCATGTAATATAATTTTATTAGAAAGATTTCTTTAAAATAATGAGACTTAAATAAAAAAAATGAATGATTCCTTAGTGAAAAGGATTAAAAGTTATTTTTGGAAAGAGGAAGTTATATTTTCTTCTAAATAAGAGTTGGAAAAATAGATTCTTTCTTATGTTAAAAAAGTGGTCTCTATTACCACAAAAGAATTGAAGTATATTTGAAAATATTTCAACAATGAAAATTTCTTCTTTTATACTGAATTTCTATGACATTTTAAAACCATTATCACGATATACAATAATGTGGCCAATGAAAATTTAGTGTTTTACTCTTTCTTATTAAATTCTAAATTATAAAATGAATATGGCAATGAAAACTGCGCAATATATATATATATATATATATATATATATATATATATATATATATATATATACTATTTTTAAATAAGAATAAATTTATTATGAAATATATTTTTGAAAAATATTTCGCTGTAAATTTCTTACTACTAATGAATATATTCAAGTATATTAAACTCTCAAATATAAATTTTTTAAAAGCATCTTTTAGTTTAGATAATAAATAAATAATTGTATTAAATTGATACATAATTTTAAAAACTAGAAATACTTGTTTAATTTATTTTTAAAAAATTTGAATTTAAAGTTTCAACATTTCCTAAAATTATTCTTACATAGTAAATATTGATAGCGGTATTTCCCCTGAACATTTTCTTGAGTTTTAAATTGAATAAATAAAATATATATGTTGATTTACATCTACTCTTTTATCACCTTAAATATAAAGACAAGAAATCTTTTCGTGTAAAATGTTTTGTATATTTCAGTGTTATATTAAAATAATTTAGTAGAGCTTACACTAAAGAAATGTTTACATAAAATATGACCACGGTAAAAAAAAAAAAAAAAAGCAATTCTGTCTTTTTAAAATGTGAGAAAATTTTCTATTCACATCATTTTATGTTCTGCTTACAAAAAAAAAAATTATTTTGAAATAAATTAATACTCACAATATAAAACTAAAATATTTGTAGAAATAGCTAAGCAACATTTTCCTTTATTGCGTTATACCTAATCTTTTGAATTATATTTATTAAATTATATATCCATTTAATATATTTTTCTTTCAAATTAAATTTTCATGTAAAAAATTTGCTTATAACTACGTTTTCTGACAAATAAAGAAACCACTCCAAGAAAATCAATTTTATTTATTTTAAAATTCATGAATATATTTCAGAAATAATAAAAATGCTTTTTTAAAATAAATATTTAATATTAGCTAATAGAATGATACAGCAGAGAGAATGATCCTGAATAAGTTTAACAAACTATCTTCTCACGAACAAGTAGTTAATATCAGAGCACGACGAACATTTTATTACTTTAAGTTCTTCTACCCTGTATTCTCGTTTTCCGGTAAGTGAAATTACATTGCTTATTAAGTAGTCATCCCATTTATTAATGAAATAATTATTTTAATTATATATATATATATATATATATATATATATATATATATATATATATATATATATATATATATATATATATATATATATATATATATCAGCTGTTCACTAAGTTTTATAATCTAGTTTTACTTTATTTGAACGAGGTTAAAATTGTAGACATAATAAGCTGATTCTTAGATGAAATAAAGGAATGAAACAGGTTAGAATAATACTTTAATGAAATTAAATATCCTTATATTTATTACCAAGAATTGAAATTTTTATAACTAATTATTTTTTATTTCCTCTAACACACATAGATATTTAGAAATTATTTATTTAAATTGGCATATTTCTTTCCTTCATATGGATGCTTACGTCATTGGATGGTGCTAAAATATAAGATCTCAAACAAGTAACGAATTTTTATATATTTTATTTAAGCATTTAAGTTTTATTAAAGCTAAGAAATAAACTTTTGGCTGTAGTCTTGTATACAATCTTAGGCAAATATATAGATAATGTCTTGTAATTTTTAACCACGGTTAATATCACTTTAAGAAGAGCCTTTAACCCCACAATGAGTTTCATATATACAGGCTTTATTCTTATGAATGCGAAAGCGAAGCCTAAATGAGTGTAATATATTTCCGTGATGAAAGAAACTATGAGACCAGTATGTGAATTGAAAAAATTAAATTTGCTTTTAAAACTCAATAAATGCAATAACTCATTGTATTTTAAATTAAAAAAAGGGAATTTAACTATACATAGAAAAAACACGTTCTTATAATTTTTTATATCCAAAATGTAAGGATCAAGTTTATAAAGTAATTCCTAAAATAGAAAATTACTATTTATATTAGTATAATTTAATATAAATTATTAAATTGTTAAAAATGGGTATTTAATTTTTACAATAGTTAAAATATTAAAGTAAGTAGATAAAAATATTTCCAGTGTGAATCTATTAGTGAATAATTTATTAATTTAAAATATATACAAGGAAAAGTATATATTTATAAGTATAGCTGTTTTCCAGAGATATAGTATAAGCAAACTTCCTTTTTAGTCCTGTGGTCGAATTAACTTTTTAACGTAACTACCTTAAAAATGCAAATCTACATTTTATAGTTCTTTTCTCTTATGAAGTTTGTAGAATTAAGATATTCCATAAACAAATAATTTATTTAACTTAAAAAAATATAAGTCTATAATATTTTTGAAGTGCTTCTTTAAATATAAAGTTTTACTAGAATGCTTATGTGGAAATCAAATTAAATAATGAAAAATAATTATTCAGGACTTTTTGACATTAATTAAAATAAATTTATTGTCAGAAAAATCTATCACAAACTTATTTAATGATATTAAATTATCAGTAGATATTCATGATGGGCTTTTCATTCTCAAGCATTGAATAAAACAGTTTAATTGATACTAACTGCTACATTATTAATTCATTTATGTGAATTTTATGATTAAAGGATTTATTCTGAGATGGTAAAGCATAATGTTAATTAAACTCCTAAATATATAGATTCATAAAACTTTGTCGTAAGAAAATTCTGCTGGTGCGTGAGATCAAAGTTTACTCATTCAGTTCACAATATAGCGATAAAACGTTAGTTGCTGTGAGAAAAGAAAAAACAGTTATAAAAACTTGGTTTGAATACTAATTTATACATTGTAAGTTCAGATGTAATTTATCCAAATTAGAATTCTATTGGCAACATACTATGAATATTTCTTATATTAATAGTATGTTGTTTAAAATATTCAAATATATTCATATATATTTGAATATTTTAAATGGTAATTTAAAGGTATACGCTCAGTTAACTCGTAATTTATATTACTTTTTTATAACTTGAAATACCTCATCAGCTGGCATTTATCGATCGTATAGTGTCTCTAACTTTCAGAAAGAAGAAATTAGAGAACAAGCGATACAAAAATATATATATCACATCAAAACGAACTATAAACAACGATTAGCAAAGGAAAAAGAGCATTGTAACTAAAAAAAACTTTGCTCAGTCACTTATGAGTAATTATGGACGTTAAAAACATGTTTTTAAATACTAAATGTATTAGAATTGTAACTATATATATATAGATTTGTTGCACATAACTTCAAATAATGGCTTTTCTGTGATAAATATTTGTGGTCATTTTTATTGTATTCTATAATTAGTTTCTATGGGTTTTTTTTAAAATGAAATTATATTATTGAAAATTTCCGATTTGACTAGAATTTTCAAGTTTCACTCTTTTGTAAGACTCTATTGAATCATATATCAATAAAACGTCGAAATAATTTATATCTATCTATCTATATATTTATACATATATAAATGTTGTAATATGCCAACAGAAATGTTTTGATATAATACTAAAATTATTATTTATTACTTGTTACATCAGTACACTGGAGTCGATTACCATCCTAAAACATCATAGTAAGTTCATAAAACTATAAAATTCATTTATAAAATGTCATTGGCTTTTTTTTTCTTCATGGACTATTGATTCTACTTTTATATTACGATGTTTATATTCTTTCACAAAAAATAATTATAAAGTCAACAAGAGATATTTGATCCTGATGGATGACCAAGGTGGCTTTTGAATTGAACTTAATTTCATACTAGTATCACCTTGGCAAAAAGAGCAATTTTTAAAAAATATGTGTTCAATTGTTATGCATGAAGTGCTTTAATCTCCCATTTTTTATATGTGAAAAATTTTTTTATGATATGATGCTGCGTAATTTGTAGTTTTTCTTCAAATGTAGCGTGCTTTAAAGAATTAAGAAAGTAACACTTTTCAAGTAGTTAAGACATATTGTCATTAAAAAGAAAGGCTTAAATATGGAAATCAATAATGAAAGGCTAATAAATAATTAATTTTTGCCCCGAATAGTTAATTTTAAAACCAATGAGCACGCACATGGGTTTACCATGGCCTAATGGAAAGATTGACCTTATCAGAGAGGATGTTTCCGAGCTCGAATTGAATTATGCTGAGCAAGGAGTGAATTATGTATTTTTGATTTCTGCATGCATACGTTAGCCATGCTGTGGGCTTGAGTGTTTTACGGGTTTTCTCCTTTGTGACAAGTGAATATTGTCTATGAAGACCATTCTTGAAGGAAAAATACAGGATATTTAAGTAAGAAAAAGGAAAATAAAAGATTTTATGTTTGCTTAATTAATTTATTAGTAACCTTTGCAATCATGCTATTAAATAATGTACCATGTATTTTAATTCGTAAAAAGTAACAAAAAACAACCAAATGGTAAAACTTACCTCATGAGGAAAAGTTATGCTAAAGCAACAGATTTGAAATAATTTGCAATTATACAGCTAGTAACTTGAATTAGTTAAAAAATTTATCACATCCGGTTAGATCTAAGAAGTAAATATCTTTTACCAGATAATATGATAATGTTGAATTGAAATTTATAGTAAAATGAATGGTCGTTTTACTATCAATTTCAATTCGACATTATCGTATTCGACAAAAGAATAAAAATATATTGATCTGCAGAGAGACATACTTTTGAATATATATAATTTCCCGTTCAAAATACTGACTGAGATTGGTAGGTAAGTGACAACATTTCTAGGAAGGTTTCGAATGGTTTGTTTGTCATTTGACGGTCACTTTTTGCACACGAGAGCTAATTAAACCACATTGCTTAGAATAAAGGAGGCTAATACGGTATACCAGTTATACTTGCAAAACTTTTAATTTGAAAAAAAAAAAAAAAAAAAAAAAAAAAAAAGAAAAAAATATGTGAAAATGCAAAGTAAATTAAATTTAAATATAGAGTACATTTTTTAAACATCAAACGTATTTAATGAGTAAAGTAATTAGGAATTTGGACGTATTTTTGAATTTATATTTTAATGAAATAATTAAAATCCTATTGTCAATACGATAAAATATAGTTTCAAGGATTTAAATAAATTATAGTACCTTTATACTAAATGGTATTTATAAAAGAAAACGCCATATAAATTTTTACCACTCGTAAGACAAATAAATTTAATAAGGTATTAAAACCTATTTATTTTACATTAAATATAGCACAGAAGGTTAAAAATTCTTATATCAAAAGAAAACAATTTTATTAAGAACATTTTGTCAGCATTTAGGCACGAACATGGCTAACTTGACTAAAGATAAAAATATAATATTAAATTTTATTCAAGAAATTTTATTAAATTTTATAAAATCTAATATAAGAAATGGAATATTGAGTTCAATTATTAATAATTATAGACAAATATTTGTTCTGTAGTTTTAGTTTTCATGTAAATCTTCTTTTCACAAGCTTAGGAAAAAGTTTATGAAGATAAATTTTAAAATACCGTTACAATTTTACCTATTGGTGTATGCATTTTCTCTAAAACTGGATTGTTGTGAAAATATAAACACCATGTTTAAACTTCATAAAAATCTAAAACATTTATTTGTTTATAAATGGAGATTATAACTTTTTACAAATGGTATGAGTGTATGTCAAGTCCAAATTTCATTAGATTGAGAGATTTGGTAATTAGTGCTTTGAAATGTTTTTAAGGATTTCAATTTATATTACCTGGCATTTAGTTTAAGGGTTTTGGAAAAGAAGCATCTAGATATTTCTCTTAAAAATTCTGATGTTTATGATTTTTAGAAATTTTATAACATTATCCAATAAACTCTTATAATATAAATTTGAAAAACTAAAACATCTTTTTTAATTAAAAATCCTAATATGTATTGGGGAACTATCAATGTATATTTATTTTTCTATGGAAATCATTGAGAATGACTACTTTTTATTTGCAGTGTTAATGAGGGTAAAAAAAACATTTCAAAAATATTGTACGGAAACTCAAATTAATTTTTAAAGATTTGATTGCATTTATGTCATTTAGATCGTAAGAAAATAATGCATACTTAAAGTTAATTTTATTCAGAACAAATTATATTATTAGTTAATAAAATTAAAATAGAGAATTCTGAGTTTTTCAAATATCATAATTTATTCTATATGATTTGATTTCTAGAATGAATTATTTTTCCAAATCTGATTTTACACACAAAAGTTTATATAAATATAAAGTAAAATTCTTAAATCAAATATTTGTCATGAGCAAGAGAATTTAGATATTTTATGTACAACGAATATTTCGCAGATATCTTCAAACAAGACTAGCATTTTAGGGATAATTTTCCCAATAAACAATCAATTAAATCAAAGAGTCAATTAAGCCAAACAGTCAATTAAGTTTTTTCTTCTATTCGTTGCAGATGATTTTAAGGAATTCATATTGATTAAACAATCTATTAAGAATTGTACAAAATATTTGATTGAGATTTGTATAAAAACAAGCAAATGACACTGGTTTAAGAAAAATATTCATCTATATAAGTAAAATCCAACTGCATTTAAGCAACTTACAAAAGGGGACTCATTAATTAGTAGAACACAACAAGAAATATAAAAACAATCAATTTAGTAGAAACATTTCCCAATCAATTGATTCTGTCAATTAATTCTAAATGAATTTATGAATATTTTAAAGAACTTACCAAAAACTGAGTTATAATAGATAGAATTCATATCGTAAGCCCAATAAATTTATTACGCCCATAAAAAATATAGTTTTGAAACATTTAAAGCTAAAATACGTAATTATTATAAATACATCATTTAATAGTTATTTAAGATAAGAACTGTTTTTTAACACTTATCAAAATAAACGTAAGTGTATTTAAAAAATAATTCAATATTATTTTTAATGTATTAAAACTGAACTTTATTGCATTAAAAAAATTTGAAAGTTTAGAATTATATAATTTGGAGGTGTATAATTTGTCTTGAGAATATATTTCAGGCTGAATGTATCAGATTAACTGAAACATTTCAGCAGTGTTTATGATCTAAATCATTAATAATGTATATTTCCGCTTTTGAGAATAATTAAAGATGCATTTCTGAATAACTTATGTACTGATGAATTACTAAACAATTAAACTGAATTAAATATTTTGTCACGAATTTTGCCCTTGAATCAAGATGTTTAATTAATTTCTTAGTATTAAATTTTATGAATATATATATATATATTTACATTAATATAATTTAAAAGTTTATAATAATGTACTTATGTACTGATGAATTACTAAACAATTAAACTGAATTAAATATTTTTTCACGAATTTTGCCCTTGAATCAAGATGTTTAATTAATTTCTTAGTATTAAATTTTATGAATATATATATATATATATTTACATTAATATAATTTAAAAAAAATTGTAGGAAATCTATAAATGTTTTTATTCCTACAAAATAACGTATTTGATGTCTTACCAGAACTTAGGTAAAAGTAAACGTCAGTTGATATGGAAGTAAATATAATATAAAATATAATATAATATATTAAAATAAAAATAATTAAATCTTTCCTAAATACGAATGACAGTTTGTTTTTTATTCAAAGTATTCATTGTAACTGGAGTTTTTATAAAATAATTTAATTCATTTTCAATTGTGGAACTATGAAAAGTAAATGAATGCAGTATTTTTTATAAAACCAAAAAATATTTTTTCCTCCTAAAACAGTTTTTTTAAATGTATTTACATTGAAATTCAACTCTCTTATTACATTTTATGAAACATCTTGGAACTAAAATTTGATCGAAAAGCATATGTACATGTGCATACACATATGCTCTTTATTAAAACTGATGACGAAGTCTTCGTTTTGAAGATGAAAAACGAAATAAGATAATCATATTAATATTTTAAATCAAATTAGGCTTAAAGGATAATAGATGTATAATATACATTTATATATAAATGGTTATAAAAAAATAACTAAAACCCTTGTAAATTAAAGGGACATTTTTTTAAATGCTCTTGTAAGTACTAAAATATAATAATTACTAGAGAGATTTTTTTATAAATAGAAATGTATATATTCTGGTAGTATGAGGTATCTTTATTAAAGTTCTATAAGTCTCGGATTTTTTCAAAAGCGTAAAATGTAGTATCTATTACATTTTTAAAAGAGACCAAATTGTAGGAGCCAAAAAGAACATATCAAGGGGAAGAGTGCTTATCATTTTTAGTGGTGAAAATGTGTATATGTGTATAGTGCTTTTTTCAGAAAGAATATCATAAAGGATGATACAAGTTAAATGAGTTTTGCCGGGAATGCAGAACGCACACGCACACGCACGCACACACACAAACGTTAAGGTATGTAGATGATTAGAATAACAGAGAAACTTCTCAAGTGACATCAAAGGATCTCTCCTATGTCTACATAAATTTTTAAACATTTATTGTAAGAATTTCTAAAATCATTCACAATATTCCAAACTAGCATATTATATTAAAATCATATTTTATGGAGCAAATATTTGACTTAATTATTATATGCTAGTACAACCTATTTATTAGAATGGATTGTTCAATCTGTTTGAACAATTCATTACTGCACCTGCTGTGAAAGCAAGAGAAATTTACAAAGTTAAATCAAATTACGCTTCAATTGAACTCTGAATAATATTTCAAACTTTTATTCAATTTAATGTCACTTAAAATCGAAATGCTTCCTGGGTATTCATAATGATTTATTCCATGACTAGATTCTTTATTTCTGACATGACTACATTAAATAATAATATGATTTGTGTATGCTATTTTAATATACCCTCTTTTTCAGGTTCTTATTTTCGATTTCAAAAATTTTTGATCAATTAATGAATAACTAGCTTTTATTAGCATTTAACTTTAATTTAATTTAGTTTTTAGTCAGAAATGTATAAATAAAAGGTATCATGAAAAAAATTAAATGTTATTTGACATTTTTTTTTAAATAAAAAAATTAGGTTTTTTAAATTTAAGTGTTTAAGAAATTCGTAAAAAAGTAACCTAATGTATTACTTCTATATAATTAGAGAAAATAATTATGTCATCTACACTTAATAATTAAATAAGTAGCAGTAAAAACAATCATTGGTAAGCTTAAAATTTGAATAATTGCATTGTACTTCCTCAGTAAGGACATTTCCAGGAAGTACCAAAGGATTCGTGAACTACTGGCTTAAGAACCGATGTTTGACATTTGTAAAATAAATAATTCCCCCTTGAAATTAATACTGAACTAATAACTGTGAATGATAAAGCTCTGATTTAAAATTTAACTCTTTGTAAATTCGATACACATAAAACAGTTTTGTTGTATTTCTTTTTCTATTTTACCAAAATTTTATGAATTTACTGGGATTTTATGGAAAACAGAGGTAATATATATTTACTATTTTCACTTCATTATTTTGCGGTTATTTTTTTGATGAAAATATATTAATTATTTTTATTTCAACTAATTCAGTAGTTTATGATTGTTTTTTTTTTTTTTAAAATTTTTGGCTAGTAATTTTTTTTTTAAAAAATTGCATCTTTAGAAAGAACATTTTGAATAGATTAAATAAAATTTCTACATTTAGTGATGAAAAAAATTAAGCTCGATTATTTTGTAGAAATTAAAATAAAATTTAAATTTGGTATAATTTATGGTTGATGATTTTCGTATATAGAGCATTCTTGTTCTATTTTTGTCAAAGTTGTAAATTGTATACTTGAAGTCATGAAATTTTTTAAATAGAGATAATGATAACATTTTGCTAAATTAAAAATGCTTATAACGCAATTTTGGAAAACGAAAAGCAAATCATTCTGTGACATTTTCGTTGAAGTTCCAAAATTTTTCTGAAGCTTACATTTGTGGATATGTTAGCTTTCTAATTTTTCACTGAACAGTTTATGGTTTTGATTGTTATTGCAGGCATGGATATTTGCGTGTGAATGGTTCTATTTCTCTCTAAGATGTAGTGTCCTGTCAAATTAGTCTTCTTAAGGTAGAAAAAAAGAATGCGTAGAATAACGTATAAAACAAAACATTAATAAAACAGCTTTAAATTTCATATTTATTTTTTTAAAAGTTTTTAAGTTTGCAAATTGTGTGTGGATTAAGTTAACTTATAATATAGCATTGTTTATAATAACTAATAATTATGTGTACTTTTAAATACAACATATTTTAACGCATTTAAAATGCACTTAATTTAAATTATAAGACAAAAGGAATTATTAAAGTTTAAGGTATAAAATATATTTTTCTGTTTTATTAAAATTATATAAGAATTTGTTAAAGAGTTTTGCTATATTTCTTTTGGAAATATAAGCCAACATTGTTTAAAAACTTTTAGTAGCTATATTACATCACTTATTTTTATAGTCTAAAGTTATGTAAGAATGTGAAGAAATAACTTCCTGTCATATTGAGAGACCTCTTTATTACAAGCAACAAAATAACAAAAAAAAATTCAGCAAGAAATGTACTTTCTAAACTACTTTTGAAAAATGTTAACAATATTTTTTCGAGGAATGACTTAAGGGTAAACTGCGTAAAAAAATAGTGTTTCTTCTGTTTTGTTTGTGGTGGAAAAGAATAAAAGCTATACATTAAGTTTGTTTTGCCGACTTTGAATGCCAGAAATACTTTTAAAGAAACAGATTGTGTCCTTCTAAATGCATTTTATAATTACATTTTACAAACTAAACTCTTATTAAAGTACAGTATTAGTTTAATGAGTGAATTTTATAAAGCTGAAGTACTTAATTTAGAAATTTTATAGAAATAATGTTAATGTCTTTTGGTCTTACGTTGAAAGAGCATTAAAATACCTCAAGTAAAATCAAATATTCAAAAAATAGTTTTTAGAGTTAATAAAATTTATAGATAACAAAATGCACTTATTTTAATAGACTGAGGAATGAAATTAGTTTAGTTCTGCAGATCACTATTATATTAAATTAACATTTTTAAAGTTATTAGCCGGATATGGCTTTCAGTGAAAAATGTGTATCCAGCTTTGAGAAAAAATATGTGATTTAGAAGAAATAACAATATCTGCTATTTTTAAAATGATATTCGCAAGTTACTCAGCTTTATTTAAAATGCTGTAATAAAATAAAGTATTATGGAAGGATCTGTTAGACACAATGAGGGGAAGAACATTTGAAAATTTCCTTTAGTTAACAATTTTATTTAATATCGACGTTGAGACTCCTTTCATCAGCGTTCCAATGCATGATCGGCGAAATATTGAGAAAACAGAAAACACATTCGTATAAGTGATAATATTAAAATGGAATAAAAAGAGAATCACAATCACCGCTACTTTTGAAGTGAGTAGATTTCGGGAACGATATGCATTTTAGTATAAGCAACTTTATAATGGTTCAAATTAATTTTAAATGCTTAAAACACATTTTTTGATGTATTTTCTTCATTTTCGGGAAATTACGTTTCGCAAATAAAGTGCAAACTGAATGGTAAAAATGTGTCACTATTATTGTCGAAAGTATATTGTAAACTTCAGAAACGTGGTTGCATTAATTATAGAGTTCATAGTCTGAAATTGTTAAAAATATTAAAGCCATTTGAACTCTTAATTAGTTTCACCATTAAAGAAGGTTGTCCATTATATAAGAAATGCGTTTTGAATATTAAAAGTAGTACCTGGTATAATCTGTAGGAGGACATTATGTCCAATGAAAACGGTATAATTTTAAATAAATTTAAGCATTTCTTATTACATTTTAACCATATGGTTTTCCATGTTTGCAGCTGAAGGGTTAGCAATCTAACTAACAGTTCAATAATTTGTGAATTCAATTGCCACCTCAGCTACGGATTTAATAGCTAGTCCACACATCCGGATTTAATAGCTCAATCCACATCAAATTTTAAGTCCCAACCAAATAAGCTTTCATGAGTAAAAAGTGACAATAGAGTGACGAATATAAACAAATCATCCTTATGATTTTAAATTGAATTATGTAATAGTTTAAAGATATGATATTGCAAATGGGATTATGTGACTCTTACTTAAGACATTTTTGAAGCACAGAGAGATGCACTTCTTAAAGTATAAAATCCTCTCATAGTAATACTTAAATATCTATAATAATGAGGTAAACCAAAATTCATATACTAAATTCATGCACTAAATTTTGCAAATATAATTACGTGCGTGTTTATTTTTAAGTTAGGTTTATAAACATATGAGTCTATATAGGATTTTGTTGTTGTGAACACGTTGCTCGAATTCACACATTTTAAATAAAATCTTCTATTTTAAATATCTTTTGTTGCACCTGCACAGGCCATGTCTCGTGTTTTAATTTTTGTATTTAATATTTTCAGAGATAAAAGCCTGCAAAATTTAAAAAGTAAACATATCGAATATTCACATAAAAAACCAAAAGGGAAAATATTTCTTGAATTAGATATTTTTTATATAATGAAATAATATTTAGAATTATTATTAATAATATTAAATTTATATCGGATGATGATTTAATTGCAATAAAAACCCATTAAAACAACTAAGGTACCTCTCAAGTTGTGTTCAACGACAATATTATTCATGTTAATAGGTTTTAGTTTCCTAATGTGTTAGAAGTTCTACTTAAAATACAACCATCTATGGTAAACGAAATGCTTAGTAGAAGTGAGTTGTAGTGTATGCACTTTCTCCTATGTTGAGTGAGAAGATTACGCTTAGTTATTTCTGTTGCACATTATGTACCTAGTATTGTTTTTCTTCCTCTAAATGTTTTTCTAAGAATTACACATTTTTTTTTGATAAAAAAATAGACATTTCTGATGCTAAATTACAGTTTATTTTACAATAGATCTTGTTTATTGCAACACTAGAAAAAATTGTTCTATATTTTAAAATTTAATTTATTCACTAGAATTATCTTAGTAGAAAAATTTAACCTCAAGAACTTCAATAATGTAGATTTAATTAAATCAACAATTTTTTTGAGTAAGGTACAACCATAGGATCCTATATGGAACAGCTTGTTGGATTCGAATCCCACCTTGAATCTGGTTGTTTATGGTGGTTTGGAATCCACTTTGAGCCGTAGAGGTTCCAGAGTTAATAGCCTTCGTATGCAAAAAGTGACCAATGAGCGACAAACAAATGAAACCAGTCTACATCTATAATTGTTAGCGTCCATTTTATTTGGAAGTGGATCCTATTCTATATTCACCCGTCTGTAGAGAAAAAATCTTGCGTTTTAATAACCCATAGTGATTTGACCATGTAACAAGTTTTACGCTTCCCTCTTAAATACTTTTCGAAACTTTTACGTTCACATTTTAAGAAAGAAAACATTTTCTGAGTTTTCAGAAAGTCTAATAAAGTATATAATTTAATTTAAGAAATATATTTTATATGATGAACTCTCTTACTTTAGAAAGGTATTTGGAGTCATTAAACATATTAATTTAATCGTATCTGTGTTAATTGCTGATTTTGGTTGTGAATCATGATTTTACATTAGATTACCTGTTATTTGTTACATTATTTGTTAGGAATGCGTTCCTCTTATTAAGCTTCTGTCTATGAATTAAAATTTAACTTAGTTATATTCTGTGTCACTTATAGAAGCCTTGTACGCGTTTCTTAATTTAACAGTTTATGAAACATAGCAGTTGTGAATTTTAACACCACGTAGTGAACAGCCTAACGTCCGAAGCCTGTTGCATGGCATTTTAATATCCATTACTTAAATTTATTTCCTGGTGGATTTTACATAGATTTTGGGTCGTATTCATGTGTCACAAAGGAGGAAACTTGTAAAATTTCCAAGCATTCATCTCAACAGATGTGCATTCAGGGGGAAGAAACACAACACCCATCTCTCATCATTCATCAGTAGTTGAGATCGAGCCGATGATGAGTGGCATCCTAATACTAGACCAATGTAAGCCCCTAAGCAGCATATTTTGTGTATTTTAATGATATTAGGAAGTAATATAAATTTGAAAAATATATTAGAGAAATGCTACGCTAACCTATAAATAGCATAGGCTGACTTTAATTTAAGAAGAAATGTATTTTATATTATATAACGATCACATTTGATGATATCAGGGAAGAGAATTATTTCCAAAGAATCCATGAATTTAATGATGTTTAAGTTTTTGAGTTTATATGAGATTATATGGCAGTATATTAGAATTGAGCACTGCGGAAAACGTTTCCTTCTGTTTTTTGGGACGAAATCCTTTTTCTTATTAATCTTCCACTGGGTTTACTCTCGTTGTTCACAAAGTCTTACATTTTTCAATGTAACAGTTTATGAAACAAGAAGTGTGTGGATTCTTAAATATATAGTGAGAGAAAACTAAAAATTTTTGAGCTTATATTAAATGTGAAATTTACCTTGGATATAAATTTGCTTGAAGAAGATAGCTGAAATTATTTCTCACAAAAGAGAATCATTTTTAATTTCAATTACTTGAAAATTAATATGGATATTTATACAGTAACCACATGCCTTACATGCAATTGTTTCTTACGTAAGGTAATTTATTTGGTAAGTTGTTATCGAATCTGTGACGAGATTTATATTATTCTTAATAAATAATATTTTTTTTATATTACTTTTAAAATGCATCTGTTATAATGTTTAAGAAATACATTTATATACACAGAATGTTCCTAGTTGATCCACGTTCAGCGTTAATGAACGTAAATATAAGTAAACTGTATTGTAAAGGCTGGAATTTACTGAATGTTAAGTCTCAATTCAAATATTTCCTTCTTAATTCTGCAACTCTTTTAAAGACAAAAATATATTTGAATTTAGTAAAAACGTTTCTAAAATTGTAATTGGGGAAATTTGTGTTAAGTGCTGTATCATTTTTTATACGGTTTTATGCTTTTATATTAAGTGTTGGTTTAGGAAATGTTATACGAAGAACAGATAAGCGTAAAAATTATCTATATTCATTCATATTCAGAAATTTATTGGTACACATACTCAGCTGCAGGAAATGCATATTACAAATAATAACATTCTCAGAAGTACATCATTGCGTTAATGTTATTGATTGAAATTAGATTAAAAATGGGATATAAATCATGTTTTTAGCTACAAAATGAACATTCGAGTTTTAAGTAAAAAGCAAACGTAATAAGCATAGTTTCAAATTGAGAGAATGAACATTTCCTGAAAAAGAGAGTATTCTCCTTGAAGAAGAACATCAGATCAAGTTTCTGTACTGAGGTAACCATGATTCAAAATTTCATTGTGTTAAACTGTGTTTAATTACTGAAAACCAACTGAAATATTGGAACAATCTTTATCTCCTTCTCTAGAAGGTTGCGGGTTTAATATCTGATCCTGTCAAAGTTCAATATACGTTTTATATTCAAATTTCGAATGTCTCTCTACTAATCAGACATGGGTTGAGAAAGAAAATGTGAACTGAGGGGTTAACCTCGTTATTGAACAGTGGTTTAAAATTAGGAAGCGGTGGTTACCTGTGATCACTTCAACCATTCTGCAGAAAAAGAAAGAAAGAATTTTATTCCATAAAAATGATTTCCGGTTATTCATTTCAATTTAATTTTATTATCATGTAGAATAGGAAACATAATTTAAGGAATAAAGTCGATATCTAGCATGCAATACTGTTGTTTAAAGGAATCTTTATTTAATTGGGTAGTTTCTTTGCTGTTGGTGCAAATCTTTCAAAATCTGAAGAATTCGAAAGCAATTGATTTACTCACTAAGTTTATCAAGAGAAAGAGATTCATCTTAAGCAAATATTAAGTTTAAACTTCAAATTTTCTAAGTTTAAAAAAAATTATAGGATTAAGTTTGAACTACATAAAAGTGTTCATAATATTACATTGTTTATTTTTTTGATGTCTATTATGGTATAAAATAGAAATATTTTCCAAAATTTAAGAATTAGAGTGATTGCAACTTGATTATCAGTAGGTGCTTCAGTTGGTACAAGTGAACGAATTTTAAATACTAAAATATTTTCATTTAAATGATGCACACATTTATCTTAAAATATATTAGATCAACATTTCCTCAATTCCTCATTAGTTTTTAAGAAGAAGTAACTAATTTCAAATATGTATTTTATTTATATTTAATATACACTATTCTGTATAATTATGTTATTTATATATATTGAAGAATAGAGAATTTGCAAACTTAAGTGTAATTGATGCTATAAATTGTACACAACACAATAAATATTAAAATATTTATAGAAATTTAATTAAATTTTAAAATAGTTATAGAAATTTAATTAAATTTTAAAATATTTATATTCATTTAGAATTTTCAGTTAATCTTAACAAATGTGTTCTAAAAAAACTGTTTTCCTTCTGGAAAAGAAAAATATAAATATGTATAATTTTCATGCAATTTCTATTGTATTTTAATGTAAATAAGAAAAAATTTGCTTACATTTATTTAATCAGTTTATCAGTATCAACTGAAGCAGCACAAATGTAATGATAAAGTTTATGCTAAAACCAAGAACTTAACTATAAACTAAGCCAAAGCGTTTCTTCGGATCTATCTATTTGAACACATTTTTTGGTGCGAAGTATACATTGTTAGAAAGAATAAAAATGAAGCGCCTAGGACATTTATTGCTTTCTTCAAAACTATTTCATGTGACATGCTGTGCAATTTCTTCCCTTCTATATCATCACGAGACCTAGAAAAAGACGTTTCAGTTTTTTAAACCATTTTCCCTGGACTCAAGTATATCTTAAGAAACTTTTGAATTGAGATTTTTTTTTTAAAGAATTTTTCTTTTAATCAAAAGTATCAGAGACAAAAGTACAATAGTTTATTTTTATCATTGTTCACTTAAGGAGATTCAATTTCTTTGTCTAACATCATAAGAAACTGGGAAATGTATTTTATATAAATGTGAAAACAAATCATTATTTTCTCATATTAAATAAATCCATATAATATTCTTCAATTTAAATGATAAATGTATAGTAAATAGAATATATTAAATTATTAATATCTAATATAAATATATACAACCCACTAAACATTTGTTTTATAGTTATATTTAAGAATTGAAAGATTTAAGGTAAAAATATCTCTTTCTAGAAAACTTTCACACACGTGTGTGTGTGAAAGTTATCTCGACACACACACACACACACACACTCACTCACTCACTCACTCACTCATTCACTCACTCACTCACTCCCTCACTCACACTCACTCACTCACTCACTCACTCATTTACTCACTCACACTCACTCACTCACCCACTCACTCACTCACTCACACTCACTCACTCATTCACTCACTCACACTCACTCACTCATTCACTCACTCACTCTCATTATTCTGTTATATTATTCTGAACTGCAGTCAGTTATATTTGTCGTAGTTATGAAAAAAGGTATATAGGAATAAATTAAGATTATAAGCGTTACCCATATTCATTTATTTCATTAAAGGTTGTATGTTGATGAAGAAAAAAAGAGGCGAATAAATGGATTATAATAAAATTAAAAGATATTAAATTTTTCAGTTTTGTTTTCTTAATTGCAATAAATACGGTAACTTCTATATCAAATTATATATTAATTATGTCATGATAAAATTCTATATTATATGAAAAATAAATCATTTGGACAATAAAAAGATCCTTAGCTTATTTTGTCCGAGTAATGGAACAGTGCTCTTAAGAGCCATAAGTCCCATGTTGAATCCCAACCATTGTTGAACTGAGTTAGACAATGAGTTGGAGGTTGTACTTCTGCCTTCTGCGTACACCTCAGTTAAAGTGAATATCTGGGTGTGTTCCTGGTTTCCTCTCTTGCTACAAGGGAATATAGTCTTCAGTTTATGAACAGTCCTCTATCAGGTCAATTTGCACAGTGGATATTAACATGCCTTAAAAAGTCACTACTTGTTGCCAAAGCAAGGAGAACATGTACTAACCTAATAGTAGAAATTACGATTCTAGATGCAGTAGTTGCTTGGTTTATTCTAGGCATTATTGAGAAATGGAAAACGAAATTTGCTCTGTACGCATCTCTGTCGGGAATAGTACTTGGGTGTTTTCCAGTTTTTTGTTTGCGACTTAGGAATTAGGAAAGGTTCTCCAGGAAGTTAAATGAGATATGGATGCTTAAAGAAGCATTAACTGTTAGGATATCGTCTATGATACTTCAAAAATAAGGAAACCCTCTCATAAGGTACCATGCCTAAAACTGCCTTATGTCTCAGAAGATCTGCCAGAAGTCTTATTACTTCTTCATTAGTAAGTCCTTATACTTCTTAAAGGCAAGCGGTTTCCTTTGGACTATAACGTCGGTCTCTGCAGATTTATATAGAATATTGAAAATTAATTAAATATTCAGTCATCTGGAGAAATACATTCACAGGACATTGCGTAAATGTTAATTAAATTTTTATATCTGTTATACCACACTGAGAAACAAAGTAAAAATTTCTAATGGGGGAAAATAAAAGTTTCGAGTATTAAATTTTTATTTATAAGAGTTGAATGATTATTTCTCTCTCTCTCTCTTTCATTAAAATTGTTATAATTTGAAATAAAGATATCTATAGAAATCCGAATAAATGAATTATCAATTTATTTTAACATATGTTCTTTCTACTAACATTATTATTGTTATTCAAAGAACTTTTTATAAAGAAATTCACTAGAATATGGGATATTAAGGATTTATTCGATATGCGTCTGAGAAATATTTTAAAATTAAAAATGATTTATTCAAAACTTCTATAAATCATTTTTTCATATCAAACAATACAAGAATATAATTTTTTCTTTTAAAAATAAACACAAAATTCATGCAGTAATTAAATTCAAATAATTTTAAAAGGATTTTTTTATTTATTGCTCCATTGTTTTTCTTTCTTTATTTCTTAATTTTTAATTGAACGAGTAAAGAAATAAAGAAAGCAAACTTCTAATTTAAGAAGAAATTTTTTCAAGATTTTTTTGAAAAAAAAAAATTAAGACTCTTTAAGGATTAAAGAAAAACGCTGAAAGATTTGGAGGTATAAGCCAATTTAGTTTGCTAAATCAGGAATAAACTAATGAGAAAAGCTTAAGTTTCTTGCTACGTTAATTTCAAAATAGCTTGTAATTGCTCACGTAATTTCATTCTTCCAGTAATCTTTTAATCTAAAAAAAAAAAAAAAAAGCGTCCTTGTATTTATTGCATTTCTGCTGAAATAAAAAAATGCAATTAATTTTTACTCTTTTAATGTAAAGATTTTCTGATTTAAGTTATTTTTAAATTTCGTTTGATAATCTATTTACACACGTTCGGAGCTTTTTATAAAATTATAGGGGTCTAAAATATTGAAAATATGTGTTAAAAAATAAAGTAAATTGCCGGCCAGCTTGTCTGGTGGTCAGAGTGCCTGACTACGGATAGGGTGGTCCTGGGTTCGAATCCTGATTCAGGCAATGATGTACTCTCTTTCTCTCTATCTACCCGGTCTTTGTCCTTTCGTGTAAATGAAGTGTGAATGGTTGCCTATCCTATAAATGGGTCCCTATGGCATGTGTGTTTACTGAAGAAGTCGGACTCTACACCAAATACGGTTCAGTTGGAAAAGTGGTGTGGCACACCCCAATTTGCCAGCCTAGCTGGCACACGAGAACAACAACAATAAAGTAAATTAGGTTTAGAAGTTAGTTCGAAAGAAATAATGATGTGCTTGATGTGTTACTTTTCAACTATATATGTTGATGAAAGTAGAATTATAGCTTTATATTATTATAATAAATGAAATATTTTATCGTCTACAACTGCATTTACTAATCACATTATGTATATTTATAAGTTAGTGAAAGTAATAATATATTTCAATTTTAATAATTTTTATTATCATACAATTTACATTTTTTATTGTTATCCGTGTTATATATGCTTAATACGATTGCTGTTTGCTATAAACTTGGGGTCAGAATGCTGTTGAAAAGATGTCTTATTCATTCAATTATTATAATGCCGTTAAGATATATGTATTTAATATATTTATGGAGAGAATTATTTTGACAGATTGCTGCCCGGTATTATATCAAAACTGATTTGAAGATGAGAAAAACCAAGAAAAGTATTCTAAAATACAAGTTATTGTGTCAAAATGTTATTCCTACAAGGAAAAAATTTTTTTCTGAGACGAAAAGTTATTGACGAGGAGGATATCTTTTTCTGTATCTCAAAGAATTATATAAATAAAGAAGTAATGGAAAATAATTCATTTTCCTTTTGTTTACATTCTTCTCGCGGTGGAGATTGATAAAATCTACTATTGTTTATGTGGTGAAGCATTTATTTTTCAGACTAACATTATCAAATTTGTACTTATTAAAGAAGGAATAAAAGACGACAAAGAAATATACCTATGTAAAAAATTTAGAAACTGTCACACTACTTTGAGGTTATACGCATGTAAAAGTTATAGGTTAGCACTCTAACAAAATTCTATTTTTCTGTTTTATGAAAAAGTTGATTGAGTCTACGTTGTAAAATTATATTTGTTTTCATAGTGGTAATTTTTCTCTATAGAATTCAAAAGAGTAAATAAATTATGAGATCTAATTGAAATTCTAGAAATTTTTCAAAGTTCTTTAAAAGTTACGAATTCTGTATAAAATCATTATTTCAAAAATCTGATAAATTATCTGCTAAAAAGTTTTGATGCACGGCAAAAAATTTTAATTCTATCTTTATATCAAAATTTGACATATTTTGTTATCAATAGTAATTTTATTTGTGTTTCATGTTTTTAATTGAAGAAGTAAAAAATTCTGTTTCCGTTTTTCTTCCCCTTGTTTATTGAGGAAAAATTTTAGAATAATGTGTTTCATTCCAATCAAACCAAATGTTTCATGGAATTAAAAACTACATTCTGTTTATAATATGTGCAACTACATTACTTAAGACGATTTTTCTTATTTCTCATTATAATAAACACTATATTTTAAATAAATATAATGAATTAATTAAAAATCAAATTTTACTCAATATTCTCATTTTTAATTATATTTCTAAAGTATATAACACGATGATTGAGCAATTTTTCTGTTAAACATAGAAATTAGTTAAATAAATTTACACAGTGAAATAATGTTTTCTTTCATACAAGTAAAATAAACTTTCTTCTTTTCCTTATAAGTATGTTATTCGATAGAATTAATTTATTTTACTATTCCAAAAACGTAGATTTAAGTACCCTGCTAATTTAAATTTAAATTGTCTCATTAACAACTGATGCTCTAATGGTTTGTATCTCAATTAAAAACTACTAACAAAAGGTTTCACATAGATGCGTGCACGTAATGAGAAAACCTAATTATCTTCTCCTAGTTGTACTTAGTGACTGGCGCCCATAGTTCCAGAGTGGACGAATAATTCAGTTTGTAGTAATACTTATGAGCTAGTCTTGTCCTTAAAGTTACCTGACGAAGTATGCTCTTTTCGTCCAGTTGCAGGATGAAGACAACTTTTAGATAATTAAAGTTACGGATTTAAGTCAAGAGAACTCATATGGAGGAAGATTTCGCACCTTTACTACTGTTATGCAACGATATTGAAATGTTTAAAATTTTATTTCCATTAAATAATCTGTCTAAGATATATATACACCAACTTTTATAGGCTTTTAAATTACTACAGGGTATGTCAATGAAATTAAGCGTTTTGCTTATGGCTTACCAAATATTAGGAAATATTATTTATTTCTTGATAAAAAAATTAACGTTGTATACTTAACTTATTTGGATACGTATTTCCATATTATGACATACATAATATATATATTCTAACTTATACATACATATATATACATTATAACTTATTTGCATTATTTGTTTTTGATTTTTAATGAAATAGTTTTTGCTTTGAACTTGCTAGTTTCATGCCGTAAGCTTTTAATTTTCATTGCTTGTTTTCATTCTTGAAGTCTAATTCCAGGTTAGTGATTTTGTTATTTAGTTAGTACGAATTTATTGCTTTAGTTTTTTACTTAATTTTATTACTATCTTTCTGAAAACCCTACATTAAGTTTAAATAAATTATACCTAACAATATATTGCAAGCAAATATCAATCATTCACAATCCATTTTTCATTTGAATTAGTTAATCGAACTTTTGAACTGAGAATAAAGGGCATTTTTTTGTGTTCCTTTTATATAAAAAAATTACTCTTAAATCTCAGCTCCTACTCTTTATGAGATGGTAGGAAGTTTCGAATCATGCTTTAAGAAGTTGCTTTGAAGAAAACAGTTTACATTTCCCATAATATATAATATTTTTATTACGTTTTTGTCGTAATAAATGTTAATCTTTAAAACAGAGAAAACTTTATTATCGATATAATACTTTATTCTTAGAACATTGTTATTTGTATGGTACATAATTTATTCCATGTAGTGGAGAGAAAAATTGAAGAACAAAATATAAAGCTAAATATTAAATTTTTACCAATCTTAGACACCTTATATTTAATCATGCGATTATACTTCTGAATTTATCTAATAGATGGAGCCCTAGTTCTGCTTTCTTCAGCAAATTGATAGACCTAACTTTTATAAAACGATACACGATTTGTGAACTTTAAGAAACACGAAATTTCAGAACTAAACAGTATTTATTTTAAAAACCTTAAGGAAGAAGAATTATACTTAATGATCTTTCAAATGAATTTCCTGTGCCTAATTGAAATTAAAATATTTAATTATATTTATGAGATAATCGTTTAAACTATTAAATAATTAAATTTAGTGTACGTTTTTTCGAAAAATGTGTAGTTGTAAGAAATAAAATGTATAACATATTTTTTTTCAAATAACTTAATATACATCAAAGCAAAATAATTGAAAATCGAATTACATAACAAGCATTTTGCGAATTCGTATTTTGTGTAAGTATTATAAGATTGGAAATAGAGGAATGTATTTTACTACAAACAGCTAATGATCAAATAATGATAAATGATATGAATCACGAATGATGATAATGAATTCTTTTTTATAATTCTTGAAACCGGAATAGAAAAACTTAAAGAATGTAAGGAAAATATCAGATTGATCAATTAAATTCCAGATTAATTTTAATAGTTATTGGTTAAAATTAAAAATAACTCATTTCATATACTTTATATTAGAATATATTAATGGTCAAATAATTAATAAACAATTTTGTTATTGTGTTATTTTCTATAAAAATCTAATACAATAATTTTTTATAGTATTTCAAATACTAAAATCTTTTATTTTTTACATTTTTGGTAGATTTACCCAGAATTGTTCCTTTGTTTTTTAATAAATAACTTTCCTATGTAAAATTTGTAAACTTGGCGTAGAAATTTGATTGCATGAGAATAGGTATTAAAGTATGTTCATGAATGATATTTTTGCAGGATAATCCAAACTGATGTCAGTCTATTTTAATTTTTTCCAAAGTTTAATTTCGCAAGAACACTTTATTTGAATAACTTAATTTAAACGAATTTAAACGCAAGTATATATTTGAATAACTTAATTTAAAACATTTTGGGAGGTCAACGTCATATTATCTTTACTTTCAAATCTATTGTAAATTAAATTGAGATTAATGTTTAATTTAAAGTTTGTGTGTTTGAGAAGCAAAAATAAGCAACGAAACGAATATTGAGGAGGCAAAATATTTTTAAATATGCTATTTATATATGATAAAATTAAAGTTCTATATCATTTTTAAATAAATGTAAGGAAAAATAATAAAAGGAGTAAAAATATGAGGGAATTATATAACATCTTCTTAACTATGGAACAATTATTGCTCTAAATGATATCCAAAAAAAAAGTTGGAAAACACTGATATTGATTTTTCATTAAAGTTTTCTATTTTTATTACATATTTACACACAGTTTATTTTTAAAATTCTATATTTATTCGAAGTAACAAATATGTTTAGTACTTGTTTCATTGAATAAATATTTGATTATCATAATATTAGTGCATTTTTAATAAATTATAATTTCTTAAACTAAGATTTATTTCTGAAATTAAAATTAATTAAGAAAGTAATCCTTTTATAACAATATTTAATTGGGATGTTTTAAAATATTTTAATATTTCTTGACATAAACACTGATTCAACAGTAAGTATAAAACGATTTTCCCACTAAAAGATTTTAAAGGATTTTAAATCATTGGAGATTTATTAACCACATTTCCAAGCATATTGTTTCCTAAGAGGATATCAAAGTTTTATCAAATATTAATGAGAGTAATTAAGTAAGTTCGAATAAAAATCCACTGTAAAACAAAACATGTATAATTACAACAGCAGATTTCTAAGATTTAATAAAGTAATATGCTTTACAAACGACATGTCAGTCTTTTAACATACTATCTATTCCCTTACCACAAATATAAACAATTTTCTTTATCTTCTAGTAATTATTGAAATTTTAAAATGTACATTTAACAAACAACGATCGCATAAATTACAGGTATTTGAGCTATCGTTGTATGTTAAATGTAGAAACGTAAATGTTTGTTAAATGTAAAATATAATAAGGATATCATTGTGTCTTCCTATACCTGAGGTCATTAATTAGAATCCCAGTGGTGTTGCGTCGTTAGTGTTAATTTAGAATGCATTTAGTTAAAAGATTTTAGAATTATTTAGTTAACTGCTTTAATTTTATAAATTCATTAATTATTATTTAAGGTAATTTATGTAATAGTAATAAAACTATTACATTATGCGAATGTTCTACACTTTCATAACATTTAAAATACATTTTATAAGATTCAAGTGTACATTTTACACTTATCAAATATAAATTTAATAAATGGTTAAGAAACGTTCTTGTTTTAATTGTGAACCGCCTGATTTCTATTTTTATTAAGTAAAAGGCGTTTTTCTTTATCAGGATTATAATTACCTTTCAGCCTGTTAACTTGATTTATGAGGAAAACATGAATGTTCACTAATGCTACTCTTTTGTTTGTGCACAGGTTGGGCAGGAGTCTCCTTAATTCAGAAACAGGGATTAAGTAGCAGACCCAACTATACTTGACCTGCCAACTACAGAGGTTTCTCACAACCTATTTAATTTGTCCCAACAGCATTTAGTGAACATGACGGATTTTCGATTAAATCTGGATTCGAATTCACTACCTTCCGCTAGTGAGAACTATGCCCAAACCAACTAGGCTATATAGGAACTTCTTTTTATTTCTGAACTCATGTAAATATGATACTTGGTATGTTTTATTTATTTATTATTATATTTTTGTGTGTGTGTGTGTGGGCTGTGCCGGCCAACTTATCTAGTGGTCAGCGTGCCTGACTAAGGATAGGAAGGTCCTGGGTTCGAGTCCCGGTTCAGGCATGGATGTAATTTCTCTCTCTAACCTGTCTTTGTCCTTTCCTTGTGTGTGTGTGAATGAAGTATGAATGATGCCTACCCTATAAACGGGTCCCTATGGCATGTGTGTGTACTGAAGAAGTCGGACTCCACACCAAATACGGTTCAGTTGGAAAAGTGGTGCGGCACACCCCAATTTGCCAGCCTAGCTGGCACACGAGAACAACAACAATAAAGTAAATTAGGTTTAGAATATGGTTCAAAAGAAATAATGATGTTTGATGTGTTACTTTTCAACTATATAAGTTGATGGAAGAAGAATTATAGCTTTATATTATTAATAAATGAAATATTTTATCGTCTACAACTGCATTTACTAATCACATTATGTCTATTTATAAGTTAGTGAAAGTAATAATATATTTCAATTTTAATAATTTTTATTATCATACAATTTACATTTTTCATTGTTATCCGTGTTATATATACTTAATACGATTGCTGTTTGCTATAAACTTGGGGTCAGAATGCTGTTGAAAAGATGTCTTATTCATTCAATTATTATATAATGCCGTTAAGATATATGTATTTAATATATTTATGGAGAGAATTATTTTGACAGATTGCTGCCCGGTATTATATCAAAACTGACTTGAAGATGAGAAAAACCAAGAAAAGTATTCTAAAATACAAGTTATTGTGTCAAAATGTTATTCCTACAAGGAAAATTTTTTTTTTCTGAGATGAAAAGTTATTGACGAGGAGGATATCTTTTTCTGTATTTCAAAGAATTGTAAAAATAACGAAGTAATGGAAAATAATTCATTTTCCTTTTGTTTACATTTTTTTCGCGGTGGAGATTGATAAAATCTACTATTGTTTATGTGGTGAAGCATTTATTTTTCAGACTAACATTATCAAATTTGTACTTATTAAAGAAGGAATAAAAGACGACAAAGAAATATACCTATGTAAAAAATTTAGAAACTGTCACACTACTTTGAGGTTATACGCATGTAAAAGTTATAAGTTAGCACTCTAACAAAATTCTATTTTTCTGTTTTATGAAAAAGTTGATTGAGTCTACGTTGTAAAATTATACTTGTTTTCATAGTGGTAATTTTTCTCCATAGAATTCAAAAGAAAAAATAAATTATGAGATCTAATTGAAATTCTAGAAATTTTTCAAAGTTCTTTAAAAGTTACGAATTCTGTATAAAATCATTATTTCAAAAATATTATAAATTATCTGCTAAAAAATTTTGACGCACGGCAAAAAATTTTAATTCTATCTTTATATCAAAATTTGACACATTTTGTTATCAATAGAAATTTTATTCGTTTTTCATGTTTTTAATTGAAGAAGTAAAAAATTCTGTTTCCGTTTTTCTTCCCCTTGTTTATTGAGGAAAAATTTTAGAATAATGTGTTTCATTCCAATCAAACCAAATGTTTCATGGAATTAAAAACTACATTCTGTTTATAATATGTGCAACTATATTACTTAAGACGATTTTTTTTATTTCTCATTATAATATACACTATATTTTAAATAAATAGAATGAATTAATTAAAAATCAAATTTTACTCAATATTCTCATTTTTAATAATATTTCTAAAGTATATAACACGATGATTAAGCAATTTTTCTGGTTAAACATGAAAATTAGTTAAATAAATTTACACAGTGAAATAATGTTTTCTTTCATGCAAGTAATATAAACTTTCTTCTTTTCCTTATAAGTACTTATTCGATAGAATTAATTTATTTTACTAATCCAAAAATGTAGATTTAAGTACCCTGATAATTTAAATTTAAATTGTCTCATTAACAACTGATGCTCTAATGGTTTGTATCTCAATTAAAAACTACTAATAAAAGGTTTCACATAGATGCGTGCACGTAATGAGAAAACCTAATTATCTTCTCCTAGTTGTACTTAGTGACTGGCGCCCATAGTTCCAGAGTGGACGAATAATTCAGTTTGTAGTAATACTTATGAGCTAGTCTTGTCCTTAAAGTTACCTGACGAAGTATACTCTTTTCGTCCAGTTGCAGGATGAAGACAACTTTTAGATAATTAAAGTTACGGATTTAAGTCAAGAGAACTCATATGGAGGAAGATTTTGCACCTTTACTACTGTTATGCAACGATATTGAAATGTTTAAAATTTTATTTCCATTAAATAATCTGTCTAAGATATATATACACCAACTTTTATAGGCTTTTAAATTACTACAGGGTATGTCAATGAAATTAAGCGTTTTGCTTATGGCTTACCAAATATTAGGAAATATTATTTATTTCTTGATAAAAAAATTAACGTTATATACTTAACTTATTTGGATACGTATTTCCATATTATGACATACATAATATATATATTCTAACTTATACATACATATATATACATTATAACTTATTTGCATTATTTGTTTTTGATTTTTAATGAAATAGTTTTTGCTTTGAACTTGCTAGTTTCATGCCGTAAGCTTTTAATTTTCATTGCTTGTTTTCATTCTTGAAGTCTAATTCCAGTTTAGTGATTTTGTTATTTAGTTAGTACGAATTTATTGCTTTAGTCTTTTACTTAATTTTATTACTATCTTTCTGAAAACCCCACATTAAGTTTAAATAAATTATACCTAACAATATATTGCAAGCAAATATCAATCATTCACAATCCATTTTTCATTTGAATTCGTTAATCGAACTTTTGAACTGAGAATAAAAAGGGTATTTTTTTGTGTTCCTTTTATATAAAAAAATTACTCTTAAATCTCAGCTCCTACTCTTTATGAGATGGTAGGAAGTTTCGAATCATGCTTTAAGAAGTTGCTTTGAAGAAAACAGTTTACATTTCCCATAATATATAATATTTTTATTACGTTTTTGACGTAATAAATGATAATCTTTAAAACAGAGAAAACTTTATTATCGATATAATACTTCATTCTTAGAACATTGTTATTTGTATGGTACATAATTTGTTCCATGTAGTGGAGAGAAAAGTTGAAGAACAAAATATAAAGCTAAATATTAAATTTTTACCAATCTTAGACACCTTATATTTAATCATGCGATTATACTTCTGAATTCATCTAATAGATGGAGCCCTAGTTCTGCTTTTTTCAGCAAATTGATAGACCTAACTTTTATAAAACGATACACGATTTGTGAACTTTAAGAAACACGAAATTTCAGAACTAAGCAGTATTTATTTTAAAAACCTTAAGGAAGAAGAATTATACTTAATGATCTTTCAAATGAATTTCCTGTGCCTATTTGAAATTAAAATATTTAATTATATTTATGAGATAATCGTTTAAACTATTAAATAATTAAATTTAGTGTACGTTTTTCCGAAAAATGTGTAGTTGTAGGAAATAAAATGTATAACATATTTTATTTCAAATAATTTAATATACATCAAAGCAAAATAATTGAAAATCGAATTACATAACAAGCATTTTGCGAATTCGTATTTTGTGTAAGTATTATAAGATTGGAAATAGAGGAATGTATTTTACTACAAACAGCTAATGATCAAATAATGATAAATGATATGAATCACGAATGATGATAATGAATTCTTTTTTATAATTCTTGAAACCGGAATAGAAAAACTTAAAGAATGTAAGGAAAATATCAGATTGATCAATTAAATTCCAGATTAATTTTAATAGTTATTGGTTAAAATTAAAAATAACTCATTTCATATACTTTATATTAGAATATATTAAAGGTCAAATAATTAATAAACAATTTTGTTATTGTGTTATTTTCTATAAAAATCTAATACAATAACTTTTTATAGTATTTCAAATACTAAAATCTTTTATTTTTTGCATTTTTGGTAGATTTACCCAGAATTGTTCCTTTGTTTTTTAATAAATAACTTTCCTATGTAAAATTTGTAAACTTGGCGTAGAAATTTGATTGCATGAGAATAGGTATTAAAGTATGTTCATGAATGATATTTTTGCAGGATAATCCAAACTGATGTCAGTCTATTTTAATTTTTTCCAAAGTTTAATTTCGCAAGAACACTTTATTTGAATAACTTAATTTAAACGAATTTAAACGCAAGTATATATTTGAATAACTTAATTTAAAACATTTTGGGAGGTCAACGTCATATTATCTTTACTTTCAAATCTATTGTAAATTAAATTGAGATTAATGTTTAATTTAAAGTTTGTGTGTTTGAGTAGCAAAAATAGCAACGAAACGAATATTGAGGAGGCAAAATATTTTTAAATATGCTATTTATTTATGATAAAATTAAAGTTCTATATCATTTTTAAATAAATGTAAGGAAAAATAATAAAAGGAGTAAAAATATGAGGGAATTATATAACATCTTCTTAACTATGGAACAATTATTGCTCTAAATGATATCCAAAATAAAGTTGGAAAACACTGATATTGATTTTTCATTAAAGTTTTCTATTTTTATTACATATTTACACACAGTTTATTTTTAAAATTCTATATTTATTCGAAGTAACAAATATGTTTAGTACTTGTTTCATTGAATAAATATTTAATTATCATAATATTAGTGCCTTTTTTATAAATTATAATTTCTTAAACTAAGATTTATTTCTGAAATTAAAATTAATTAAGAAAGTAATCCTTTTATAACAATATTTCATTGGGATATTTTAAAATATTTTAATATTTCTTGACATAAACACTGATTCAACAGTAAGTATAAAACGATTTTCCCACTAAAAGATTTTTAAGGATTTTAAAAATCATTGGAGATTTATTAACCACATTTCCAAGCATATTATTTCCTAAGAGGATATCAAAGTTTTAGCAAATATTAATGAGAGTAATTAAGTTAGTTCGAATAAAAATCCACTGTAAACAAAACATGTATGACTACAACAGCAGATTTCTAAGATTAATAAAGTAATATGCTTTACAAACGACATGTCAGTCTTTTAACACATACTATATATTCCCTTACCACAAATATAAACAATTTTCTTTATCTTCTAGTAATTATTGAAATTTTAAAATGTACATTTAACAAACAACGATCGCATAAAGTACAGGTATTTGAGCTATCGTTGTATGTTAAATGTACAAACGTAAATGTTTGTTAAATGTAATATGTAATAGGGATATCATTGTGTCTTCCTATACCTGAGGTCATTAATTCGAATCCCAGTGGTGTTGCGTCGGTAGTGTTAATTTAGAATGCATTTAGTTAAAAGATTTTAGAATTATTTAGTTAATTGCCTTAATTTTATAAATTCATTAATTATTATTTAAGGAAATTTATGTAATAGTAATAAAACTATTGCATTATGCGAATGTTCTACACTTTCATAACATTTAAAATACATTTTATCAAGATTCAAGTGTACATTTTACACTTATCAAACATAAATTTAATAAATGGTTAAGAAACGTTCTTGTTTTAATTGTGAACCGCCTGATTTTTATTTTTATTAAGTAAAAGGCGTTTTCCTTTACCAGGATTATAATTACCTTTCAGCCTGTTACCTTGATTTATGAGGAAAACATCAATATTCACTAATGCTACTTTTTTGTTTGTGCACAGGTTGGGCGGGAGTCTCCTTAATTCAGAAACAGGGATTAAGCAGCTGACCCAACTATACTTGACCTGCCAACTACAGAGGTTTCTCACAATCTATTTAATTTGTCCCAACAGCATTTAGTGAACATGACGGATTTTCGATTAAATCTGGATTCGAATTCACTACCTTCCGCTAGTGAGAACGATGCCGAAACCAACTAGGCTATATAGGAACTTCTTTTTATTTCTGAACTCATGTAAATATGATACTTGGTATGTTTTATCTATTTATTATTATATTTTTGTGTGTGTGTGTGTGGGCTGAGCCGGCCAACTTGTTCCCGGTTCAGGCATGGATGTAATTTCTCTCTCTATCCTGTCTTTGTATTTTCCTTGTGTGTGTGTGAATGAAGTATGAATGATGCCTACCCTTTAAACGGGTCCCTATGGCATGTGTGAGGGTGCGATGCTGGCCCACCCCCTGTGGTGAACCCGGGACAACGCCTCGACGGCCAAGAGGTCGCTGTTTCTGGCCGGTTCCTTGGGTATCAGGGAACGATAGATTAATAGATTCTGTTGCAGTTGTAACTGTCTGCAATCTGCCAATGGAAAAAAAATTTGGGGCTACACGATATTTTCCTCAATGAATTTTTCTAACGGTTTAACGTGCACAATAAAAATGTAAGAATGAGATTCTGGACTATATCGATTATTATTGGGAACTATAGCAACAAATATTGCTTTAATCAAGGATTTTGTAATTTTAAACCAAAATTTTAAGGTAAGGTCAGTATCAGATTGGGAACCCCTCTCTCTCCATACCATTCCATCCAAGAGTGCGGGGATAGATGTTAGGTTTTTCGAATATTTAACATAATATTGATGCTCTGATCGTGTTAAGGAAGGACAAAAGAAATTGAGTCAGCTTTTCTCGAAGTTAATAAATGAGTAGATTAATAAGGCAAAAGGTAGCAGTGTGAGATACTCTATGCAATGACTTAAGGCAGCGATGTTTGAATTTATTATACAGATGATATTTAGTATTTATCCACAACTCCACTTTAGACTACATAAATACAGACAATACAAAACAATAGACTACGTTCATGCAGTATGAGTTTTATTAATAATTTAGATATGAGTTTTAAGCTTTTTTTATGATTTGTATCACAGTCATTCATTATCTCCATAAATATATAAGCATATTTTTGCAAACCAATTATCATTTGTACTATTTTCAGCAGTCATGGAATTTTTTTAGTCATATGTACCAAGGGCTAGTTTTTTTAACTTAATAAGTATATATATCTTAATTTAAAATAAATTTGTTAGACAATTTTTAAATTAATTTTCGAAAATTGACTGACGAAATTAAAAAAGTTGAATAAATTATTCAATTTTATATTCATTATTATCGTTATATGAGAAAATTTCAAATAATATTTATTGGACCATACATTTTGCTAGGGAAAATAATTCATTACAGTTTTTATGAAAATTGGATGCATAATAGATGCTGAGAAATCAATACCCATAGAAGCAATTCCAAGTATCAGTAACAGAATTAATTCATCTCTGCTTGAAGTGGAACAGAAACTCAAAGGAATATATAAGTACTAAAGTACATAGCACACACACACACACACACACACACACACACACACACACACACACACACACACACACACACACACACACACACACACACACACACACACACACACACACACACACACACACACACACACACACACACACACACACACACACACACACACACACACACACACACACACACACACACACACACACACACACACACACACACACACACACACACACACACACACACACACACACACACACACACACACACACACACACACACACACACACACACACACACACACACACACACACACACACACACACACACACACACACACACACACACACACACACACACACACACACACACACACACACACACACACACACACACACACACACACACACACACACACACACACACACACACACACACACACACACACACACACACACACACACACACACACACACACACACACACACACACACACACACACACACACACACACACACACACACACACACACACACACACACACACACACACACACACACACACACACACACACACACACACACACGTATAAAGTATTAACACTGTCAAGTGGACACTGTCAAATGCACTGTAGTGAGCAGACGTTTTCAATTGGTGAGAAATCTGAATGCAATCCAAGGTTACAGTCGAGCCAGTTCTTTTCAAGGTAGTTATTTATAAAATGTTTTGTATTATCTAGTTATAACGTAACTTTACTTCGTTTAGCAAAATAATCCCGTGCAGTTGGTCAAATCCTGGTTTTATATTGGATGAATTGAATAGAATGCTTTTTGCCCTACTTGAATAAGATTGGTTTGCCATTATTGAATGCATTTTAGTAGACAATATAAGTCCAATATAATGACTGCCTAATTAATAATCTATGTTAGTCCTAGTTTGGCCCCAAAATTGTTTCATATATTGGATCAAGCAAAGCATCTTATATTGAACAAAGCTTAAAGCCCATATTAAACCAAGCCTAGAGGCCAATACTGCAACAATATTGAATCAAAATCTGCAAGCTGTATATGGTTGTCTACTTTTTATGCAGAACATATGTTAATACTAAAGGTAGTTTAAGTTGTAAAATTAAAACAAGCTATTTCAATATTTTAAATAAATATAACGCGAATATTATTCCACTTAAATTTGTATTATGTCATCTTACATAAATAAAATAATTTTCATGGTTAAAGCTAACTATCTAGCATTCCTTATTAAAAAGTTGATACAAGTAATGATTTTACTATTCCATTAAACAACTATTGCAAAAAAATTAAAAAAAAACAATGGTAATCTTATGTTAAGTTACAGTAAATATCTAGAAAGGAAAGAGACGAATTGTTAAAATACATTGACAAGATACTGATGGACATTGAAAGGGCAAGCTATAATTTGAAAGGGCCAAAAATTTGTGATTTGTTTGCAGGAAACTATCCTGATACCTCCAGAAGATGAGGCCAAAAGCATTTTAAATAAAAACGGGACGAGTGGAGCAACGTTTTCTACAAGGACAAATTCCACTTCCATACGCAACCTGATAATTGGTAATTCTCATGTGAAGAGAACATGATACTTGGAATAATTCTACATTTTTGAATAAAATTTTTCAATTTGGAGAAGGCAGATTTGTGATGTAGGTATCCCTATCTATGACAATACAGGTTTGTACTTTGCAGAACTAGCCCAATCATAGCTCAGTGATGAAGGAATGCGATTGCAAGACGTAATGTTTTACACTTCCTCAATCGGTAATAAATTAGTTCTCATGAGTGTCAACTGCAGTTCGCATCGTTCTTAGCTAGAGGACATTAAATTTTAGACAAAGGAATCCTTTGGAAAGATTTGTCATACTTTTAAGCTTTAAACTATTGGGATTGGGAGGGAATGCACCAAGATTTCATTGATAATCTCCCTGATTAACATTGATAAATTATAGATTTTGTAGATGTATGACGTTCTTTTTGGTGACAAGAAATCCTATTCCTTATTTGAAATGTATTTTAAAGGATACATCACTCTTTTTGTTTGTATACTTTGCACAAATTGGGAATTTTTGCTTACGAAAAAAATATTGTTATTGAAATTTAATTATTCTTTATAATTGTTCCTTTTTTCCTTTTCTCATTTTATAACATCTGTACAACACGTATCAGTCAATAAAGCATTTCTTCATGCGCAGTTTATATCCAAAATCCTATCCATGAATTTCTTTGAGCAGTGTATTTTAATTTTGGTTCAAATTTGGAGAAATGAAAATCCTCCTTACTTTAAAACAGTTGATACTTTTCTTTTAGTTGAATTCAAAATTAGGAATCCATACATTCTACAAAGTTTAAATCTTTCTGAGCAGAAAACTGAAATTTATCTTCAACTGTTTGAAATGTATCAATAAAATATAATTTTATATATTTCTAACTAAACTTGAAACCACATAATTTATAACTGTACTTTTAAAATATATTTTTCATATTTGTTTAAGTACTATATCTCTACTCAACAAAACCAAATCTCATTTTCGCTGTCTAGACAGGTTCTTTTCTCAAAGAAAATCAGAAAAATTATAAAACTAAAAATAGCTTCTTTCCTTATAATGGAATCAAAATAGTTACAATACAACACTGCCTCATTTTTACAGACTAAATAAAAATATAAAATTTTAAGGAATACATTCTAAAAAATTACACTGTGCGATTTGAATGGAAAGTAGATAGTAAAAAATATGCTGTGGGTTACAAAAATAGTTTGCCCCTTAAAAAATGTTTGTTTATCAAAAAAGCCAGGAAAATACTTTATTCTCTTGTGGATGCAAAACAGAGAATATCCTAGTCCCTTGGGATGTCATTATTTTTTATAGAATTTGAATCCTGTGAATTAAAAACAGTTTTTAAAATTTTAACTATTAATATAAGTATTCGATACTTTCAACAATTTTCAAGTTGTGTGGAACACACAGACAAAAATTAATGGAGTATTTAATCATTATATTAAAGACTATTTTATTTCCTTTTTCTATAAAAGATGAATGCCAATCAAAAAGAAATTTTCATTGATGGTGTCTTAATTTTTCTAGTAAAACGTGCCTTCAATATTAAGTACTTTTTTTAACTTTAAAATGAATTTTTAGTATTAAATATTACATTTAGTCCGAAATACACGCAACAAGTGTCGTAGTAATGAAAGTTAACTAGTATAAAAATAAAAAAATATTTCTGAATTTATGTTGTGGTTGTTGTTACTAATGATATTTGAACAAGCCAAGCTCACTATGTCTGGGCTATTCGAATTTAAGTCAGTAGGGTGCATCTTCCGTTTAATCGAAGTACCACGAAGGTGAAAGTATGACTTTGCTCTTCAAACCCTCCAACAGATGGCACCACCAGAGTATCCCTTCCTTTAATTTGGACATTGATCTGAAGGGGAAGGAAATTTTCTCCAGACCTTTGCACCCATAGTAACTGCTCAATGATAATTTAAAACCGATCGCACGGCCCAGCCGGAATTCGTAGAATATACTTGTTGTGGCCTAAATTGCACTGCAATAACTTAAAATAATTTGGTTTTACTGGATCAGTAAATAGAAAACAGGAATTTTAAATTCGGATTTTAAATTATTACAATTTATATATAATTATATTATAATATATATAATAATAATTCCTCTCTCCTCGTGAGCTGGTAGTTAATGATTAGTATTCTGTCCTTCAGTTTAGCAGATCCTGGATTTGGACC
The DNA here is from genome assembly GCA_030067965.1 of Latrodectus elegans. NCBI lineage: Eukaryota > Metazoa > Arthropoda > Arachnida > Araneae > Theridiidae > Latrodectus > Latrodectus elegans. The sequence goes on along the minus strand of CM057817.1, from coordinate 73,828,957 downwards.
CCACTTAGGCTATGAATCATTGTATATTTTTAGAATCCACTTTAAACTGTAAATAAATATTCGATTAACATTTGCACAAATGATCGCAGATCAATAAATAAATCATTTCATAGCTTGCGCTGGTGAGAAAAAATGATTACATATTATATTTTTAACTAAACGAATGTATTCATTTTTCAAGATTGGAAAAGAAGATTATTTTTTCCTTTCTGAGAAAATGTAGCACAAATTAATTTTGCCAATTATTTGTAAATAGTTAATTATAAACTTATTACAAAATTTATGAGTGCATCGGAATTTAAGATATTATTTGTATTCAAACTTATAAAGATCTTATAGACTTATATAAAGATTAAAACTTTTACAAAATTTTAAATGCTCTATTTGATAAATTTTCAGTACGGATGATACATAAATACAAAGATTTTGTTTTAAATAGAAAAAGTTGATGAATTCTTTTTACTTTAATCATTAGTTTTATTTAGAGCTTTTACTATGGTCACGAGGGCATTTATTATTGAAAATGGAATCCAAATAGTTATTAATCAATATTATCATGAAAAGAAATACAACACACTTATAAATCTTTACTCAGTTATTAATTTCATTTAAAAGAAAAACTCATATAAGTTATAAAAATTGCTATACTCTGATGCAATAAGATATGAAGTTATTTCACCAGATCATAATTACAGAAATTATTTTCGGTTTGTTATTTATAGACAATTATTATATGGTTAATATAAATCATAATCGTAGTATATTTTTCTAGTTCATTTAAAAATTGAATATATTAATACATATAATTATTAATCTGTATAATTAATTTTTCATATAAATAAGATAACTGTTGTTTCCTTAAGTACTGAAAAAAAAGAGGTGAAAAGTTTTCTCTTAGTTTTTTGTTATGGTTAAAATATAAATGATATTGTGATGTTATAAATTACAAATGACAGTTCTTTCCCTGAAATCTGAAGATTAAGATCTGAAATAAGATTAAATTTTTCTTAATGTAACCATTAAGAAAAATTTAATCTTATTTCTTAAAAATAAATTTCCACCAAAAAAGTATAACATTAGTAAAAAGAATGAAAGACATTTCAAAATTTTAGTTTTGAAATTTTTCTACATGAAATATTTGACCAAGTTTTAATTTATATTTCATTAAGTTATGCATTATTTTCTTAACTTTTTTTTTTATAAGTTTATGCATGCATATAGCTTTTTAAATTTTTGTGATGAACGCATAATACCTATATTACAAAATTTCTTTGCTCGAACTTTAAATAAAATATGTCTATCCTACTATGTATAAAAAGATGAAATATAAATATACTATTATTTTGAAAGATTTATCTTAAAACTATGTATATTTGTATCACCAAGAACTGCAGAATCTGATAAAAATATTTAATATTTTTGTTTACTGAAAACAAATAAAAAGAATCTTCTCAATACTACAAAATATCAGAAAAGCTTTTTGCTAATTTGTAAATAAAATTAAGTAATGATCTCAGTAATGAAAAAGAGTTCTCTTTTCCTCTATCTTTGGGAAAGAGAAACTCAATATATTTTTAAGAAACTTAGTTACTTTTTTGTTAAAACTTGTTATATACCATTACTTAGTAGAAAACTTTTGCATTATTATATAATGTACTTTGTAAATAACGCAAGATGTTACTTTACACTTTTTCTAACTTTAAATAATATTAAATGTGTTGTACAACATACGTATCACTTTCTCTCTTTTTTGTTAACATACAGAAATGAAATCAACAGAAATTACAAAACAAAAGTTTTCTAAGAAATTCACTTAAAAGCTCGCAAATAAATTATCAAGAATTTACTTATTTAATGAAAAAACAAAATATTTTATTATATACATTCACTGTTGTGTTAAACTAAATACTGAGATAAAAACAACACTCTACCCTTTTATGTAAACATACTAAGTTAAAAATGTAAGTTCAAGAAACAGATTTTTGCGCGGCTGGTACATAATTACAGCAACTTTAATTCATGGAATTACATGATTACATGATTCCCTTTTTCTGTCTTATTTAATTTTTGCACTAAAATTATAAGCAGATATATATTAGCAAATTTAATGTTCAATTCACTATAATTTCAAATTTCAAAGTCAAATACATTTAAATGTGTTTCCAGATCTTTTGAAATTAAAATAAAGATAAAAAACTTGTAATAACTTATGAAACTTGAAATAACTTGAGAAAATTGATTGAAATCAACTCATCAGGTTATCTAGAATTTTGTATGGGTTTCATAAACCCACCAATGTCTTCTGAATTAAATATTGTATTATATAAGCATTCGCGTCTCACTGAAACATTCCTGCGAATATAATTAAATTTAATACCATGCAGTGGATAGCATAAGAACTGAAAGCACTTTGAGTACCCAATGCGTACTTGCTTTTCAAAAAGAGACTTTAGCTTTATGAATCGAATACCTGTGTCTCAAATGAGGATATCTCGAAAAAACTTTTTTGAGCACTTCTGTCAAAAGATATACAGAGTTTTCTAATAATGACAATGAAAAGCAACTTATCAATAAAATAACAATTGAATGAATGTAATAAATAAAGGAATGAATAAATGAAACATTTCCGTTTAAGTAGACACATCTTTTTTGACAAAGTATATTAACTATAAAATTAAGTACATTTCTGGATCAGTAGTACAGTAGATTTTATATAAAGTTAAACAATACATACATACATACATATACACTACTGGCCATTAAAATTGCTACATCAGGAAGAAATTCAGATAACAAAATGATATTTATTGGACAAATATATTATACTAGAAATAACAAGTGATAAAATTTTCAAAAAATTTGGCTGGATATATAGATCCTGAGAAATCAGTACCCAGAACAACCATCTCTGGCAGTAATAATAGCAGTTATACGCCTGGGCATTGAGTCACACAGAGATTGGATTGCATGTACAGGTACAGATGCCCATGCAGCTTCAATACGATGCCACAGTTCATTAACCGTAGTGACTGGCGTTTGGTGACGAGCCAGTCGCTCGGCAACCATTGACTAAACGTTTTCTATTGGTGAAAGATCTGGAGAACGTGCTGGTCAGGGCAACAGCCGAACATGTTCCGTATCAAGGAAGGTCCGTACAATACCGGCAACATGCGGTCGGGCATTATCCTGCTGAAACGTAGGGTTTCGCAGGGCTCGAATAAAGAGTAGAGCCACGTGTCGTAACACACCAGAAATGTAACGTGCACTGTTCAAAGCACCGTCAATGCGAACAAGAGGTGACCGAGACGTGTATCCAATGGTACCCCATACCATCACGCCAGGTGATGGGCCAGTATGACGATGACGAATGCACGCTGCCAGTGTGCGTTCACCACGATGCCGCCAAACACGGATGCGGCCATCATGATGCTGTACACAGAACCTGGATTCATCTGAAAAGATGACGTCTCGCCATTCGTGCGTCCAGTTTCGTCATTGATCACACCATTGAAGGCGCTCTTGTCTATGACGCAGCGTCAAGGGAAGCCGCAGCCATGGTCTCCGTGCTGAGAGTCCATGCTGCTGCAAACGTCGTCGAACTGTTCGTGCAGACTCTTGTTGTCTTCCAAACGACCCCGTTTCTTGACTCACGGCTCGTGACATGGTTGCACGATCCATTACAGCCATGCGGATAATATGCCTGTCTTTTCGGCTGCTAGTGATAGGTGGCCGTTGAGATCCCCCATGGCGTTCCGTATTACCGTCCTGAACCCATCGATTCCATATTCTGCTAACAGTCATTGGATCTCGACCGACGCGAGCAGCAATACTGAGATAAGATAAACCGCAATCCCGGCGTGCTATAATTCGACCTTTATCAAAGTCAGAAACGTGCTGGTACGCATTTCTCTTTCTTACACGAGGCATCACAACAACTTTTCACCAGTCAACAACGTTCAAATGCAATTTGTGCATGAGGAACCGGCTTAACAATTCCCTCATTTAAACACAATGTAGGTGTCGCTACTGGCGCCATCTTTGTCTGAATGCACTGAAAAGCTAATCATTTGCATATCACAGCACCTTCTTCCTTTCGTAGAAATTTCACGTCCGTAGCATGTCGTCTTCTTGGTGTAGCAATTTTAATGGCCAGTAGTGTACATATATATATATATATATATATATATATATATAAATACAGGAAAAGTGCAGTTTTGTTTTAAAGAAAAGGAGAAAATTCCTCAATATTAAAAAAAATTTATATTAATAATGTTCAATAATATTTCAAAATTTTTTTTGTAGAATTACAGTTTTGATATACAAATTCATAAAGAATTAAAAATTACCATGATATTTGAATTTTTTTATAAACTTTCAGGAAAAGTTTCCTTTTTTTGTTAATTTGAGAGTTTATAATCGTCAAAACATTTTTGTAACATTGTTTAGAACGTGTGAGGTTTTCCTGAGGGTGATTGTGGAATTTGAAAATTACTTTAGTAGAGTTTTGTGATGCATTCAAATTAACTTCGTAAAAGCTTGTTAATAAATATAAGCAATCGTAAATAATTCAAATAATCAAAAGCCATCAGGGGAAAACTTTTCAAGAAATAAATTCACAATTTAAGGAACAATCAGATCCTTAAAAATGATGGTTTAACTAGTATATTCTTTTTAAAATTAAATATTTTGGATAGTAAGCTGATTTTTTGTGAAATATATTCGACTTATTTACTCATATGGCGGTTGTAAGGTTTATAACTGTTTCTAATTTAAATTATCCTAGAGACTAGTATCAGCACTAACTGGCATGTAATACTATTGACAAATATGTCTATTATTTATGATGTCAGAGAGTCACTGAGCAAAAATCACAAAATATGCTCAGTTTACAGGTCAAATCTATATATGTGACAGAAGTGAATTTTTGGAAGTCAGTGGTATAAAATCCGAGAAGAGTTGAGACTAGATCGTGGCAAGAATGCAATTCTTTATCCTTAGACTATAAAAACTGTTTGAAAAATTAAAATTAACTAGAACTAGCTGGCAAAAAGAAACAAGTTGAGCTGGAAGATAAGCTATTTCATAATCTAAAGAAGATTTACGCCGTCCACCCTGTCTAGTGGTCAGAGTACCTGACTTAGGAATGGGGTCCTGGGTTCGAATCCCGGTTCGGGCATTGATGTACTTTCTCTCTCTATCTATCCTGTCTTTGTCCTTTCTGTGTATTAATGAGGTGTGAATGGTTGCCTACCTTATAAACGGGTCCCTATGGCACGTGTGTGTACTGAAGAAGTCGGACTCCAGACACCAAATATGTTTCACTTGGAAAAGTGAAAGCAGCGCACCCCATATTGTCAGCCTAGCTGGCACAAGACAAAAAAAGAATATATATATATATGAAAGCCCTTTAAAATCTGCACAATAAGGACAGTGCTGGTGAGTCGAGATTTTTATGCTACAATGTCAGATTATGAAGTGAAGTCAGTGAAAAGATGTCCTCATGTATGACTCCTTAGCGGAAACGGCTGAATGACTATCTTGCAGTCTTAATACAATCCTATGACTTCTTTTAAAGATGGGCTAAAGAAAACGTGAACAACTTTAACCCAAGATATATTAACAGTCTGTAAAATAGTTACCGTGATGAGTTTTGTAAATTTTACTAGTTTGGATGTAACATAAAGCAGCGAAGTCTGCACCTAAATGATTAGAAATTGTGTGAAAGTATCACATGTATCCATTAAAATGTAACTTAATAACTAACTAATATATCCTAATAATGTTTTGAATGAAAATATATTTTCTTCTATTATTTATGTTTGGTTTTATTCATCGTTCAGCTTAACCTTAAAATTCGCTTAAAAATATGATTTAAATATACTGCTGGCCACCGTAAAAGAAACATCCTAAAGAAAGTATGCAAATAACGTGAAATTTACAACAGGCATTAGCGGAGGAGAGGTATGCAAATGATTAGAATTTCAGCGCAGACGCTCATCACGCGCACTCTGGTGCCATTTAAAATCATTATTTAAGGTTTGGAGATATTAACGACTTAAAATCGCCAATTGTGTTTTTCTTGTGTTTTTTTTAAAAAGGATCCATTATACCTCGTAGAAAACAGCAATAATTTTTTGATCAAGTATTCGAGTTTGACAGGAGAAGAATATTAGCCTACTGAGGTTATGGATTATCTTTCAGGGAAATAGTCAGAAAGTTGGACGAAACCAAGCAAATGTAATGATGACATGTGATCGTTGGATACATGAGGGTACGTTGAACTGACATGTTCGATCGAATCCACCTCAGTGCACTACTTCACGTGATAACAGGAAAATTATGCGCATGGCAGTAATGGATCGCTCAGAAGCATCACAAACCACAGGACATTCAGTCTGTAACACATCATCCAGTGTCTGCACGTACCATTTGCCATCATTTACAATAGAGTGGTCTGTCTGCAAGATGTTCATTGCTTCGTCTACCCTTGACGCAGTACCACAGACGTCTCCGCCGAGAATGGTGCGATGAAAAGAGGATGTGGACAGCATAATGTAAAGAAATTGTCTTTACTAGCGAGTCACGCTTCTGTCTGCAACAACACGATGATCAAATTCACGTCTGGAGCCACCATAGAGAGGCGATGATGAAAAGCCGCATTATGCACCGCCACACTGGTCTTTCACAGGGTATTATGGTATGGGACGGTATTGGGTATCACTCTCGCACTCTTCCATTACCCATTGTCGGTACTTCAAACAGCCAGCGTTACATCTCTGAGGTAATGGAACCAAATGTCCTTCCTCATCTCAAGGGCTTACCCACAGTCACATTTCAACAGGATAATGCATGGCCACAAGTGGAAAGCATTATCCATGATTTCTTTGTGAATCTCCAGATTGAATTGCTTCCCTTTCCGGCTCGCTCTATGGATCTTTTACTGATAGAAAACATGTGGTATATTGTTGCTCGATGATTGACCCAAATTACGTTCCCAGCTGCCACACCAGATCAACTTTGGCAACGTGTGGAAGCTGCTTGGTTTGCTGCATCCCTAGAACATATCCAAAGCCTTTTTGAATCAATGCCGAGGCGGGTTGCAGCGGTGATTTCCAACAATGGTGGCTAATATGGCTACTGATTTTTGCAGGAATAACATTTTGCAGAAGTCTGTAAATTGAATATTTGATACTTAGTCAACATGTTATCTACAAAATAAATTTCGTTGTGATGTCTCTTGTATTTCATAGTGTTGCAATTTTGGAGGATAGCTGGGTAATTCTGTCTCTCAGATTCATCATGAAACACATTATTAAAAACGTTTTTGACTTTGATTCAGTATCAAGTATAATAATAGCCTTGGTTTCCTAGCTTATAATTCTTACTCTCTTTGAGAAGCTTAGCAAACACATCTGTCCAACAAAATACTCCACTTCTTTATTATATAAGGGCTGTGGTGACTTGGTTGTTTATAGGTTCATCATCGGAAGGAAGTGAGTTTGAATCTCAACTTAACCGAAGATCTGTCGTGTGTGCTAAAAGTGCTTGGGACACATTAACTATGTCAATTTCGCAATGTCTTCAAGTGAAATTATGCCTCAGGGGAATGCAGGCCAATTATTGGGGGTCTTCTGCTTGGTCCCTTCTTCAAAATCACATATACTCCACCCTGCTGCTTCTATGTAACTGGTAGAGCCCAAATCAAGGCTAGATACAAGGCAGCATGCTGGTGTAACAACAACTTCATTATTACAATCATGTAAATTTGAGCAATGTGATTTTGCAATATTGTGGTAAAATAAGTTCAAGATTCCTGTTGGCTGTTGAATCTTGATGAAATTCATCTATATACCTGCTTTTACGTCAGCTTCTTATGCTAAGGATAACAACTTTTAACCTAAAAAACAGCTTTCATATAAAATGTTTATGTAAAATATTTGTAATAGTCTCTATACACATTAAATACTTCACTATTCCTGTCTGCTTCTCATATGTGCATTAAAATGCTCGCTTTTTACACACCACAGCACATACTATCTGAAATACAACTTTCATGTTTGGTGAGAGAAGTCTTAGCGTTGCATCAATTTTAATACCTAATTGTGTATTAGATAAAGAAGGAGATATTTTTATTATAATTGCATATCATAATGATAAAATATTTCTTATACTGAAAAATATTACAGCAACAATGCACATTGAATACACATTCGTAACACGCCCTTTTTTTTTAAATCTATTAGATATTACTTTTTCTTAATAGATTGGAAGCACAAATCTCTCTCTCTCTCTCATATTAATCAAAAAGAATGAAAATGAGTAGTATAAGTAAACGTATACTATACTCTTCGTTTGAAAATGAAATTTTTAAGTGATTTCAAACATTATAATACAAAGATTCTCAAAAATATAATTTATAGATAGTTAAAATTTAAAATGTATTGTTGTAATTTGTAAAATGTAAACAATCTTACTCTAAAAATTGTGATTACAAATAGCAGAAAGTTAACATATAGGGAAATAAAAACGTTTAATGACTTGTGAATCTAAACTTGAGTGTCACTTATGATGATAAATTATAAAAAATAGAAAAATCTTTTTTTTAATGCACTGAAGAATGTATGAAGCGATGAAGTTAAAGACAATACACATTTATTTTTCTCATGGCTGTGAAAATTGTTTAATTTACATTTGTTTTCAAATTTTTGCAGATGTTGATTCATTTCGTAAAATTATTTTGTTAATGACACAAAATTGACACGGTACTTTTAACATTCAAAAGACATTTTATGAAAATAGATTATAAAAAATTGTGTGTCTAAAAATCTTTAGTGTTCAAATAATTTTTTTTATCAGCGTATGCAAATATTTTTTCTTGAGAGATTAACAACTTAAGCACTTAGACATTTACACATTTAGAGTTTATTAATTTAGTTAAACTTACATATGAAAACCACTTAGCGTTATATTTTAAGATTATAAATTAAAGAAATCGTATTAAATTTCAATTCTGATCTACATTCGTGAAACATTTTATTTTGTTCCATAAACCATATTTGAAATTTCTGTGATTTATTTATTTTCAATTATTTTACACAATTTTTCCTGCTCAGATAATATTTTAAGTTTCTTTTAATCTAATTTTTCCAAACAACGCTTAAAAGAATTATTTCTGATCATCAATCCCCTTTTACAGCTTACATAAAAAATGTCTTGATACTAATGTTTTTAGTACAATTGAATAAAGATTTTATTTTAATGTAACAAATAAGTTAAAATTGTATTTAAATTAGAATGAAGTTGTTTTTAAACACATACATTTGATACTGTAAATTCAGAGCATTATACAGATGAAACCTCAATGCGAGTTGCTTCTTCTTTTTTATCTGTTGTAAGTATTAGATAATAATAGATAGAAAATATAGATAACGTTATTTGATATTTTCAATGTGCTTCAAAATTTAAATCTCATGAATTTCATCCTAGTGACGTGTATGCACGAGAAGTCAACATGAACATTACTCGTATGCGAGTGATCTAGGATTTCACATTCCTGTGCAGTGAAATGAGAGCCTCATCCTTCCACAAAACCGTGAACAAGTACAAAGACTTGTTTTCTAATTTAAACAAAGCCAATTGGCAAATAATTTCTTCATATCTGTGTTAATTGTCGGTAAATCCTGTAGTGACTGTACTTTTTAGATGAAGAAGCCTTCAAACCAATGAGTCAGGCTCATCCCATGCTCTGGAAGCTTTGCAAGATATGCTATTTCCGTTGGCATTATATTAATAGAGGTTTCTACCGTAATAATGTAGCCTTCTGCAAAAGAAATGCTTCACTTCGTCACCGATCTTTTAGCAAGTCAATTTCTTTGAATCATCTAATAAGCTGCTTCACTATGGTTTCTACTTCTTATGATGTCATTCTGCTTCTTATATCATTTCCCAGTTCGAAATTTCAGTGACACAACGCTTGCTAATTCTTCATTTACACAGAACAGTTTTAATAACTACGCAGAATAGGGTAATAGTACATATTTAAAAGAAATGAAAATTCCTTTCATATTATGGTCTTTTACTGTAAGATTGATTTTCATAAATTGACTCAATCTCACGCATGTTAACGCCACACGCCATTTACTGGTGACATTTTAACAAACTATATATATATGATATCAAGCTTATCATATTTTTTAACCGTTAGGCGTAGATGTATAATTCAAGACAAATAAATATTGTAAATAAATCTAAGAAAATAATAAATAATAAAATTTTTTTATCAGAGATTATGTACATAAATGAGAAAGCATAAATGTTTAGAAAAACGTTATCAAAGTTCATTTAAGTAGTTCCAGAAGTTACTTACGATTTTAAAATGTTGTTCATGCATAGTAAAATATAATTTTATGTGTCATTAACATTTATCCTATGATGAAATTAGGTAATGCAGATAAGTTTAATTTTAGCCTTTTCAAATTAGAATGAATTTATTAATGCTTCAATACATACACGAGAAAAATGAAATTCCAGATCCTATAAATATTAACAATATATGAAAACCTCATTATATAGAAGAATTTACATACATTCAGTTATATAATTTTTCTTTGTAAAACTATCTCAAAATAGGAGTGCATTAGCTTTTTATAGTAGATATATTTGTAATATGTTATATGAAATAATATATTCTAGCTTACAATATAAAAAAGCACTCATACTTATTAAGCGTATTTATTATTAAGCGATCATATTTATCCATCTGAAAATATTCGAAATAAACTTTAAACTATTTTTATATTACATTCAGATAATATATAACTATATCAAACATATATTAAATTTTGATAATAACGCTAACTATGTTCTATTACGAATTTTTTTATATAACTTTAAAGAATATATTATAATTAGTTTGGCAAGTGTTTGTGAAAATGCGAAATCTATTATCAAAATGTTTCAAGGAATAAAATGCGTGACTTTATAAAGATTGAATAAAATACTAATAAAATCCTAGAAAAATAATTTACTTCATCAAAAATCAATTCTCTCGTGCTTTTATCATTGTTGCAAATATAAGAAAAATTTAATTTTAATGACATATAGTAATCTGTTAAATCAATTCTAAAAATAAGTTTTACTATGTGGGTGAATGTAAATTACTTAATACTGATCAATATCAAGAACTTTGATAATCAACTTGACCTCTATCACTCGCTAGTGGGCGTTCAAGCTTTTACAGTGGTCGGTAGCGAAGTAACAAAGCGACACTTTCAACTTTGTAATCTGTGGGCGACTAGAAAATTTCATTACTAACGGATATAAGAGTAGGCGGTAGCTATAAAAAGATTAGATGCCCCTGATGTAGAGGATAATAAGTAAGAATGATTGTAAATAGGGTGGGGTATATTAGATATTTTAATGCCTATTGTTGTTCAAAGGCAAAAAATATTTTTTAATTCCTATATTACTTCATATATAAATTTAAATTTATACTTAGAAATACGAAACTTACATTAATCTCAATATATATATATATATATATAATTATTATTATTAAATCCATGATTATGATTGAATCTTAGAAAAACTTAATATAGTAGAATTGAAATACTCATGATAGCAATAAGCATTAATTAAATAACAAAAAACGCCGCTTATATTCATGAGACTTTATAGTCATAAGTAGTACATGTTATAATCCAAATAGATATTCTACTAAATTAATGATTCTTATGCCGGCCAACATGTGGAGTGGTCAGCGAGCTTGACTACGGATAGGGAGGTCCTGGGTTCGTATCCCGTTTTAGGCATTGATGTACTTTCTCTTGCTCTCTATCCTGTCTTTGTCCTTTCCTTGTGTGTGAATGAGGTATGAATGGTTGCCTACCTAATAAACGGGTCCCTATGGCATGTGTGTGTACTGAAGAAGTCGGACTCCACACCAAATACGGTACAGTTAGAAAAGTGGAGAAGCGCACCCGAATTTGCCAGCCTAGTTGGCACACGAGAACAACAACAATAATTCTTATAAGTTCAAGAAATGTGTCTTGCATACTTTGAGTTCCATTGTATTTAAATCCAGTTCAAATGTGACTAAAAGATTAAAACAAATTATTCTCTTCATATTTATTTCCTTACGTTTATCTAGTATTTCCCAGTAAATACTCTTAGCTTTTTAAACTATACCAGATTCTTTATTAATGCTTTTAATTTTTTAAAGAGCTTAAAAAAACCAAATTTTTTTTCCATTTTTATAAAATTATGAAAATGCATAAGAAAATAGTAATTTTTTTTTCAATTCTGAAAAGAAATTTCAGCTGTTAATATACTCTTTAACTAATTAAATACACTGATGGTCACTCAAATTGCAACACAAAGAAACACAAGACATATCACAATAGAATTTATTTTGTAGAAAACATGTTGAATAAGTATCAAGTGATTAAATTTATAGACTTCTGTGAAGTGTGGTTCCTGCCAAAATTTGTTGCCAGAGTTACCACCATTGCGTACTAAAGTGAACTAAAGTGATATAAAACATCACCCCATACCATAATAACGGGTGCAGGACCAGTGTGGCGGTGCATAACGCAGCTTTTCAGCATCCTATCTCCATGATATCGCCAGACTCGAATGAGACCATCGTCGTATTGCAGACAGAAGTGTGACTCGACAGCTAAGACAATTTCTTTCTACTCAGGTGTTCATCCCTCTTTCATGGCATCCTTGCTGACGGAGATTTCTGTGGTTCTGCGTCAAGGGTTGACAAAGGAATGGACGTCATGCGGCAGAATATTCTGCTGTAAGTTACGTTGAATGGTAAGCTTAGACACAGGGTGATGCGTTACAAATTGAATGTGTGCAGTGCTACAGTTGATGATGCGGATGAGCGAGTGGTCACTGCCATGTACACAATATGCCTGATATTACGTGAAAATAGTGCTGAGGTGGATGTAATCGAAGTCATCGGTCCGTCGTAATCTCCGGAATCCAACAATCACATATCCGCATTACAGTTGTTTGGTTTCATCCAATACGATTTCCAATTTCCCTGAAAGATAATCCACAATCTCGGTAGGCCACCATCCATCCTCTTTTTTTTTTTTTTTTTTTTTTTTTTTTTTTAAAGAATTACAAGAAAAAGTTTTCGAACTTGAAATGGACGAAATTTACAAGCCTTAAATAGTGTTTTGAAGTAATGCACAGGCGTGCGTGATATGCGTCTGATCTAAAATTTCAATCCCTTGCAAACTCACTTCCTCTAATGCATGCTATAAATTTAATGTTTTTTGCGTGCTTACGTTAGGGTGTTGCATTTACGGTGGCTAGCAGTGTGGTACAAAATCAATGGTATATTTTTAATTAATGAGATATATTTAAATGTTATGGAGATAAATAATTGAATATTAATCATTTTTATATTTCTTTGCATAAGAAGTACATTTCAATTAAAGTGAAGGAGTTGATTTACTTTACTAATATTTTCTAATTAATTCAAATGAAAATGTTTGGGGATATTAAAAAATTCATATCTATTATGACAGAAGTAACACTCCATGATTCCAAATTCAAGACATATAACATATAAACATCTAAATTGTTCAGTTTTTGGATGCTCACAATTTTTTAAAATTCAATTTAATAAATTCAAATGATAAAGAAGGTAAATTATATAACTGAGGCTCTAATCTTTAATAAGAGTATATATATATATATATACTCTTATTAAAGATTAGCCTCAGTTATATAATTTTGGTGATTTTATATAATTTTCAGTTATATAATTTATATATATATATATTATAAATATATATATTATATATATATATATATATATATGTATATATATATTATATATATATATATATATATAATATATATTTATATATTATATATACAACATTATTTAAAATTTGGGTTGAATAATTTTCTCAACTTTCTTATTTTGAAAGTGCAGAAATAATTTTTAATTCCAATCATTCGTAATGCATACCAATTTTACTAAAATCCGTTAAATTGTATTACATAAAAAAGGTATATAGTATTTTAAATTTATTAATAGTGTTATTCATAATTAAAGTTTTAGAGAGATGTTAATTTCAACCATATTAAAACTATGCTTTATTCTTTGAAATCTTATTTAAATATCCTGAACCGTTATGAAATATTTATAAAATAAAGTTTTACTGTCGAGAAAAGTTTAATGGGAGAATTTATAAAAATTTAATTTTTGTTAGTGAATTCAGTTCTAAGCAAAATACTCTACAATGAATATTTTAAAATATCAGTTTTACATTATTTGGGAAAAACGTTTTATATAAATAATTTATTATTAAAAAAATGCTTTAAATATAAAATTTTGATGTGACAGGAAAATTTGTTTTCTGCAAGAAAATAGATTCTCCGATTCAATCCAAATAATAAAAAATACTTTTTTCTAAGGAAAGTACTCATAAAATACATTGTTTTTAATACAATTCCATTATTTTGTGTAAATAGTTGCACAATGTATTCGGTAATTCCTAAAATGATTAGAATAATTTTAATTTATTGATTTTGTATCAAAATGGAAAAAACATAATTAATGTATATGAGTGTTCTTATTTTCTTCTACTATATTTAATATGTTAAAAATTATTAATGGTTGGTAGATATAATCTAATATCGTACATTAAAGGATTCATTGATCATATAAAACATTATTTGTGATTGAACTAATATTTCGCTGAAACTTACTTTTAATTCCCCACACGGAGATAGCATGAATAACAAAATACTCAAAGTTAATTTATGTAAAAGAGAAACTTTCTTTTAATGAATTTAAATACAATTTTCTTTATTATAAACATGTTACTTATTTTTAGTGTAAAAGTTGTTCTTCTATCTTTTTGATTGATAGACTCTCAGAAAAAGTAAGAAAAAAAAGCGATTTAATTTCTTCTTTTAAGCAAAATATATTTTGTTTGCTGTGGAGTTTTTCTGTGTTAAAGTTATTTTTCTTACTGATATTTTGATTTTTGAATTGAGCAAAATCTATGAGGCAATGTAAAAATTTAGCAATAATTCAGCACACCTCATATTTTAAATATAATTACACAAAAATGTGATGTTGATCATTAGTAAATTAATTATATTTGAAAAATAAGTATTAAAGTATACTTTAAGATTATGACTTAGTCCTATACATTTTATTCTAACATTTCTTCCATTATATTTCTTTCAGAAAAATTTCTTGAAATTAATTCAAAATCATTATTATTTAATGTATTAAAATTATTATATTTTAGTATTATTATGTTACTATTAACGCAAATAAACTTTTTCTTTCAGTTTAGAGATTTTGTATTATGTTTAGAAAATTTGTCGGTGTTTCCATAGGATTACTTATGAATTAAATGAAAAATTTAAAAAAAAATTTAGTTATTTTACCCGATGAACTTTTCCAGTTAAAATTATTATGAGTTCTAAACTGTTTATCAGGAAACAGTATACATATTGTAAATCTCATACATTAAATATTTAAAAAAAGTCCTTTTATCCAAGTATTTTGTGTAAAACAAATGAATTAAAAATTATCACTGAGAAGAATATAAATTTAAAACTTTCTTATTTATTTGAAATGTCTTCACAGGTGTATCTTCTTAAGTTTGGCAATATCAATTTTCATCCAATTTATTCGACGAAATTCAATATATTCCGTTCATGCAAGAATAAATAACTTTCCTATAGATTAAGTTTCCTCTCTCGCCTACGAAATACAATAACTTTTTGTCATCAAAACGAATATGTTTTTTGCTAGCATTATAATGCAAAAAAATATGTCTGAATTCAATTGGAAATATGTCTTTAGAAACAAAGAAGTCACATATTGTTGTTGACTTCTTCATATATAATAACTTCTTGAAAAATATTTCTAAAAATGGTGTAATCTATAGGTACACACAAATTAAATTATTCATTAATTAATATACACTTTTAATATGATCAACTAAGTACATAATCTATCTATTGAAAATGATAAAATCAATTAATTAAAAATGAATAATATTATTAATAAATATAACAACACACACAAAGTTCAATTTGGCTTTATATTTTCAATTTACGATTTTTTCATAATTCTAAATTAGTGTACTTTCATCAAACATAAAGTGAAGAAATTTGTTTTGATTTTAGTTCCTGAAAACTAACACGGATTAACAATCTTTCTCTGACTTCACCTTTCTCGTCAACAGACCAAACGGAAAATTAATAATTTCTCACATACAGTTTTGGATTTGCTTCATTGCAATTATCATTTACTTTTAACGAATTTATGTTTATTTTTAAAACTATGATTTTTAACACAAAATAATAATATTTGATTCATTTTCTGATACAATATAATATTTTAAAGTGTACTATAAATGGTAATATAAAGTATAAGAAATGTTACCAAATTTACTTAAATGAAAACTATTAAAAATTGAGTTATATAGCATTTTAAATAACTATTTTTCAAAATTGAATGCAAATTTACATGTATTTAATTCATTTGTTTCACACAAAATATTTCACTTTATTTACATCGTTATAGGAAAAATCTTTATTTTGCTTGTCAACCGAATTTTTGTCCCGGTTTAAATTGTTAACGGTTAGAAGAAATGAAATGAGACTTATGTCTGGATAACTTCAAATAAAAATTATGTTTCATTTTAATTAGTGTTAATTAGTGTTTAATTTTAATTAGTGTCAAATTTTGATTAGTGTTTATAATTAATTTAAAAGATAACTAACGCTGATTTGAATGCCTTAAAAATGCTTAAATATCACAAAGTAAAGCTGAACATCAGAACTCTTCTCGCTTCAAGAAGTGTTTGGTCATTTTTCGTTTTCAAAAAAGTGGTATTTATGTTTAACCACTTGGAATGGAGAAAAAATATTTAAAGAACATCTGATACTCTCTTTTTTTTTCTACATTTTCTTTGTGTAATTATTAAAAATTACAATGCTAACTATTTATTTTTTCAATTTTTGGAAGAGTATTGTTTTTGTTCTTTGCTGCGAACTGGTTTTCGCCTTCCCAAGATATACATTGAAAAGAGAGAAAATTGTCTTGATTTCTTTATGTAATATCTTTATAACAAAATAAAATTTTCATGCATTCTACCTCTCATCTGATTTGCTTTTAGATAATCTGTATGTGAGACTTCGCATGTTTTCTCATGCAACAGATCAGTTGGCGTCTACAATCCGATGACAGACTGAACCTACTCTCACCTGAGAATAGTACGCATGCCCAGTCCTGTTCAGTCCAATTGCTATGCTCACAACACCATTGAAAACGGGCAGTACGGTGCTGTCTGGTCTTTGGGACACACACAACAAGTCTGTGGGCTTATATTCCTCCTCCCCTCAAACGTCTGGCAACAGTTTTTTGGGAAATCTGCTTTCCTGAAGCAGCAAGAAACTGATTTGTCCCCGGCTTAGCTGTGGTGCGCCTGTTTCTTTTTGCTGATAAGACGATATATCTGTCTTCTGCAGGCGTCGTACTTCTAACACGACCTCCCCCATGTCACCTACTACACATTCCAGTTGCTTTAAATGACTTCCACAGCCGTGAAACAATGCTGTGAGCGATGTCGAACTCCCTGGCAACATCTGTTATTTTTCACCCTTCTTCGATCTTTCCAATCATTTGGCCAAGCATAAAATCATCTAAGTGATGTCAGGAGGACATGCCGAAAATTTCAAGTTCGTCTAGTAAATCTTTCCTGTAAAACTTTAACTTGAAACAACAACTGTCCACAAGCGTCAAAAGCCCTAAATATCTTATGAACGCTATCACGTGATGAACAGACGTGGAAAAAAATTTTGCATACGCATACTTCTTCTTACTATATCCCGCACTTATTCTAATTTTCCACATTTTGCTTCCTTTCATTTTGTGGTTACTATGGATGATAGTGTTATCCATCCTTAGCTATTCTCCAGCAGTGTATATACAGCTTTCGTGTGCATTAAATGAACATTTGAGCAACAGGAAAATCAAAGCAACATTCTAAGAAATGATATGAGGATAAAATGTTCATGTATAATCTGCATGTATGTATAAGTCATTTTCTATGATGAAAAAAGATGATATTGTTTTCTCAATAATAAGTGAGATAGGAAATACAAACAAAAATGTTGCTTATATATGCATTTTATTCGATTGGAACAATGGCAATTAAAAGTTTTTCTTTCTTTCTTTATTTTTTTTATCCGAAATTAGTCTTGTATTAATGGTTTCAAGTTGAATTAAAGCTCACCTCACCATATCGTATTTAAGCCAATAAGCTATTACTTTACATTCATTTACTGATAGATTTTTAAAATAAGTTAACTTAAAATTTCGCAAGAAGTTTAAAACACTTAATATGAAACATTATTATCCAAGGAAATATGCTTTTTTTGGTTTTTTAAATTTATACTTTACAAATTAACTTGGTACCGAATGTTATACGCAATATTTTTAAATTTATTTGAGCGATATAAAATTAGATACCTCGCAAGAAACATTTACTTATATGCATTAACTTACATACATTAATTATGCAAACGTATTCTTAGCAAATAAAATTATAAATTTAATAGATTAATGGTCATTTCAAAGAATTGAATTAGCAGAAAATCGTAGAATTGTTAAAATGATGTTGTGAAACTAATTATTTAAAAGCAAATTGATAAATCACTTATTTATGTGATTCATGAGAAGCAGTGAATCTATAATAATTTTTAATTTGTACAAATATTCCATTGTTATGAATACCTATTTTGGGAAAAATGCTGGAAATTAATTGAATAAGTAAGAAGAATGGACCAAAGTCTATTTTAATTTCCATCCTGTTAAACATTACACATTATCAAAATTTATGATAAATGTTACTTATTATATATAGTACTATGAAACTTTTTTTTCAAATGTGAAAGTTATTTTCTTGACATTATTTAATGAATCTGAATATTTTACATATAGTAATGGAGGAATATTGTGTATAATCATGGATTGTGTGTATGATGAATAGGGTATGACTTAGCTGTTAACCTCAAATATTAATATGTTTCATACATTTAAATATTATATCTAAGTAACAAAGGGATGGCAGACTATTTGATAAGTTTCTTATCAATTTAATTTGAAAAATCTTTAATTTCTCCTGTTCTAATTTTCTGATGGCAATTTCAAGAATATTGCCAAGCAAAAATGTTTATATATGTGGAATTCAAAAGATGACCCTAAGAATTAACAATTAATTATTTTGTAATCATTCACAGAAATTTGAACTTTTCCTTAAGAAATTATAAAATAACATTTATACCAACTTATATCGTTAAAATTTTAAAGGATGCGTTTTATCCACTTCTGACTTTGTAATAATTTAATATAGTGAGGATATTAAATGTATATATTTAAGAGAATCAATATTTTCATATTAAAACTATTATTGTATAAATTATTAAACTATTTTGTGTATTAGTTTGCCATTTACGTTTGAAATCACGGATTTTGTGTTTTCTGACTTGTTGTTCGTAAATACATACTTCCAATGGGTAAACAATTTCAAATTACCCAATATAATTAACATAGAATATTTTCAAAATATATTTTTAAAATAAATTAGAAATTTTAAATACAATATGGTGCTCAAATACCTAAAAAGATATTTAGTTAAATATTGTTTCTATTTTTTCTTGTGAAAATTTAAAAAAATGTCTTAATGACAATTAAAATTGACAAAGCTAATAAATATATTTGAAATCTTTTTTAGAACATTATGGAATAAGTGATGTAATTATAATTAATCAAGTTTATGCTAAACTTACAAAAATTCAAATGTATGCTAATATTACAATTATAACTAATAAGAAGGTTATATATAGTATTAAATATTACTAAAATATTATGCATCCATAGTTGTATTTATGTATGGATGGTAACTTAAGGATAAAATAGAATAAAAAATAGGATGAAAAGGAACTATTTAAGAAATTATGTTTTCCATTTTGTTGTAAATAGAATCATATTCAAAAATATCATTTAAATATTGCTTAATGAAAAACTTCGATTTTCATTTATATTTGAATATAAACTTTCGTAATATACATTAGCTGAAATAATCAGCAAAATATACTCCCCAGTCTAATGTGGTTTAATATTTATTTGGTAGTTCCAATTCATTGTACTTGTAGTTTTGTAGAATTTATGGACAGAAAATGAAAATAATAGTATAGACTTCACTCCCATATGTATTAATTTTGGATGATTTAGTTTTATAAATGTCAAAAAAAGCTATGCCGCTAAATTAAAAATGAATATGTGCGTCATGGATAAATCAAGAAAGAAATTATTTATTTTACTGTTGTAAATATAATTTTATGTAAAATTTAAAAATGTTTTTCATAAGAGTAATTGTTATATAAATAAATATTTAGAATTGCTAAACGGTAATACAAGTCACAATATAAGATAAAGTAATTAAAGGTGCATTTGCAAGTTTTTGAAATTTGGAAAATAATTACCATAAATTATTTTGCTCCTACTTTACTAACTTTTAATCCTATATTCCTTTCTTTTCTATTCCTAGAATAATTTTAGAGGATATTTATAGATTGGAAGTATAAAGAAATCAACTAATATATTTATAATGTATACATATATTATTTTTATAATATTTAATGAATTTATATTCATTTCGTTAAGTGTGAAATTTTGTTTCTTTATACCAAGAATCTAATTGAATGATATTCTAAGAATTTACGAAAGTATTTTAAAGTAAAATTTTAAATTTACCATTTAAATATTTAAAAAAAACCCCATTGAACAAGAGCAAAGAGTATAGATTAAAAGTCATAAAAATATCGAAACTGTAATATCTTACTTTTCTAATATGTATTGGACGATTATTTTAATTTTGGAAATTAAATGAAAATTAAAAGGAAAAAAGAATTGATGTGTATGAGATACCACACGTATGCACAAACGAAAAGTTTTATTCATGAGCAGAAATATGTAAAACTGATTGTTATGCGTACTAATGAAAAATTTACAGTTAAAAAGAGATGTTATGTACACTTCTGGCCACCGTAAACTCCTGAAGGAAGCATGCAAATGACACGAAATTTACAAAATGCAATGGAGGTGAGATATGCAAATGATTATGATTTCAGCGCAGATCTACATCACGCGCGCCTGTAGCGACACTTCATAGTGCTATTTAAGGCTTGGAGATTTCATCAATTTCAAGTTCGCCAACTGTGTTTTTCTTGAGGGTAAAAAAAACAATCAATGATTTCTTGTAGAAAACAGATAACATTTTTGTGATCAAGTACCAGAGTTCGACAGAGGAAGAGGATACTAGCCTACCGAGATTGTGGATTAACTTTCAGGGAAATCGGAAGTCGTGTTGGACGAATCCAAACAACTGTAATGCGGATATGTGATCGTTGGATGCAGGAGGTTACGACAAGTTCGCTTGCATCCACCTCAGTGCAATTTTCACGTAATGACAGGCAAGATGTGCCCATGGCAGTGACGGATTGCTCAGCCGCATCACCAACCATATAGCACTGAACATTCAGTCTGTATCGCCTGCTCCAGTGTCTGCGTTACCATTAGACGCAATTACAGCAGGATAGTCTGTGTGCAAGACGTCCATTGCTTCGTCCCATTGACTCAGAATCACAGACGTCTCCACCGCCAATGGTGGGATGAAAGAAGGATGTCGATGGCAAAATGGATTGAAATTGTATTTAATGACGAATCACACTTCTGTTTGCAACACCATGATGGTCGCATTCAAGTCTGGAGACACCGTGGAGAGAGAATGCTGAATAGTTGCATTATGCACCGCCACAATAGTCCTGCATTATTATTTTATAGTTATTATGGTATGGGGCGGTATTTTATATCACTCTCGTACTTCTCTAGTACGCATTGCCGGTACTTTAAACAGTCATCACTACATTTCTGAGGTGTTGCAGCCAGCTGTTCTTCCTTACCTTCTGGGCTTACCCACGGTCATATTTCAGCAAGATAATGTGCGACTACCCCTGCATTGTCCAATGTTATGCATTGTCCAATGGTTCTTCCTCAACCACCAGATTGAATTACTACCCTATCCAGCTCGCTCTCCAAATCTTTCACCGAGAGAAAACATGTGGTCCATGGTTGCTCAACGTTTGACTCAGATTAAATCCTCAGCTGCCATACCAGATCAACTTTGGAATGTATGGAAGCTGCTTGGTCTGATGTACCCAAGAACACATCAAAATTATCTTTGAATCAATGCCGAGGCGTGTGGCAGCTGTGATCTCCAACAATCGCGGCTATTCTATCTACTGCTTTTAGCAGGAACCACACTTCATAGAAGTCTAAAATACTAATCACTTGATACTTGGTCTCAACATAATATCTATAAAATAAATTTTGTTGTGATATATCTTGTCTTTCTTCGTATTGCAATTTGGCCTGCAAGAAGTATAGTTAAGAACACAAAATGCTTTTTATAGTAATATAACGCCCTACAAATTCAATGAATTCTTACCTTTTAACTGCCTTTTTTTTAATATGAATGTTTATGAAATGCCTCACAACATACTTGAGAATCACTTAGTATGTTTCTTATGAGGACAGTAAATTTTCAAAATATGCAAAAACATCAAAAAATCTATTTTTTTCTTTTAGTCTATAAAAAATATGAAATGAATGAATGTATTCTCTACATTATGGAAAAAAATTCTCTCTCTCTCTCTCTATACATACATACATACATACATATATATATATATATATGTGTGTGTGTATGTGTGTGGTGTGTGTATGTGTGTATATATAATTGGAAGAATATTTCTGTATTTAAACAGCAGGTTTTTTAGTATTACACATTTATTGTATATTATAATTTCTTTTATTGCCATAAATTACTTTCCAATTCAAATTTTAACTTTTAAGCATCACATTTTAAGAAGAACATATGTGCTTCTTATTTGTTCTAAATTTCAAGCTAATTGGATAAAAATTGAAAAAATTAATTTTGAAAGTCCACTGTTCCCTCAATTCAGATATTATAATTCAACTGAAATTAATATTTCAGTTTATAAGTTATCTCTGGTAAAATTTATTTATTTCAAAATATTTCTTTCCTTAGAAGAGCTGACGTACTATTAATTGAAGAAAATATATATGCTGCTCCTTGTTTTAAAGAAGGAACTGTATAGTTAATTTTGAAAGAATCAAAATTAATTTGGCCTAAAGATGCATGCAATAATTAATGTGTGATTAAGCATTTTTTAAAGTAAATGATACATTGAAGCCATTTACTGATTCACAGCTTTTTCTGTCGTGTTGTGTACTTAATTAGTTAGGACTGCAATCATATATGAAATTAAACATTCAGTTTTTAAATCGTTGATACCTTCTATATAAAATAGTGAATTTCTTCTGCGAAGGTATAATTTATTAACAAGTAGATTTTTACTTTTGTCTTTTAAACAGAAAATTAAATGTTGTTAAATAATAAAAAAGTATACTTTGCAATCTAATTTTTTTTAAAAGTCACCTAGACTATAATTTAAATATTTACAAATATATTCGCTTCACTGTTCACCTTTACAAGAAAGTAAAAGAGCAGGATATTCTTCAATATAGGAAATGACAAATCCATTCATCCCGATTTAATTTAGAAGGAAGTACATTCTTCCTTTTGTAAGAACTGCTTTTAAAGCTTTTCCTTTTACAAACCATTTACGTTTGTCTTCGACAAGAGGGATTTTAATAATACAACTTCTTTTAAAGTCGCTTCGTTAAAAATCTGTCTCAAAGTAAGTGTTTTTGAATTTGTTTTCGACTGCTGTGTCTTAGTAAAATTACAAAGAGTGCCTTTTATTTCTTCAAAGCTGCAAGCTCTCTGATACTTTGTATTTTTCTCAAGTTTCTGTTACAATTCTTAAGTCTTTTCTTATATTTAAACTCTTCATGTGTACTTTCTTATATTATGGAAATATTTTTTGTTTTATCTTTTAGAGCAAATCATGTTATGAATTGCATTTTAGATACAGAGCGGTGAAATAAGAATGATTATTTAATTGTTCACGAAAAGCAGTAGTTTTACAATAATTTATCAATGCGTGATTTAATCATATATTAATTTAAAAATTAAAAAAAAAACCTTTAGAATATAACATAAGTTGTCGAGCTATGAATCTTTTTTATTACTACGCATAATCATTCTAAAATTTTGATTATTTTACTGTCCTTATTAAAACTGTGAAATGTTGTCCAGAAAATATAAAAACTATTAAAATTTAAGCAGTTTCATTTTGAAGATGCAGATTAGATTTAATTATTTAAAATATAAATGTGTCATTGTAAAAAGTATTTGAAAGCTGTTAAAATAAAATTAATGAAACAACAAACATTTTTTTGAAACTGTAGAAGGAGAAGAAAATGAAAACGATAAAAATTTTTATAAATTACTTAAAATTTTAAAGTCAAATTTTCAAATAAACAACTAATGAAATGAATTTATAAACTGTGTGATAAATTACTCATACTGAAAAATCTATCAAATTGGCTAATACTATTAAAGTAATGGTAATCTAATTACATAGATGAAACCAGGAAATAAATTTTAATTTTATCCCATTTGAATTTTCTTTTATTTGCTCTTCATACCCATTGATTACTGTTAATAACATTCCCCAAAGAAAATTTTTTGCCAGCAACTCCTTAAAATTTTATTCTGGTGTAGGGTAAATAAATAAGCTTTTCAAAAAGTAAGAGACTTATATCATGATCTCCCCTAAATTCCTTTATTTAAGGCATAGTTACATTTTTCCTGAAAATCATTTTTATTAATAATTCATTATTAGCTTTAAAATATCCACTATTGGTGTTTATTAATATCTTAGTTTTTTTTAAACTTTTATTTATTTAGAATTTTTATATTTATCTTATTAACAAGGAACTAATCTTTTTGAGTCAATTATTTATATACATATATAATTACTCTAATCAATACTTTCGTCCACAAAATCATCATCAATTTGGTTAATTATAGAGTTCATTAGTAAAAAATAATTTTCTGACTGTAGTTACATTTTCAAATAATTGCTGGGCAAACTTTAAAGCAATTTGGTATTTTACAAATTATGTATATTAGACATGCTTTTAAATGCATTGTATACTTTTTCTATATGATATGTTTACTTCGACACTGACTTTATAAAAATTAATCATTAAAAGGATGTAAGTTTAGCGCAACGTTGATATGAAAAGAAGTAAGTCGAAATATAACAAAACTTTTTGGTATTATTGTTATTTAAAATAGATTTTTATACATTCTTTTTTGCTTACTTTATTTTCAATTTAAATAATGCAAACATAAAAAATATGCTCAGGATAAGAATTTTAATGATTCCTATCCATAAGAAATAAATTATCAAAGAAACAGAGAAGTATCCATATATTTTTGTTTTTCACAAAAGGAGTTTTCTCAGAGATGATATAACGGCATAATTAATTCCTTTTTAGAGATGAGATGATATGCTTAGCTGATAGAAACTTCAAAATAAATTTTAATCACTAATATGTTCGTAAACTGTTATATTTTTAGACATATGAAGATAGTTTTAATCAATTAAATTGCGATAACATTTTCTCAACTCCTGGAAAAATATGAAATTTTGGAAATGTGTTTTGTGTAGATACAGGAATATTTATTTAAAAATATTTTGCAGATTTCCATAGAAAAATATTTTTTAAGTGTTAAAAACATTCCAAATATTTTGAAATTTTTACTAATGTTTATTTGATATGGTTATTGAAAACTTACACAAAAGCTTTCTACTTACCAATCTATGATTAAAAAAAAATAACTATCTCGAAAAATATTTCAAGGTAAACTGACGAACATCAAGCTATATATTGCCAGTATATTAATTTATTTAGTTTATTATATAGAGAAATAAATAAATAAACTAATTAATAAAATAATAAATTAATTATTAATAAATAAATTAAGATAAGACAAATAATACGATTTTCATATTTTTGATCGTATAAAGATCGTATTCAGGTTTAATTTTTCATAACGAAACTTCTGAATGTGTATCTTTGATTTTTAAATTCCTTACTGAAAAAGTTTGCTAAAAAATATTTTTCTTATAACAAAAATACATAATTTTTTTATATGTTTTCTTCTTGAAACATTTTTTACGGTGTAAAAAATATTGTAGCAATTTAGAACTGATTATAATGGAACTCAGTCCAAATTAATTACAATCTGCTAATACTTCTGAAAATACATAGCATTAATAATGATTATAGAACATCAGTTGAGTGGAAAAATATTTAAGTGGGATATTAAAGAAAGTTTAATGCATAAGTAGATAAATATTTAAGAGAAGATAAATACAAAGAGGAATTAATACTTAAATTACTGTAAAAAAATATTAGACCTTTTTTGGCTTTTGGGTACTTTTCTTTAATTTTGTGGTGTTAAACACGTGCATGATTAGGCAAATGATCAGTGACCGAAAGAAACTGGTTTTCATAGTCATGAAAAATACTCTAATAGTACATTTCAGCTCATAAGGGAAAATCAAAACCTAAAAAGTGAATGTTGCAGAAAATAATGCTCTAGGCTATTTCACTTCTCTATAATTCATTAATAAGAGTTTGTTGTATTTAAAAAAATCATGCGGTGAAAAAAGTTTCATTATAAGGATATGATTACAACAATAGAAACCTATGAATTAGAAGTTTTCAGAGATTTTGCTTCATTGAAACTTATATGAATTTTTGGAAGATAATCTGTATTGTAGAGGCTTAAATGTGTTGTATACGTAAATAAAATTAGGAAAATAGCGTAGCAACAAATAAATATTATTGTTACAATGCTTTTTTTTAGTGAAAATCTAAGGGTAATTTCAAAAATATACTTATATTCTATGCCAGTATATATACTTAATCCCAACATTAGAATCTTACAGTATAAACACCATGAAATTATTTCTTGATTATAATTTGTTTTTATTTTAACAAAACGAAATGAAGGTATTTTAATTCTTCCTAAAGATTATGTGGATAACAAATGTTAGATTAGAGCAGTTATTAAAAATCATAGTGCATTAAACTGATTCATGTGTAAAAATTCTATTGTAGTTAAAATTTAGGGAAAGCATTTATAAAAATTCTATCAGTCTAACACATAAAGTGTACACATTTCTCAGTAAAGTATTTTTCTCATAAGTTTTATGTTTTCAGTAACTATTCTATGCCTGCAATTTATTGTGAATAAACTATTACTTGGTATATTTTAAGGATAAAAAAATTAGACCCATAGTGAAAATATAGTTTCAAGTGATAGTTAATAGTTTCCATAATGTTCTATATATAGCCTCAGTAAGAGAGAATTGGAAATCCAACTTTTATCGGAAGTTACAAGACTGCCTTGAATTGAACAACTGATGTGTGATTACTTTTGATTTTTTAAATGGTAACTAAAGGGAAACCTATTAAAATCTCATTTACGATAGTATTATACATAGTAAATAATTAAATCCACACAACGCTTAAGTCTAATAACATTACTTACGAATATATGTTATGACAACTTTCTCGAAGAAAATTCTGAATTTAATGAGATAGTTGCGAAAATTTCGAGTCACTACAAATTTTTAACTGATATATTGTTAAAAGAAATTAAGATCTTTCTTTGTTTATTTATTTTTATTTAAATTAACTGAAAGCAAATTTCTAACATACACAACATTCTAAAAGAATTAGATATTTGGAAACCAAACCAGTTATTATTATTTGTACATTTCTTGGAATGGCAGAATTTTTTTCTTAGTAGTATGCCATTCAATTATTAAGGTCACAACAACGCATTATAAGCTAATTGATTAGATTGATATACAGAAGAAATGCAAAGAATCCTATGATGATTTAAAAGCTGTGGAGAGATATAAACGCTGATGTATCAAAGGGTTATTCCTGAAATTGAATGATAGTTATGAATAGCAATTAGAGCGTTCCGTGTGTTTTATTTTAATTTTCCATCCAATTAGAATTTTAAAATTAATAAGAATAAAACCATAACATTAGATTCCAATGAGAAAATAAAAATTGTAATAAAACCACTTTGACTAATAAAACTACTTTATTAGAATCGTTAATAACTTTATATAATTATTTTTAAATTTGTCACACAAATGTATATTAATAATTAAGTATATTTCATGAAATGAATTATGCTATTACTCAATTTTTTTTTCTTGTCAAGTATTATTTAGAAAAAAATATGCATGATATCCTTCTATTTGGTACTCAGATCATACCATTATTATTTTTAAGTGTTTAGTAATTTCCTTTATAGTGTTTCTTAACTTTATTTCATTATAATTATTTAAGGATAAAATGATTTATCTATTTTTTTGAATGTACCTGTATTAAAAGAAATTCTTTTCGAGAGTTTTCTTATGGAAGAAAATTTATTATAAAGTGAAACAAACTAGTTATTTTTCTGTAACAGCTTTTATCAAGGAGGAAACATTTTTTATTCGTCTTTCAATCAAAAATTTGAAGTACAGAAAAATGAAAAGTATTAATTGGGGATCAATTTTATTTTACCTAGCCCTCTTGTCAAGTATAATATTAATGTTTTTAACTTCTTTCCATATATTCTAACGAGAATTGTTAACCATTATAATTAAACGAGACTCATTTTTTATTAAAATGATTAACCATTCAGAATATATAATATTGTTAGTAAACTATTATTACCTGTCACTATCAAAATAAAAATACTATGTTAATATAGCGTTAAACTTGGTACCAACAATAAGGAGTAAAATTTCTCTTTCTTGTTACTTACCAATTAGAGTTAGTTTAAAAGTTTTATGGGTAAAAGCAGATAAATTTCTTTTATTAAGTTATTTAAAAGTGAAGTAAATTTTAGTGTCAATTGTTCACAAATGGTAGAAAATTGATAAAAATTTTAGATTAAATCTAGGGAATGCTATTGAAATATACAAATCTTATGGGTAATTAAACATTAGCATAAATGTGCAAATAACTTAAATTACAATAAGTAATATATAATTATTTTACAATTTTTATTTGAATCTCAAAATATTTTACATACATTTTGAGAAGCTTTGGACATATGTTACCAGAATAATTAAACTTCTATATATAATATAAAAAAGGCCCGAAGTTTATCTGTAATAGTATTATCATACTTTTTTTGTAAATAAGAATATACTGAAATCAAAAATAACTTTTATATTATGATTAAAATAACTAATAAAATAAATCTGTGACTTTCTCAAATATTTCAGGTAAACATATTTCATAACATTCATAAATGAAATATAATAATTATGAAGTTTACAAATGGTTTCTTACTTTAAATTTTTTGTTTTAAGATAAGAGATAAAAATAACTAATGGACAATACATAAGCAAAACTTAATGTCATATCTTGAACAATTATTTATATTGTTATAGCATAACCCCTCATCGAATATGTAAGTATTAAAAATTCTGTTAAAATGTAATTGCTAATCATTAATTTCATTAAATACTTAATGAAATTATTGCTTAAACTTTAGTATGAAATAAACAATATGCAATTTATTCCTATTTACAAACTTAATAGTTAACTTGTGTTACTTGCTAAATGCGTGTATAGCCTTATCGATTGAATGATTTATTGTCTCATATTTTCATCTCACCTTATTTCGCACACCTATATTCACTATCATTCTCATTTACCCATGTGTGCACATGCACTTAAAAAACATGTAAATACATGCTTAATGAGCTATACAAATACAAGCACAGAAATCTAGCTATTGGATTATGAAAAATGCGAACCATAATTGTGGTTGCTTATATCGTAGTTAAAATAATTTGTGAGCATAGAAAATTAATAGTTTTGATTTTATTTATAATTCACAAAATTAATATTGTTTACTTAACTTTTTGGAGAACAAGTTTGATAAAAATAGCAAGTAAAAATCTTCTAGAACATTAATTAATATTTAGAAGAATTTAAAGATAGTTTAGTGTTAACATTTATGCTTTAGAAAGGATTGAAGCTTAACTATTTAATGTATTATAATTATTTAACCGAATTCATTGAAAAAAAATCTAGCAATGCAACTTCTGAGTTTGAATTTCTATGCCTTCAACAAATTTTAATTAATCTCATATTAACTCATTCTAACAATCTTGTATTTAATCTCATATGCATATACAGGTTTTCTATTTATTTATATGCATAGAAAAGAAAACACACACACATGCACACATAAATTTAAAAAAAGCATTATATTAAGTTCAAATAAATTAAATTAAAAATTACAAGTCACTCACACATTAAAACATTAAATTTTTTATTTTATTTAATTTTTTATTTTATTATAAAATTCTGTTTTATGTGGTAATTTAATGATGAATGTACATTTATATAGTAAATAATAAATATTTTTAACTTTTATCATATGCTAGAGAATGAAAAATATATTATTAAATTCGAAAACTTGTTATATATATATATATATGTACATACATACACATACATACATACACATACATATATATATATATATATATATATATGTATTTGTATGTATGTGTATGTATGTATGTATGTATATGTATGTGTATGTATGTATGTATATGTATGTATGTATGTATATGTATGTATGTATGTATATGTATGTGTATGTATGTATGTATATGTATGTGTATGTATGTATGTATATGTATGTATGTATGTATGTATATGTATGTATGTGTATATATAACTAATAATACAAATTATAGCTCTAGCACATTTTATATTTTTAGCATACACTTCTGTTGTTTAACAAAATATTCCAGAACTAAAATGCAAGTGAAATTGAATTCTAAATATAAATAGATTAGATCTTGTAAGAACTTTAAATTGTATTTAAAAGGAAAAATATGAACACAGAAATGAGTAAAGAAATAAATAGTATGTTTTTAGAAAAGTAATCACACACACATAAATCTTTCATAAAATGGAACCAAATTCCATAATTTTCGAAAGTGTGATGGATTCATAATAAAATCATTATTTGATTTTTGATTTTTCATGTTTCAAATTACATAGTCTTGTAAGGGAATATATGTTTTGAATTGCTTCCAATAGATTACTCATATACTAAATTTTGTCTTTGCATAATTAGAATGAGGAAAAATCATTGCACTTATATAATTTTAAATGTCAAATTGAAATACATTTAAATACACAGTAATTGTGTTAGTATTATTCTTTTATCTGAGACTATTATACATTTAAATTGTCTTCAGTATATATTAATACATTTAAATTGTCTCCAATAAAGAATTTTCTCTTTGTATCAGAATTTAAAAAAATTCTATTTTAATATTCAATTAATTTGCCTGTATGATGTGTAGTTTTAAACGGAAATAATAAACATTAGTCTGTGCATATTATAGAATTTTATCAAAAAGTAAATAAATTTGCAGAGGAAAAGTTTTCTCATTAACTTGAATTCTGTAATAAAAATTATAAAATATAAAACTTTTTATAATTGACTACTAAAAATGCAAATAATATTTCTCCCAAATAGGCATATTGATGTACGATAGAAATGTGCAGATAATTTATTTTATTTTTTATTTCATATTAAATTTTATGTACTAATTTATGTAAATTATTTATACAAAATATAAATGATAAATGAATCCCTCTAAAATTTTCAATACAGAATTATTATTATATTTTTTTATAATTAATGATATATTGTAATGAGATATTTCTCTGGAAATGAGAAACATTTTTATAAAGCTAATTGGTTTAATATTGAAATTCTATTAAATATTTCAAGAAACAAATTTATATAATAATACATCAATGTTATGTTATCGCGTAAACTAATTTACGAATTTGATGATTTTATTTGACTAGTAAGAATTACATGATTTTTTTTTGCATGGTTTTGCATGCTTTTTATTTAGATACATAATATTCAAGAGAAATAGGGTATAAAAACTTCAAAATGTGTTTTTTTTGCTTTCTATAAAATATTAAATAATTTATTTCTAGAACAAAATTGTCACAATTATGCATAAAATTGTAGTTATTACAAAATAATTAATGTTAATTTTATTGAGCTAATTTTTTGGAGAATAAAATTAGTAAATAATCATTTTCATTTGTAGGATTTTATTTGATACTTAGGAAAATATACCAAATATTAAATTTTCTTAGTTTATGAATTCTTACTATGTGTATTATAATTGCAATCAGTTGTTTCATGCTTCATTTTTGAAATGTATTCATTTGTATTAACAAAATATTAAAATTTCAATACTTATAAACTAAAACATTTTTTTGTTATATTCATTCTTTTTGCTTACAATGCTTAAGTAATTTTTAATATTTTTGTCCAGAAGTAATACTACGACAAAACTTTATTACTTTCCATTAAGGTAATTTTTATTTATCGTAATAAGATATTAGCCTGCAT
Source organism: Latrodectus elegans (assembly GCA_030067965.1). Lineage (NCBI taxonomy): Eukaryota > Metazoa > Arthropoda > Arachnida > Araneae > Theridiidae > Latrodectus > Latrodectus elegans. The sequence continues at coordinate 73,796,408 of CM057817.1, read as the reverse complement.
TATTATGAAGATATAAAAAGTGCTTATCTGTATAAATTCTCTAAATAGCAATAAGCATTTAATATTTCATGATGAATTAGTTTTCATAAGGAAAATGCATTCCTATGAAATAATATTGAGATATCAGAAGTCTAAATGGAACCAACATTTTAGAGAATCAATGTTCACTAAAAATGAAAGAAGTTGACCACAAATGTCCATAATATTTTTACATCTTTCTACTTTTATGAAACCTTTATGAATGAATTTATTTGCATTATGATAACTGATAAATAAGATAATACTGGAAACTTGGTTATAAATTCATTAGTAGATTTTTCATCAATAGATTTTCATCAAGAATATCATTACAGACCAAGCCCCATTGTCAAATGAATCTTGATATAGAAGTTGTAAGAGAAGTAATCGTGGATAAGATTACCTCCTTACCAAATTTCTCGAAGGAGTGTTAAGCGAACAGTATGAAAATTTCTCTCTGTAGAATTAAAACAGCTGTCAGAAGAATACTGTAATATGATTAAATTGCATTGAGATGAAAACCATAAATTTGCAGCAGGCACTCAAGCATCTATGATTAAGTGAAATGATATTCGAGCTACTGGAAATTTCCAGTTCTATCATTGTTTCTGTTTTGAGGCTTCTGTATTCTTCATTATGATGCATGTAATTTTATGAACAGAGTGTAATAAATACATTTATTCTTCAAATTTATGTCCCTTTTTTCTTACGTTTTTTGCTCATACTAATTCGCTCTTTCATTGTGTTCTTCTAATCTGTAACACAATAAAGTTATCACAATCGTGATTAAAGAAACTAGTACTAAAGGAAACACTAAAATAGTGGCAATTAGAGTGAAATACAGCAGACTCAGGCAGGTACACACACACAGTCTTCCCAAAAGTGAACATACAGCGACTGGTTGGCCACCAACAATTGGATCAATTCTTTACCGGCCAAGGCCAATTCTCCGGCTTCATTCATGAGTTAGGGAAAGCCACAACCACGAACTGCATCTATGGGGAAGAACAACACTACGCATTTGACTGCCCGCTCACAGCATAGCTACACCTAACAAACAGAAGCGAACCTCCCAACATAGAGTGATTTTAAAATCACAAATAAAACAACCCAAACTAAATTAATTAATATCATCAAGAAACTAACAATTATCAAACCGATGGTGAAACTTATAGACAACGATTAACACTCCCAGTGCTCTCAATCACACACACAAACAAGAAGACCAAAATTACCTTATTGAGGATTACAAGGTCAACACACAAACAGAAAAATGGCAGATCTCACCAACTTCAGGAAAAAGCATGTCTCACCCACTTGAAGGGCAACTCTACCATGTAGTGGAGAATGAGATAACCACGGACATGACCAAGCAATGAATCCCATCACCGAAGACCATAAGAACCACACAGAACCAATAACTCGGATAAAAAGGAACTCATGCTACACTAACGTGACTACAATTAAGAAGAAATTGATGTCAGAGCCTGGATGAAGACGGAAACCGTGAATGCGTGTCTTACTCGAACCTTAGTGCAATACCGTTCCGGCAAAAGTGATAATCTAGAGACTATAAGAAGGCGTTTGCTGGCCACAACAGTGGTTTCTCAGACGTCAAACAATCACTATACAGCTACAAATTTCAGCAAACGACGTGATTTGTTCTAATATACATAAATTTTAGTGTTGAGGAAAAGAATACTACCTCTGCCTGGACCACAGTGTCAGCGAGTGTAATTCTGACTATGCAAGTACGAACTTTGTTACTTCGTGACCAGGAAACGCCATACCGTGACTAATAACCCAACTCAACTACAGAGATAAGCCGAAAACTTGACTTCCAGGTCAATCAGGTAAGAAGACGAGAAGGCAACCACTCAGGATAAAAACAATCGTCAAAGGTTTTAGGACTGCGACTCTCCCTGTAATAGCAGTAGTCAGCTCGGGATTTTCTAGGTTCCCTCTAGCTGCACGCGAATGCTGCCTATCTTCCCAGAAACTCCCCCTAGAAGATACGTGACCATAGCCAGCTAATGTAAAGGTGAGGTCCACGCAGTGTACGTCACCTCACCCCTGGGCTTTTTGTTATTAGATCATTAGACTCAATAATCGTGGGAAGTGATGTACACACGTAGGATTAGTGGAGAGGTTCATCTGGTTTTTTCCTGTCTGGAAACCACAGTCTTTTGGAGGAGAAACCATGACATCGGCCAGCAGAGCATATGGACTAGAAACCGGCTGCTGGAGAGGTTGTGTTTTTTCTGGCCGGCAGGGGGTCCTGTGATGGGTCTCTTCACGTAGTGGACATTTTTCGCCTTACACTTGCTTCGTGAATAGGTGGTCCATCTGTGGCGTCGAAATTATGCCTCGCAGAAAACAGCGATCATTTTTTAATCAAGTATTCGAGTTTGAAAGTGGAAGGATAGTGGCCTACTGAGATTGCGGATTTCCTTTCAGGAAAATTGGTAGTCATATTGGAATAAACGAAACAGCTGTAATGCGGATATGTGATCGTTGGATGCAGAAGGGTACGACGGACCGTCTTGTTCAATAGCATCCACCTTAGTGCACCACATCCCAATGTGATATACAAATTTTGCGCATGCAATGACGAATCACTCAGCCATATAACGAACCATGGGACAGTACATTCAGCCTGTAACGCATTATCCAATGTCTTCGCTAGCAGCTACGTTATACACCGCCACACTCGTCCTGCACAGGGTATTTTGATTTGGGGTTCATAGCTGCCAACTCTACTGATTTTATCAGGAAACTCTTGACTTTTCATCATTTCTCCCAAATTCCCGATAATGTATGAAAATCTAGTAATTTTTAACAATTTCAATATAAACAAAAACAGCCGAAATTTTACTGGAAAAGTCTATCCTGTGTTAGGAACACATGTTTTAGGAGCTTAACTAGTAAAAATAGGGTGCCCATTAATACATTGATAATATATATACATACATTATATATATATATATATATATATATATATTATAAATATATATACACATTTATATATATATATTCTTTTTTTTAAATATTTTCCTCTGAGTTTTGAGTCCGCCGTTTAAGGATGGCGCTGTAACCATTTGATCGCCTAGACTTCTATGAGTGGGCAATCATATGATTAACATTGTAGATCAAGTTGCCTGTTTACATAAGCAATTCAATTATAAGTAATAGTACTAGTTATTAGTAATTTAATTTGGAAACTGTTTCCATCAAACAAAGTATTTGTCACTGAATTAAATTAATTTTTGTTTTTATGTTTATGTTTTTAGGTTTCTAAGTAATTGTATAAGTTTAATACTTATAAATTGCACTAATATAGTAAAAGTTGCTTTATAAATTTGGTATCGGGACATAAACGTTTATATTTATTGTTTACATGTAGTATATTCTATTATATTTCATAGTTTCTTTACAAGGTACATGAATAATTCATTAAAAAATTAAAATTTCATTAAAATTTAAGATCAACGCAAAATATTTTTAACATAAATCATTTTCAGAATGTATAATCTAAAGAGCAAAATTGTGTCTTTTTGTGGTACTACAGTTTTAAGTATTCTGCTTCAAGCAAAAAAGTTGCTGGTAGTGTCTCCTGATTTTTTTTTCACTCAAAATCAGTGGAATCTACTGATTTTTTCCCCTCCAAGGTTGACTGGTATGAGTGTAGTATTAGATATCACTCTCGCACTCCTCTATTATGTATTAACGGTATTTTAAACTGTATTCGCTACATCTCTGAGGTGTTGGAACGAGTTCTCTGCCCTTACCTACAAGGGTTGCCCACAGCCTTATTTCAACAGGATAATGCAAGACTACACGTGACACACTTTGTCCAATTGTTCTTTGTCAAACGTTAGATTGAATTGCTTCTCTGATGAACTAGCTTTTTCGCAGATATAAAACATGTTTTCCATGATTGGTCAGCCATTGACCCAGATTACATCCCCAGCTGGCACACCAGATGAACTTTGGCAAAATGTGGAAATTGCTTGGTCCTCCATACCCCAACAACATATACAAATTCTCTTTGAATCATTGCCGAGGCGTGTAGCAGTGGTGATCTCCAACAATCGTGGCTGCTGTATATACTGATTTTAGCAGGAACCACAGACTTCTAAGAATGTAATCATTTGATACTTGGTCAACATATTATCTATAAAATAAATTTTGTTGTGATGTCTCTTGTCTTTCTTGGTGTTGCAGTTTGGGTGGCAAGCAGAGTAAATTTGAACATTTATTTATGCTTAAGTCCATACATATAAATTCATATTTAATAGAAACATTGTATAATTTTTTATTAAAATTAAGGTTTTAGCGTGTGGCTTATTTTTCCTTCATGGGCTTGCATGATGTTTCATGAATATTATAATAAAATCTGAAAGCTTTCTAATTACGAGTTTCGGAAAGTAATTCCTTTTCTGGAAAAATAATAATTTATAAATAACACAATAATCCAAAACTTACTTTGCTAAAATGGAAATTCGATTTCCTAGTTCAATGCATTAAAAATGAATTAAGAGATGATCGAAATAATTATAGTAATTATACAAATGAGATTAAAGAATAAACATTTAATGACTTGATTTAAGACTTCCTCTTCGAATTCCCTACTCAGCTAGTTTCTTATGTGTCGGCAATTGGTGAATAGAAAAATTAAATTTCAGTGATAAATATTTAATTTCTGTGAATCACAGTTCATTAGGTCTAAAGTATCTGTTATATTTATGATATAAATTTCATTACTTTTTTAATGAAATTTAATGTAGTGTACAGTATTTTTTTAAAAAAATATTGTTACATTGAATTTTGCTCTAAATTTATTTGACAAAAAATATTTGAATTGATACTATGATGATAAATTAATTTTATTTATTTAAAATTATCGTAAATATTATATCACTTAAAAATTTTATCATTGTAATCTATATTTTTGTTTGGTTTGCTGACAAAACACTGCGATATCACTTTGATTATATATTAACTATTATTTTTTGGTTTCTGTTATATTTGAAGACACAGTTTATCAATATTAGTTATCTATATCTTTAATTTTTAGAAAACAGAACACTATTAATGCGTTTTTTTCATACCTCTGTACTACTCGTACATGCAATTGATAGTGCTCTCATTGAAAACCAAGATCCTAATAATGCCATTTAATTTGAATAAATCAAAATTTGTTATTTTGTTGGGAATGTCAAGTAAAAGTTCATTCACGAAAAAGCTTAATTGATCTTAATTAGTTAATATTTTATGTATTTTTAATAAGTATACTTCACATTATTCATTCTTAGTTTTAGAATAAGTTGTAGTTTTAAACGAATATACAAATTATTACTTAGCATTAAAAGTTATCATTTGTGTTCTTAAATTCGTGATGCATAACTAAGTAATATTTTCCTTAGAAAAACCTGCTGAAAATTGGCAAATATAGAGTGATTTTTCCCTCAAGACAATGTAACATAGATTTATTGTTCATTGAACAAAATAAAGTAAACTGATTCGTTGATTGTAACAAGGTGAGACAGCTTGATACATCTTGAGGATCAAGTTTTATATATGGTCTATCAGCAGGATTTAGAGCTTGTGTGCCACAAATCATTAATTTAGAAATAAGTCTTTTCTGTGCACTGTTTAACGAATATAAATATATATATATATATATATATATATATATATATATATATATATGCGAAATGCGAAAGAATAGCTGGCCATTTCCCTCCTGATGAAGACGTGGTCTCCAAGACATTTCCTTTTAATTTGTATCGTATATTTTAGTGTTTTCCCAATTTCATATTTCTGATTTCAATATTTTTCATGTTTTATCTTATTTATATTGGCAAATATTTCTTTAGCTGCTTTTCTCTGGCTAGATTTCCTATTTTATTGTATGGTATTTATTACTTTATATATGTATATACATATTTATTATATATGTATATGTATGTATATATATATATATATATATATATATATATATATATATATATATATATATATATATATATATATATATATATATATATATATATATATATATAAACAACATACATACACATATGCATGCAACATATGCATGCATATATATGTGTGAATAAAATTATCATTGATCACACAAAAATAGTAAATCTACAGATCTATGTAACAAAATTTTATCCAATATTATTTAATGAAATACTTAACGTAAATGCATTTATATAACGTAAATGCATATTTTCTGGCTTTATTTTAACTGCATAATGGAATTTACTAACATTTAATATAAATTTTTCAACTTTATATTTCTATATATAATTTAAACTTAAATATATACTTTTTTATATTCATGAGTTTGATAAAAGTTTACGTAATAATTTTAAATCTTTTGGGTATGATTGGATAATAATTACCAGATTTTATTTAATAAAAGTTATTAAATTATTATTTGAACAATACGGATATAATTGAATTCATAAACAGAATAAAGTGAAAATTTCATAACTGTCTGGATAATTGTTTCGAAAAATGACTACGCAAAACCTTCTTTTGTAACTTTCAAAATAATGATAGATTGCTTTACAGGTAATTTATCTAAAACTTTTATCATTAGAACTTACTTTCATCAATCAGAATTTATTTCTTATATTTCTTCATTACTTCCTTAATGTGTTAAAATAAAATACAATAAATGAAATTGAAATGAAATATATATGATATTAAATAAATGTGTGAAAAATTTCATGTTGATTTCTATGAAGTTTACTTGTTAAATAATATTTTACATGTCATAGAGAGAGAGAGAGAGAGAGAGAGAGAGAAATTATAATATATAAATTCTTATACTTGAAATATTTAATATTTGTAGATTAAATAAGTTCCAAATAAAAATAATCAGGGATATCATAAAAGAAAAAAAGGCTTTTATGACTTTTTATTATTTACATTGATACGTTTTATTTTGTTTAATAAATTTTTGTTGTGTTTAGTTTTTAAAATTGACTGCTACACATTTTAAAATAAATAATATATTTTAAGAATACTACTAAATTTATTTTTTGTTTATATATATATTTAGTCACTTGCAATATATTCAATAAAAAATAGTTTTTAAGTTTCTTAAATAGGAAACCGAAAATCTTAAAAAAATAGTATAAAAACATTTGAATTTCTACTTATAATAATCTAAAACCTGGTAACTAAAGAGAAAATTTATTAAACTGTCCTAGAATGCTCCTAAAAATTCTGTAAGTTTTTTCAATGTAACTTCATGGATTGAAGGGAATTTTTTTGAGTTTTTTAATAGAAATAACATTTATCACATAGGCACTGTGGCGTGGTAAATTTGAGATCCGTTTTACTGTCGGAAGGTAGGGAGTTCAAATTCCAATTTAAATGGATATCTTTCGCATTCACTAAAGCTGGTTGGAGCACTTTGAATAAGTCGTGGTCGCAATGTCTTCCAACTGAAATGATATCTCTTTTGGAGGCTTTTTAAATACTCAGTGGTCTTTAGCTTAGTTCATACTTTTATATAAAAAAACTCTCACACGTCTGCTGCCATAAAACTATTAATACTTCAATGAGGTCTAGGTACAGGGAAATATGCTGGTGCTTTTTACATTCATTATGTTAGTTATAGGAGCAATTATTTGTAATTAGTGTTATTTGGTTGGTGTATGTTGGTTATACATTGTTAAATAACACTTTGAAATAATTGCTTATACTTTAGAGCTTTCTAATTTAATGGGTTATTTTATAATTCCCCAAAATTCTCTCAAAGCTAATTGAAAGCTTCTTTCTGTCTTATTTTCCGTTATAAGCTCGAGCGGCTGTATTCTTTATCTAATGTACTAACAAATAAAATTTATCCACACAAAATCTATTGAACGTACAAATATCAGTGAAGAAGATTTTTTAAATTAGTCACTCTAAACTGTAAATAGAAAAAGCTTAAATTTCCAATAATTTTCATTTATTTAAATGATTTTCATACAAATGAAAAACAAATTTCGATGCTACTGTAACTAAATTTAAATAATGTTTCAACTTTTAACACATTAAATTTGAATTTTTTATTTTGTTTTTGATATATCTTAGTATATTTGGAAATATCTGTCTATTAATTATCCGCAATATGTGATGTTTAAGATCTTGAGTTTGTTTTATAGATATAATTAAGATGGATGTAAATCCCCTTTGCACAAAAATTATTTTAAATAATTCAAAAATTTTATTAAACTTCTTATAGGCAAACTTGTTATGCTTTCATCTTTCAAACGTCCTGTAGCTTAATGTTTTTTAATTATATTAAATTACATTTTATATATTATTTTATACTTTGTACAGCTGTATTTTTGACATTAAGATTTTGTATGCACATTAATAAATATTCATTTCAATATGCTTAATTTATTAAAAAAATGCGTGAAATCATTTTCAGTGCTAACTCTGGTGTCGACCTTTATACTTAAAGATAATCCATGTGAAGATTGGTTGCGTTTAAATGCTTTTCATTAGGCACAAATAGGCAGCCGGAAACTTTAAACAAACTAAAATTATTTGTAAAAGATTGCTGTTAAATTTTAATATTTAAAGGATGATTATCATTTAGGACATGCGTTTGAAAAACATGTCGCCAATTGGCAAAGAACGTTTAAAATAATGCTAACAAGAATTCTATTGAAATTTTTTATTATTCAACTAATATTTTTGAAATTTTATCACAATCTTTCTCATAGTTGCTAACTGCTTAGTAATTTTTTGTTAGAAAGTACTACAATACGCCTAAATATATTTTCAATCAAACTGTACCTTCAAAATTTTACATTTCTTAAGATGCAATCATAACAGAAAAATGCTAGAAAGTGAAGTTTCCAATTTTTTTTCGTAAAATTTATATAAACTATTTTTATTTTTAATCATATGCATAGAATATAGTTATTAAAATTTCAAATGATGTATGTTTACTCATAGTGAGTAGTTTTAAAAAGTGGAAAAAAATCAATATTTGTAACAATAATACTTCCAACAAACAAGAAGGCGGCACGGTTCAAAAATAAAATAAATATTATTATCCTTAACGAAGAGAAAGATTTACTGCATCCGCGAAGTATCTATCTATCTATCTATACATATAAAATACTACATCATTTCACTTTTCTTAATTAGACTTTTATTGACATTTGCGTGTTTCTCATTACATCAATTTTATTAATTGACAACTATGTATATCATATCTGATTATTTGAACCAAACGCTCAGTGTTATTTGCATGTTTTCAAGTTGTTTCGAAATACTATACATAACACATTTTCATTAATTTAATACATGATACATTCTCTTATTAATGAAGATTTTTATTGAAATATTACGCCTCTAAAAGTAATTTCGTGACTCATGTTTAATAAACTAAATCAGTAAATATTTGGTTCTTATGAGTTTTCTATATGTAAAAATTATATTCAGCATACGTTAGGAAACATTTTATAATTTAAAAGTAAGCAAATTTTAATAAAAAACTTACATTTATTATAAAATCTTTCATCAATGAATAGTCATGTAAGTTATAAACTTTTTTTATGACGAAATTTTAATCTCTCTCTTATTACATTAACTGAAATATTTCTGAAATATTAGATGCTTTTTAGGATAACTTGAATTTAATGATTAAAATAATCATTTTTGAGAACGTTTCAATGAATCTTGAAAGTAACTGGAATTTATTATCACGAATACAAAAGGTAAAAACTCTTTAGTAGTAAAAAAGTAAGGCATGTTCCAAAGTTAAACATTTTTGAGAAACCTTCAAAAAACTTACTGATGAACGTTTCTTCAAGACAAAATTTTCTTGTATATAAATGTTCCAAAGTGTTTTACATATCAGTAAATTTATCACGAAGTTTCATGATGTAAAAAAGTGATCGAAATAAAATCAACAAATGCCAAAAGCGCAAAGAAAGTGATGTGTAGTAATTTGTGTGATGAGGATGTGAAGTAAATTAAAGAAAATAAATATTTCAGAATACATCTTTTTTGTCTTCAATAGTAGTTTTTCAAAAATAAATTTTTTGATAAATATGTCATGAAAATTTAATGTTTCTTGTAAATTGTTCGACTCTGAAACAAGGCATTCCTCTGAGGATGGATTAGTTCAGATATGTTGGGAGATTGTACTTTGCAGATATCACTATAATTGAATATAAAGTTCACAACTTCAGTTATTCAAAAGACATGTTTTGGGGGCGAAAGTGGAGTTAAAAAACTAAAATATATTATATATTCGCATCAACGATGTTTAATCAATGGTAGTGTAATATAACTAATCACACAATGGTAGTATAATGAAAGATTTTCGCTTAAGAGGCTAACACATCCTAAATGAAAAAGTTGTTTTAGACCTCAAAATAAAAAAAAGAACATTTTTATAATTTATTTCCCCTGTAATAAGTCAGATATGAATGTTAAAATAAGTTAATGTAAACATATACATTCTCTAAGAAATTTTACTCTAATTTATTGATGCGGTTGGTTTATGATGGAAATTTTAAATAGAGAGACAAAAATAAATTTTACGCAATTACAAATGTTTGAAATTAGTCACGGAAAATAATTTTAAACGCCACAGTAAACGAAACTAGTTAAATGATAAAAATTATTCAACTGGTTTAATTATGCTCCACCAGTTAGATAGAAGCAGCAGGTTAGAGTCTTCGTGATTTTGAAGCAGGAACCACTCCAAAGATCTCTACTGCAACATTTGCAGGGTGCCGGTGCAACCAGAGTGATGTTAGCACGTGTGGATAGACTCATTCGACGAGAGACGGGGCGGCGGCCCTGAAAAGCACGTCCACCGAAATTTTGAAGCATTTTCAAGCCACCCTGAATGTTCTTATATCGATCAGAACCATTTGCCATCGGATTGGTTGCTAGTGACATTCGCTCATAACGTCTCTTATGAAGACTGCCATTGACCTCACAGCATAGACGCCAATGATTGGAATGGTACCAGATTAGAGTGATGTAAATGACGGAGGGACACAAAATCTTCTTCTCAAGTAAGTCACGCTCCTGTTTCTTCAATCATTGTCTCCACATATGAAAGTGATGTCAACATTGAGACAGGTCCAATCTTGCAGTTAATGTGGAACGCCTCACCCCACGACTATGCGAGATCATGGTTTGAGGTACCATTAAGTACGATTCAAGGTCACCTCTAGTTCCTATTTATGACACCATGATTGCCCAACTTAACATGAATGATGTGCTGTGGCCTGTGCCACAATTCTACTATATTCAGGAGTTGCTCAGTAACATTTATCAACAGGATAACAACCGAGTGCATATTGCTCATATCAGCAAATATTCCGTGTAAGGTGTATAGCTGCTTTATTGGCCACCGTGCTCGCTAGCTCTGTTACCAAGCGAAAACGTTTGGGCTAGGATTGGACACTATTTTCACAGTGAATGGAGAGGTATTCCTCAGAACAACATCCGTATTTTCATTGACTTTGTGCCTAGGCGTGTTGCTTCGTTTATCACCGTCTACTGTTGTCCTATAACCTATTGAACCGTCCCAGTTTCTATTGACTCGATCCAAAAAGAAAGAAGCATGCAAAATAAAGGTTTTTTTAAACTTTTAATTCGTAAATGTGAATTAAAATTATTATTGAGTCTATTTTACCATGTTAGGAATAAGCTACTAGCTAGTAAAATCTTTAGCGTCCTTAGAGTTTTGTACGAACGAGTGTCTAGTACAGCTGCAGTTAAATAGTTTATTGCAACGATGAATTCAGTTCTAAATATTAGACTTCAAACAGATGCTTTGTGAAAGACTGAACGTTTAATGCCATAATCTAAGCGAATGTATTTTCAAGATAATGCATTTATATTAAATTAGATAAACTTTAGAATTGCCCTTTTCCTTGTTCAGTTTCAGAAATAAAAATAAAAGGAAAAAATAAGAAAAAAGATCAGTTTTAAGTTAGGTAGAATTTTTTAATTTGAAAGATGAAAATTTGCTTGATATATTTTGATCTCTTGCTTTTTTTTTGTTTGGTAATTGCTAAAAAGGAACGAGGAAATTCATCATATTTTATATGAAAGAGTGTCTTATATTGTTCAATATGAAAGAACTAATCAAGAAATGTAGCTAGTATAAGAACCAAAATTAAATTTTATGAAGTAAATAATAAGAATCTTATTTTTCTTGTGAGCCACCATCTTTAAACATTTTCTTGAAAGTCAAGAAGCCAAAAATGCATGTCTCCAACCAAACATCAATTGATGAAAGTCCAGGCTCATACCCTTTGCAAAAACCTATAATTGATATTACTAAGGAAACTAAAGTATTTACCTTCTTTAGCTCCTAGTTGGCATCCAAAAGCAACGCGTGAATCTAGTTATTACTAGTTCAATTCTACTATCTCAGTTGTTCTACTGGAATAATTTATGGTTATATAGCTGGTCATACGCGATGCAAAACTAGCTAACTCATCATCCATATCGGGATAAACTGGTCACCTCAACCTCACAAGTGCATAATCTTTCCCTTTTGAACTGATATCTATTTAATTTTCTACTTGAGGTTGTGCCAGTTTTCATTCATCTTTATTTTAATCTATGTAAATATTTATAGTTTAAATTAAGATTGAATGTAAAGTTATTGTGATGTGTTATATGTAAATATTTAGATTTATTGTTAAGACTTTATGATTTATATAAGGACATAAAGCTCTTATTCTAAGGATAAAGAACGAAGCTGAATTTGTCAGTAATATATTATGGTAGAAAATAAATATGTTTAATTTCATAGTAAGGATTTCATTAAAGCTGAGATTAATTTTTTAAAAATTACATCTCTTTATTAGTAACGAGAAATACAAGTGAACTGAGTAGCAATAGTTTACTATGAAATTTCTTTCAATTTTCAAGCAATAATAATTTATTTGCTGAAATTAAAATTAGTTAAGATTAAATATAGTAAATACTTTCATAATTAATCTTAATAAGTGCATTGAATGAAGTTATAATTAAATAAGATTTCAGTGTAATTGCTGCTCCAAACACTTTTAAGTTCATTCAATTTTATTTGTTTTAATAAATATTAAATACAAAATATTTTTTTGAAATATATTCCTGGTAAATTTTTAATTTTCAATCAAGTTGTCACAATTTAATAAATTATCTCCAATATGAAAGTTTTAAATCAACTTACTATTGTTCTTAAAGGAGCTAAATGTTTGCACTATGTGATAATTTCTTTTTAATTTTTATTTAAAATGAAACTATTAAACTCTTTTTTAAAGTGGAAAAAAACCCTAATTTAATCATATTATGTTAACCTTTAGAGAAACAAAAATGGTTTTCTCTTCTCTCGAGGGATCAATGGAAACTAGAGAAGTTGCTTTTCTTTTTTTAAAGTGTATCGTTAAAATTCATTACTTTTTTAGTTTGATAATTATTTCTTTTAAAACTTTAAATTCTTTTCCAACTTTCTTTGTATTGTTTCAAATGATGATTACACGTAAAAACTTTTAATGAAAGTTAAAAAATAGGAGAACTCGAGATGAAAAAATTCACACTTGTGATTATGGATCAAGAGTTACTTGAAGTGGTTTTATTAAAAGATACGCTTTTTGTCCTCATACTTTATTATAAACTTTTGAGATAGTTAAAACAAAAATTATGATAGAAATTTGCCGTTATCAAATGCATGTGGGAAAGAAAATGTTCTTTACTTGGAGGAAGTCGAAAATATTACCATTCTAAAAGAATATGAAAAATTAAAAATATAAAAAAAATTTAATTGTATAAATTTATGTAAACTTAAATGGCAATATCTTTATGCAAAATAATAATTTAAATTCCTTATGAGACAGAGTTTTCAAAAAATTAATTATGAACACATTTTCTGTAATTTTAATCATCTACGAACACACACATTTTTGTATTTTAATCAAATTAGTTTAGAATTTATTAACAAACAAGGAAAGCAGTATGCTTTCTACCAAAAAAATAATACATCTAATGTTTCACAAAAATGATGAATTTGTTTGCAAACAAAATATACTCTTTATGAAAAATTTTATATTATTTTTTTTAAAACTCATATTTTCCTTGAAACTAATTAATTGATTATGTAAATATATTTCGATATTTTATAAAAAATGTATGGCAATGGTATTATTGTTGATATTAATTTCAAAACTCATTTTTATAAAAAGCGCACACTTTTAAAGGTAACTGTTCATTTTATGAAAACATTCTAAAAAATTAGTAGAAAATAACTTACAAATTCATTAAATATACATAGGAAAATAATAAAAAGACGTAATAGTTGCTTTAAAAAAATCATTTATTTTTCATTGAAATTTCATAAATCAAACTCATACTGAAGTTTTTACTTTAAAACCTTATAATAGGATATTGAATTTTAAACTCTTGTACCAGGAAGGAAAAAAAAAGATGAAATGATACTTATTGGATTAATATATTATATTAGAAATAATAGGTGTGATTTTCTAGAAATTTAAAAGTACAAATTCTAAGAAATAAATACCTGAAGAATCATCCTTGATAGCAATTTATAATTTTGAACACTAATTCAAATAGAAATTGGAAAGAATGTTTTGGTACAGTTACCCATGCAGTTTCAATGTCTTTTATTAGTGATCAATGGAATATGATGACAAAAAAGGCTTTGAAAATTTTCTTTTACCAATGCTAGCAAAGAATTTTAAAAAATACATTCTTGCTGACGACAAATTGATATCAAGTTACAAGTGGGTGAGGGATCTACTTTAAAATACTGCCGAAGGACTCTCAATTGAAGAGGAAGAAACCTTCATAGACTTCACGGCAAGCGGGGAACCCAAAAGACAATTGAGTAATAAATCACTTTTTGAATTTTGGAAAGGAGTGGATGATGAGTTTTCTGCACTAAAAACAAGGGCATTTCACATTCTATTACCATTTTCAACATCTTACCTTTGTGAAACTGGATTTTCTGTGGTGGCTTCTTTGAAGACAAAATATAGATATCAGATAAATATAGAAAAAGAACTGAGAGTGTTTACTTCTAATATTAAACCCTCCCTCAAAAAACTTTGTTCTGAAAGACAGACCGAAGGAAGTCACTAATAATTATTAAATTTGTTTTTAATTTAATAAGTTGTTTTAATTTAATAAGTTAATTATTAAATATCTTAAAATGTATTTTGTTTTGTATGCGTGTTATGCGTGTGTGTGTTCTTTCTTTTCAGTCACTTAATCAAATTTTTAAATAACATTTTCTTTTGGATATGCTTGCGACCACCTAGGGGGGCGCGCCCCACAGTTTGAGAATCACTGCTCTATGAATTTGCTTATGTTTTGATGCACAGTGAATATTTAATAAGTAACAGTGAATAATAATAAACAATGTATCATGGGAAACCATGATACATGAAACAACGCTGTGAGCGATGTTGATTTCCCTGGCAACATCTGTTATTTTTCACACTTCTTCGATCTTTCCAATAATTCAGCCACGCATAAAATCATCTAAGTGATGTCAGGAAGACAAGCCAAAAATTTCAAGTTCGTCTATTAATTCTTTCCTGTAAAACTTTGACTGGAAACAACAACGCGTCAAAACCTTTAAATCTCTTATAAACGCTATCACGTGATGAACAGGCGGGGAAAAAAATTTGCATACGCATACTTCTTCTTACTATATCCCGCACTTATTCTAATTTTCAACATTTTGCTTCCTTTCATTTTGTGGTTGCTATGGATGATAGTGTTATTCATCCTTAGCAATTGTCCGGCAGTATATATGTGTGTATGTTTAAATCCGATATAATTAAATAGTTAAGTGTTGCTTAAAACATTGCTATTTGTATAAAAGATAAAATTCTTAAATATTCATATGCTTCTAACCCTATCGTATGAAAAAAAAACATGATTTGTCAACTCATACATTATTTTCTAATAAAATAAATTTTGTTGACAAAATCAGACGTATAAATGATTTCATATATATGTATATTACTCGCTGTTTATCAAAAGAAGATTTTATCACCGCGGAGACCAGCATTCCAAAGTAGTTAAAAGATAGATGCTAGAGAATCTTGAATGCGAAGATTGCTTCCGAAAGTCTTTATAATAGGAATTTTTGGCACTTTTATTAGTTTCTGAAATCGATTACACCGTGTTTCTCTCAAAACTTCCAAGGTTATCAGAATTTTTATTGAGGAAAACTTTATTTATTCCCGATAAATGGTATTATATTTCATGTGAAATGTACACCAAGATGACTACCAAAATTAAGAACTTAATAGATTGCAATGAGTTTTCAGTATCGGAAATTAATACAAATAAATAAATGTAATTTTCGTATGTGAATTGAATATTCGCAAACGCTATCTCTCATTTTTTAAAAAATAAAGAGGAAACTATTTTGAATCCTCGATTGTGAATCAACTTGAAACCAATATTGAAGAGCAATTTGCTGATATCAAAACCATTTATTTTAAACAGAAATTTTCTGATTGAAGTTCTCGTTGAATGAAAAAGATAAGTTGAAACACTGAATATGGTTTTTTTTCGGTACAATTAAATGTTTATTTGTACTGACATTTACATGATTTTATTGATTTAAAACTTATCGAAAATTGTACGCCTTATTTTCCTTTAGATTATCTGTAGGTAGTACCTGAAATACAATAAAAGATATTTCGTATATTTTTGTTAGTCATATTTTTATAATTTCACGCTTTACTAAGTAATCTAAAGGTAAATTTAAAGTACTAAAATATTTTATAAAATTATTTTATGGTATTTTTTGCGGAATATTATATCTTTTTTGTTATATTTTTATGAAAACAAAGTTTGAAGATAACAGTTAAGTAATAAGATGTTCAGTAATGAATACATTCGTTAAAAGCACTTATAAAATATTATTACACTTTATAAATATATTACCAAAATATTTTAAAACCTCCTGAGTTAGTGGCTATTTAGGATTAATCGAGAGAAAATCAATACCCAATTTATTACAAACATTGAACTTACAGATTTTATTCATAAATCAAATGAACTCTTAATGATTTTTTTTATTTACTTTTATAATGTGACAATAAATTTGCCAGAGTCAAAGAAAGGAATAAAATAAAGAACTTATTTTATATTATCACATTTAATACCATACTTTGATTACGTATTTTATCTTTCGATATTTCTTAAACTATCGTATGTATTAGTTTATTTTATTAATCTTTTTCAAGATGATTACAGGTAAAATAAAAAAAATTAAGACCTTCTAATTCTTACTACAAAAAATAGAAATTCTTTCCTCTTGATGCTGTGAAATTCAAGTTAAATTTTGATTTAAAAGAAGGCTTTACTCAAAAAATATTTCGCAAATCAAAAAAAAAAAAAAAAAAAAAAAAAAAAAAAGAAAAGAAAAATCAAGAATAATAATATTATGAATGATTATGAATGAATCATGCCAAAAACATGTGTTTCCATAAAATATTTATGTATTTGTTTCATCTATACACAAAACTTGTACAGATATTAATAAAATTATTTATTTTTGAGAAGTCATGGGATAGTTAAATTAGCCTTATTGTATTAAATGGTTTTTTAACCATGGTGTGCACTTGGGTAACGAACTTTTCACTACAACCAGGCCAGAAACTGCTAATTTGTCGTTACTCAGCGGGCACCCGTGAACCAACTCACGGAGCCGAGTAGCATTACCCGTGTCCTACCACCACAAATCCATTTATTGGGAGGGTCACATTCTTATATCATCACAAAAGAAAGAACAGAGAAACGCAGAGTGAAATAAACATCCCTGCCTAAACCGGTATTTGAACCCGGGTCACACAGCTCAGGAGCCAGGGACGCTAACAACTCAGCCTTCGGTAAGCTGCATTGAATGATCCTTAAATTAAAAATATGAGTCACAATTAATAAAATCAGAAAATTGTCTTTTTTGTAATTATCATAACATGTGATTCTTTACATAAAAAGAATTTTCACACTAAAAAATTTGGAAAGGAAATATAAAAGACAATTTTTAATGTTATACAAAGAAAAATTTCTCAATGAATGAAACAAAAATCATCAAAGATGGATTAAATACATTTTAAATTTTCTAAAGAAAAAAATCTGTAGTCATTGAAAACAAAATGAAAAATTTCATTCCCTCTAATTAATTTACTTCAGTTGAATAAAGTAGGCATTAGTGTTTACCAAATATAAAAATTTTTTTCTGAATTAATTCCTCTGAAAAAATATTTTATTCATATATTATGCACATGCTGTTGAAAAATATAAGAAATGATAATTTGCTAAGTCCTTCTGGTGTATTTAATATATAGGATAATATCATTATACTCTCGTATAACAATTTTTACATGTTAAATTATTTTAAAGACAAATGATGAAAAATATATTTTTCTTGAAATTTTATAAAGAAAATTAAGTTAAATATGCCATTACAATTTCATAATCTGTTTCTTTAAAGTTTTTCAAATATATGTTGATAATTTATTCCGTGTAGTGAAGTGAAATTTAACAGTTGAAATTTTTTAAAAGTTATACATTTTCCTTCATTTAGGTTAATTTATAAATAACTTTATGTATACATTTTATAATTCTGTTTAATATAGTATGATAAATTATTACTTTTTATTATTCTGTTTAATATAATATAATAAATCATATTTTTATTATCCTGATAATGTTTTATTTTCATGTCATTCTGATCGATATATCAGCTCAAATAGTTTCGTATTAGGGATACACTAATCAAATAAAGTAAGACTGTTGGATATGAACATAAATTACATATGTTACTTATAACAAAGTTGGCACACACACACACACAATTTTTTATATAAATTTTACCTTTCAATTATACTTTTTGTAATGTTAATTTATACAATAATTTTGAATATGTTTTGTTTATATACAAATAGGAAAGTCTGTGCAACTTACATTTATAAAATTTATTTTATGATAATTCATTCATGAATTTAAAAACAAGGCTTTTTTGTACCGTTATTTAACATGAAAAAAATGTAAGCTTTTCTTGGTAAATAAGAACAGAAAAACGATAAAAAATGTAAGACCATTAGTTTACTTGGTGTTTTACAAGAAAAAATGAAATAAGATTTAATATTACTATCAATTTTTAAGGATAAAAGCACTAATAATAATTATTTATAATATTTAACAGAAAGTGGATGAAATGTTATCCTTTTTAAATACATTTGAAATCAAAATGTGTTATTTCTTATTTCATTTCAATTTGCCTTTTGATAGCTTACAGAAATAATAAATGAATTGTATATGCAAATGAGGTTCAATGATTGTTTCCTAAAATATATTTAAGCAGGTTATTTAAATTTTACTATTATAATTTTACATTACGTTAATAAAGGAAAATTTTTTGTCTAAAACAAAATCAGCAAACGTTAAATTGCAATATTTCTTTCTTTATTTTCCTTTAAACTGAAAGAAAGATTAAAATAAAGAAAGACAGAGATAATTTAGTGAAGAGACAGTGTTAGAGACAGAGAGAGATTAAAAAGATTAAAAATGTATATAATTCTTTTGCTTCATTTTATAATATCATCTAAAATGGAATAATTTTTCATTAATTTCATTAATTTATAAGCAATTTATTTTGTTGACATTTTAGTATAAAGAAAATTGTTTTGAATTCAAATAGATTTCAAAATTCAAAGAATAAAAAAGATTAAATAAAAATCCATTTGTGTAACATACTAGTTGATTTGAGGATTTGCACTTATTTTTAGCAAGAAAACATTGACAAACATTCCTCAAAACTGATAAATTTTACCTAAATAAAATGATTCAGTATAAATAAAAAGTTTATGTATAATAGAACTTTGTCATTGTTATGTCATGACATTATTTTCCTTATGATTGCTAACTAACTATATTCGTTGCATATTTGAAGAGGAAAGAAAACTAAACTATAAATTTTAATTAAATTTAACAGAATATTTAATGAGGAGACAGAAATTTCATTCTAGGTGCTGAAATGTGTTTCATATCTTCTTAACTGCTAGTAAATCAAAGGATTTTGTGATAAGAAAAATTGTATAAACCTCATAAATATTTTAGAATAACATTTATTTTAAGAAATTTGCATACCACAATAAAAATTAAGATGAATTTGGATTTGAAACAGTTTGGATAATAAATACACATATTATATTTAAAATAGAAAGTTATCAGACACTACCATTAATATAATCATCAGATTATGTTACATGTCATCAAAAAGAAAATTAGAAAGACTATTATGAGTGAAATTAATTTTGTTTGATTAAAATATTTACATGAAAATTAGTGTGTTTAAATTTTTTTAATAATTAAAACACAAATTTTCAAATAAATGAACTATATATATATATATATATATATATATATATATATATATATATATATATATATATATATATATATATATATATATATAAATAAATGAAGATTTCAATTTTTATTTTTAGCTTTTTCTAAACTGTTGTAAGCAAAAAGACATATTTTGAGAAAAATTGCTTTGAAATTTGAAAATACTTAAGAACACATTTTTGTCAAATTTTTTCTTTTACTTATATTAGTATGAAATATTTAAGTAACACACTGAATTATTTATCATTAGGTATTTAACAGAAGAAATATTTTTATAATAAGAACTAAAAAGATGATAAATGGTAACATATTATATGACGATAAATTTGAATTTAAAACTAAATCCTGATGTAAAAACCTATTTATTCTTGTAAAAAAAAAGCAGAATGCATTTCTCTATTAAAATGCTTGAAGTAAAATTTAATTAAAATGTACATGTGTGTTAACTAAAATAAAAATATAAAATAAATAAAAAGCAAATACAAATCTGTGTGTATCATACATATTAAAAGAGAAAAAGAAAGACTAACCAATAGAATAATAAGTTCTAGCGTTGGGTGCAAAGCTTCCTTGCTGATGAAGCAGTTAAATTGACTACAACTTCCTTAGAGAATTAAATTATTGAGAATCATATACATAAAAAAATTAAGGAACATTATCTATCGTTACTTTTGCAATTCACCAATAAAATTATTGTAGTATTAGCAGGAAAGAATCCTGGAAAATTATGAGAAATTAATAAGAAGATATGGAATAAGCAGTAAAACAAGAAACATGAGAAATATATTTTGCACTTGTTTCTCCCTAACATTTCTTCAAATTTTTTGCACCGTTTTAGTAGAACACCATTAATCGAAAATTAATATATATTTTTAACTAAAAATAATGAATGAAATTTTCAGTTAAACATTCAAATGAGCATAAATCTCTTATGATACAATAGTTCATTGAAAAATTAAGATTCAAATTGACTTTAACCTAATATTAAAACTGAAGTATGCAAATTATATTTTAGTAATTGATATTCTTTGAGAAATGCAAGTACTAAATATTAATTTTTTGAGAAATTTTCTCAATAAATCATCTCTATTTATTATGCATCGATTACCTATTTCTTTATGATATTTTCCTTTTGTGTCATTAAGTTAAGTTTTTATCTTTGAAATATTAACTAACTACTTTATATTTTGACGACTAAAAAAATGCAAAAAAATATTTTAACTATCTTAGGTGAAATACTGTTATGCATATAAATTTTGTATAAAGGTATCTAACTAATAAATATCTAACTGGAATGAAATTTTATTAACTGAATTCTTTAGTGAGAAAAAAGTGGGAATCAATATAAAGTAAGTTTGTCTTCAGGATTATTAATTTGATAAAATAGGAAGATATATTCTGACACAATTACTGTTTTTAAAATTATGTGTTATATAATTTATTGCTTTGTTAGTGCATATTTTTTTAATTAAATGAAATTACTGCATGCATTTTTTAGAATTGTCGTGCCAATTATTTTCTTGCGTGAATAATTTAATAAAACTTGATTTTTTTAATATAGTAAAATTTTTTAATGTAGTAAACCAAATTAATGTTTCTTTTATTATGAAAATCAATTTAATATTTAAATAAGCAAAATTTTGACTCCTCTAATCATTGAACTATATTTAGTGTCCTCTGTAGCATATTCTATGACTACAGGTGTTCGATTTTAACTGAATGTCAGATAAGGGACTTATTTTAAAATGTGTAACGGAGTTCAATCTTGGAATCCTTCTCCGACATAAGTAAACAAATGCAACAAATGAATGATAATAAGAACCTACCATTTACTCGAGGAAAAATGTTCAAATAAATAGACTGGAAAGATTATACATTATAAATTTTCTTTAACTATAATTTTTTAATAAAATTATTAATAATTAATTACGAACGAACATGGGGTTTGGTGCTCTTATATTACATTTAAGAAATAAAAGTCAGAATTTTTAAAATGACGTGTTTTTTAAAACAGCTTGCAACTTCTTAAACAGTTCATAACATGCAACTTTTTAACCTAGGAAAAAAGATTTCTTATTATTTGACACCACGTAATAGACCGCCTGATGGACTAAGGCTATTGTACGGCTTTGAAACCTCCCCCAAAGCAAACCCAGCAGACATGTATGCAGAAGCATATCACCCAATCCAACCATGAGTGGGATCAAACCAGTGATCTTCCGTTATGAAGAGTGTTGTTTTATCTCTAGGTCTCTGTAAGTCTCGAAATTGCTTCGTTTTCACACCAAACAGCTGTTACTACACATTTTAATATCCACCATGTAAATTGTCTTCTAGGAGGCTTTTTCCTAGATTCAAGTATTCGTATTCCCGTGCCTAAAGGAGGACACACGGAAACTTACCAAGCACGCATCCTGTATAACGTTCATGCAGATAAGAAAAGCATGATCTCTCTCCCGTTACTCAATAGTAAATGGGATAAAATACAAGAATTTTGCCCTGAAGAGCAGTCCTACAACAAAGCAGCTGTGATGCCTAAATTAATCAGATTCTGTCATTGAAAGAAATTTCATCAAATTTACAAATATTTGAAGAAAATATCAGAGAATGTTATAAAGAAGATTATTCAATGTTTATTGAATGAGCAAAATATGAAATCTAAATTTGCCAAAAACAACCCTTCT
This sequence comes from Latrodectus elegans, assembly GCA_030067965.1. Classification (NCBI taxonomy): domain Eukaryota; kingdom Metazoa; phylum Arthropoda; class Arachnida; order Araneae; family Theridiidae; genus Latrodectus; species Latrodectus elegans. The sequence goes on along the minus strand of CM057817.1, from coordinate 73,773,270 downwards.
CATATGAATAAAATTAGGGTATATATACTTTCTCATATAAATGAAATTCGAATAAAATTAGGGTTGAAAGATCACCAAAATTATAACTGCGATTGTAGGTAAATCTCATATCATATTCTATGTTAAGTTCAAAATTTAATTTTTTTGATCCGGTTGATAATAAATGTGTAATAAATCTATAATGAGAGTGCTATAATAAAATTTAGTTTTGGTAAAAGTAATATCATTGGGATAGACAAATCACATGACATTAGAAAAGTCTGTTAGTGCTATACAAGACTATATATAAATTAGATATTTATTTTAATATTTACTTACTCCAATGAGATTTTACAATCAATATTTTAAGACAAATGCTCCTTAGAACACCACAGCTTCAGTAAGAGTGTAATTTTTATTATTTTAATTTCTCACATACTTATTAGTGATTATTTGTTATGTTTTATTTCAAGTTAAAAAAAAAAATTCAAGGAAAACTTTAATATTCAGTTACTTAGATGCCCAGATAATAGGAAAATTTTAATATTATTGACAATTTATAGGCTGTAGTAAAATGACAAAAGCATAAAACAATCACATTCAATACAATTTAATGTCATTAAATACAATGCAAGTTACACAAATAATGCCACAAATCTATACTTCATCGTATGCATGTTTCAGGGTTAAAATGCATAAGACGTAAGTTTTTTTTTTTTTTTTTTTTTTAAATGAGGAATACCGAAATATTATGCATTAATTGCTTATAAATATTTTTTATATGCATTTGAGAAAGTACTTAATTATTTGTTCATTTATAAATTACACCCTTATTGCTTAAATCAAAATAGCGAAGCTTGTTGGCAATATTTGTTCACATTTGATTTTAAAATCTAAATATATCGCTAAGGAACCTCAATACAATCATAAATACAACAATTCATTTGTCTTATCGTAATCTATTGTGAGTTGAAAAATTGTTTATTTAATAGCAAAGTAACATTTTTTTAACTCTATGTGGTTCTTTATATATTATAATGAATCATGAGAAATGTTTTTATAATTATGTGACAATTATATATATATATCTTCTACTAGCTTAACCATTTTTTTCATGGGAAGAATAATTTGTAATTTTGGGATGAAAATTGGAATGTTTTAGAATTGATAATTGCACAAAATTTTTTTGAAGATATTTATTCGATTTTAAAATATTTTAAAGAGTAATTTACTTCCCTTTGCTACATAAAAATAATAGAAAGACTTAAACTAAAATTTAAAAGTAAAAAAATGAATAACCATGAATATGTAAGAAAAAATAGTGAAGTCATTGAAAAATTCGGACTGATCTATTAACTTATTCAGGCTTATTTTATTTAAATTATCTATAATAAGGAAATTAACAATAGTTCATATCAAAATCAGGAAATATTATATGATGTTGAAAATATATACTACTTTATAAAATATCTGAGGGCAAGTTATGAATTGCTTATACTTCTTCCCATTAGTTGTAGATATGGTTAAAAGAACGTTCCAAGCAAAGTAAATGCTTATCTGGGATTAATCCCTGAATACACACACATATTCGAAAGAAAAATATGTAATATATTTTTCATATATTTCTTATATATATATATATATATATATATATATAGATAATATTTTTACGTTTCCTATTGTTTTGTGAAAGTTCATTCCTTGTTTCTATCAAATAATTAAAAACATGGTGCATTGATAATTGAAATTAACCATATTATTTCTACTAGACTTCAATCCGCAGTTTTTATTAGATTTTCATGAAATACATATCATTATTTAATATTGCAAATGTGTTGTCCATTTCTAAATATCATAAGAAATGTAAAAAAATACTATATATGTATATAAATGTTACATGTACTACTTTTGTTATATAAAATGATAAATTTTATCCGGAAAGTCCGTGTTGATTTTCGGTAGGTAGCGTGAAAAGAGACCTAATATGTTATCCGAATATTTTGTCTTTGTCCGAACACAAAAATATTTGGTAAGCATTCTTTGTCCAATTGTTTCCAGTCCAAATTGTTTGTTAATCGATGACCCATTGCATTTGGAAAAAAGTTTGGTTGCGATTCGTTAATTTCTATCAGTTTTATTGCCGTTATATGCCTGAGAATATGGCAGCAAATAACGTGCATTATAGGCGTTTAATGCTTTTCTTTTTCCAAAAGGGCAAAAATGTCACAGATGTGGCAAATAAGATACTCGCTGTTTATCACGAAGCTTATGCAGTTGAAAGAATTATGCGGAAGTGGTTTGTTCTGTTTAAAGCTGGAAATTTCTATTTTGAAGATCGCTTGGGTAGGTCGTTCACTAAGGACGATGATCTGTTTAAAATAGAATTCGAGAATACCCCTCGCTTAATATTACGACAATTAGCAGGAATATTAAATAAATCAAAATCAACAATTGACGACCATACTGTCATGCTTGGCTAAGTAAACCGTTTTGATGTATGAGTTCCTCACGATTTAATGGAGAAAAATTTGTTGGATTACATCTCTATTTGCGACTTGCTTTACAAACTCAACGAAGAGACACCATTTCTGAAGCAATTAGAAACGAGGGTTGAAAAAGGGATAATATATAAAAATGTTCAGCGTAAAAGATCTTGGTGAATGCTTGATTAAACTCCTTTTAATCACTCCAAAAGCCGGTCTTCATTCGAAGAAGGTAATGCTTTGTCTCTGATAGAATTGGAAAATAATCCTCTAATTTGAGTTTTTATTAAATAATGAAACAATAAATTCTAAAAAGTATTGCCCTCAATTATATAAATTGAAGACAGCAATCGAACCAAAACGTTCAGGAATAGTGAATCGGAAAGGAGTCGTATTTAATCAGGGCAATGCCCGAACTCATGTGTCTTTGACAATTCAAAAAAAAATTGTTGGGATATTTGCCCAATCCACCATATTCTCCAGACCTCGAGCCCTCGGATTTTCACATTTTCCAATCATTATGAAATTCACTTAATAAGAAAATTTTAACTCTTTGGTTGAGTTAAAATTTTCTTATTAAGTGAATTTTACATTTAGACACATTTCTTTCCGAAAAATCTGAGATGCTCTGGAAAAACGGAATTTTCTTAAGTTTCAGGAAAGATGGAGAAAGGTTGTGTAACAGAAAATGATACCTACATAATACCAAATATACATGAGCTGCTTAAATACATACCAAAATATACATGCGCTGCTTAAATGCATACCAAAATATACATGCGCTGCTTAAATACATACCAAAATATACATGCGCTGCTTAAATACATACCAAAATATACATGCGCTGCTTAAATACATACCAAAATATACATGCGCTGCTTAAATACATACCAAAATATACATGCGCTGCTTAAATACATACCAAAATATACATGCGCTGCTTAAATACATACCAAAATATACATGCGCTGCGTTTTAACTTTCCTTAAAGATTAGGCTGAATTTTCCGGATAGCCCAATAATAAGAATCGTGTTCCAAAATGTATTTTCTCACTTATGTCTATATTTCCATTTTTATATACAGTTATAGTGAAACACTAGTACTATATATTCAATTTTAGTTGAGACTATTTGGTGATGCACAGTATTTATTACTTGTCGTGTATTATTATTTTGGAACTTATCAACAGAGACAAATTATAAACTTGCTAGATTAATGGAAATGTGATTTGAAATGCAAAAAATATGAAAGCATGAAAATTAATCAAGAAATATATAAAGCAAGAAAACTTTTAGCGAGCAATTATTTAAACAATACTAGAAACTCACACAAATAAGTGATTTCGTAAATTTCTTTATTAGTGAATAGTCAAATAAATTTTTTTTTTGTTAATAAGTAAGTTTATGATCATTAAATTAAAACCTTTTTGCTATAAAATTATATAGTATCTAATAAATTGTGAAAACTTTTGATGAAATAAAATGCTAATTTCTTCATGTTAACTTTAATAAATATTTTGATTCTTCAACAAGAGACATAAAAATGCATTTAATAAACAAAAAAAAAAAAAAAAACATTAAATCGCAAAATTTTTCTTTATAATTTTTAAAGAGAAATAAATATTCGCAATTCACATATATTTCTATAATCCTTGTATACACTCTAAAAAAATCAAGTGACTTTCAGTATTCGAGGAATGTTAGACTTTTCTAACTGTTTTAACTTCTTAATACATATTTATGTTAGACTGGATTCATATAGAAAATATTTTTTTTAAAATTAATTTTTCAAGATTGGTTGAGCTTTAGACAATAAAAGAATAAAAATTCACTACTTTTCTGTTCTGCTCGATTTTTTAGAGTGTATATAACAGTAACGTCATTTAATTATGAAGCAAAATAACTTTAAATAAAATGGGTTATCTTCTTTAGGGTATAAAACTTATAAGTAAAGATATATTAAAAATAATTAGGGAAATACATTTTTGATGAGACGGATTTATTATTTTTAAAGTTGTAGAAGTTATGGAAATGGTAATACAGTAATTAATAAAATGCGTAAGGTTGGTACCCAATACAATAAGGTACCCAATACTAGTTGAAATAATGAAAGAAAAAGGGACCATAAAAGTTTAATATATATATGTATATATATATATATATATATATATTTATACAATTTTTTACGTTGAAGTTATTTTTAATCATCATTAAAAGTAAAGATAATTCGGCTTGAAATTTCTTTTTTTGATAGTTAGCACTTCTATTCGGTTAATTAAAGTCAGAATTCAAATAATAAGAAAGTAAAAATTTTTATAGTAAAATATTGTTGGACGAGGGGAAAAAAAACATTTGAAACTATTATAAAAACAAATGCTAGTGTAACTAAAATGAGACAAAATACTAGATAATCTTTTACAGAGTTAACTAATTAATGCACAATTAAAATAAGAAAAATGTGAAAGATTACAATGAAAGAGAAAATAAATAGAAGTGGACTGGAATTATTTATTTCCATTTTTTACCGTAATTTATTTTAATTTTTCAATTCATGAAGTTCACTATTTCGTTATGATATTTGACAAAATCTATGACTTAAATATTGTATAATTCGTTCGATAAATATTAGTTTAAATTCTGATTAAATGTTGAGAAAAAGGTGCATAATTTCGATTGCATTATTTATATACCGGGTGAGTCAAAAGTTCGTTACAATTTTAAAAAATCATAAAAAAAGAAGAAAGTGCGATAAAGAAGTGCGGTTTGCAAGAAAGGGCTCACAAGATAGTCGGATTTTTTTTTTGCAGCAAAAAAGTTTTAGTTAAAAAGGCACCTATAGATGGCGCTGATTGTCCGAAACACAATGAAAAGGACAACAGTAAGCTCCATTCATTTATTCTGATAATAACAGTTGTTCAATATGACCTCCAGTACATTGTACGACACAACTTAGGCGACTCGCAACGCCCGTTACAGCTAAATGCAATATGTCGAAATGAATTGCAGAAACCTCACGACAGATGGAATCTTTGAGTTCGGCCAATGTTGAAGGAGATGAACGGTACACACGTGATTTCAAATAGCCCCACAATCAGAAGTCGACCGGAGTGAGGTCGGGTGATCGTGGAGGCCATGCGATCTTGCAACCTCGACTGATCAGTCTCTCTTCACCAAAGGTACTGAAAAGGAATCGTTTTACTGGATTAGCATAATGTGGTGGTGCGCCATCCTGCATAAAGTTTATTACAGATAACACACCTCTTTGATTTAATGCCGGCACGACTTTGTCACGCAAAAGAGTGAGGTAAAGCTTAGCGGTTACTGTGCACGTTTTCCAGCCCAATCTGGGACACGGTTCTTCAAAGAAGAAAGGTCCAACAATGAAAGATGACGTGAAGCCACACCAGACTGTCAACTTGGCTGGATGCAGAGATTTCGTCGTGTATTCACGAGCATTAGATGTTGCCCATATACGAGTGTTATGGGTGTTGAGATTCCCGTGTAGTGTGAAGTGCGCCTCAAAACATTGAACAACCACTGAGGGTCGTTTTCGATTCTTGCCATAGCCCACTCGGCAAATGATTCCCGCATAGCTGTGTCTCCCGGTTGTAACTCCTGCAGTGACTGCAGTTTGTAGGGATAGAGATGAAATATCCCGTGGAGGATACGTCGAATCGATGATTGAGGCTCATCCAATATTCTTCCAGCTTCGCGAGCACTGCTACTCCCAATGGACGATTCCGCTGCTAAATCATTCATTGTGGTTTCCACCGCAGTAGTTCGGCTCTCCGCCAACGTGGGTCTTCCACTGCGTGGCCGATCCTCCAAAGAGCCAGTTTAATGGAACCTCTTGACAAGCTTGACTATTCCAGGTTACGATATGGGGACTTTCTTCGTCTTCAGTCCTTTCGTCGTGCGAAAGTTTCGCAACGCAATAGTTGCTGACTTTCCGTTCGAATAGAACAACTTTTCCAACAACGCTCGATCGGGTAATGATAACATTCTGAAAGCAAATCAGAAATTTTCGAGTTACCGCCTTTTATCGCAAGGTTAATTTGCATAATTCTGCTGAATCTCTCGATGTCTGCGCCATCTATAGGTGACTTTTTTAACTAAAACTTTTTTTGCTGCTAAAAAAAATCCGACTACCTTGTGAGCCCTTTCTTGCAAACAGCACTTCTTTATCTCACTTTCTTCTTTTGTTATGAATTTTTAAAATTGTAACGAACTTTTGGCTCACCCGGTATATAAGCAAACATTTTTGTTATTAACTACTAATTATACATAAAGTAAAATGATTATTTTACTGCGAACAATGAAATTAATGTTTATGTAAAACTATAAAAATATTTATAAAAAGGGAGTATACTATTTAAGCTAATTATTTTATTTTACATTGAATAAAATTTTATTTTAAATTAAAGAATTATAAATGAAAAATTGCTTTCTAATAAATCAATAATAACATAATTTATAAATATTGTTAAAATGCGAGAATTTCTATGAAATATAACTTAGTGAAAACATGAGTCATTAGATTAGTAAATTAATTTTGGAATAGTATATTAATGTAGATTAACTTCATATTATATTTAGCATTTTGGTGTAATTTGCATGTAATATAAATAAGCTCTTTCTTTAACTAGAGATTTTCATAAAATAATGAAAATATTTTAATATAAATTATGATATATCTTAATTCTGAAAAGAAGAAAAACATAATTACTATTAAAAATAAGTTTGTATTTTATTAAATCTATCTGTTTTTATATTACTTATACGATTATTAAAATACTTCATCGATAACTAATATATAAAGTTGAAATCTGTATTGTTTTAGTTACAGAATTTTTCATGTATCATTTTGAAAACATTTTTTTGAGACAATTATCACATTTCATTATATCAATAAGCTTATTTATAAATAAAATGAATTCATTACAAAAACTCTTATAATTGTTTTTATTTATTTGTTCCTATCAAAATGCCGCAAATGAATTCGATATATAACAATGAAGATAATTTCAAGTGTTTAAATTGAATTAAATGGAATTTATTAGTATGAGGCAATAGACTATATTGAAACTATAACATTATGTATGATATTTGAAATAAAAGATTGCTTATTTAATTCGTAACTTATATTGAATAGAATTTAAAAATTATAATTAAATTTTTAATTGTTTAAGAAATAATGTAAAAATCAATTATTCATCTTTGAGCAAGTTACAGACTTTCAGTATATTCAAGCAAACTAGTTATAGTTATAAATTCTGAGTAAATGGAATTTTAAATGTGTCAATAATTTATTAAAAATGCTAAAAAATGTTTAAAGTATTAAATAAATAGTTTTCAGTGTAGATATTTTTAGAAACGTAATTTGAAGTACTACGGAATGAATATTGCTTGGGAATAATTATTAAAAATCAGTAACTGGTTTGCTGATATACTGAATAAATAAATACTGATCTTGTAATAAGTGAAGTTCAGATATTAGAGATTTTGGGTGTAAAGTAAATAAAAATGAAATAAGAATTATTATTTTAAGAGAAACAAATTGGGGGGACTAAGGAAATAATGGAACAAAAATATTGATTCAACATCACAGAAAAAAAATTAAAAACAACAGTTCAGTATTTTGAAAATCAATGCTGTTGTAGATTGTAAATTCAATGAAGTAAATAGAAAAATAGATCTTACATAACATGGTAAAAAAGTTAATAAATTTTTATCTGTTTATGACAGTTAAATTAGATTTTTGATTAGAAAACTTTTAATATTTTATTTAATTTCAATTTTTTCCCATTAAATATTTTAATTCAATTCATTTCATAATAATTCAAGGTATAAGACGATTCAAGTTGTATTTAAATTCAACCCACTTGTGTATTTATTTTGCAGTTCAACATAGTTGTGACAGATAAATTAAAATGTACCCAATTCTTGTAAATTATGTTTTTTGGGATAATTACAATTGCTAAAATTTAAAAATTTAGTTAAAACTTATGAGCTGTATTTTCGAAGATAGAAAAAAATAAAAAATAATTTAAATAATAATTTTTTCTGTATAATATGCTAAAAGTACATTTTCAGAATAAATTGAAAGTGAAAATTTCAATAATAATGTCCTTTTAAAGTAATATATTTTATTATTTTTAATCAGTGAAGAAAGCATTATTTATTTTACAAGGATAACAAAGAAGAAAATGGAGAAAATTTCGTAAAAAAGTATATTGAATTATGAAGAATAGTTAAACTTAAAATTGAATTTTAAAAGTATACTTCATATTTCCTAACATAAATTTTTTCGAATACAATAAATATATTAAGAGAATTCTTGAAGTTAATAGGATAATTTGAAGTGATTGTTTATAAATGACATTTTTGTATAAAATTAGCAATCAGCTTGATTTTTTTATGTCAAATTTTTTTTATTTATTGGATTTTAAGTGGAAATAGTATTGCAAAGAATATAGCAAATATAAATTTGAAAGTAATATTTGAATTACCATTGCAAGAACTGGAAACTATCAAACCAAAGAAATTTTATGTTCATTTGAATGATATGTGACTATTATATAAATCATTTTGTTTAAAAATAAACAAACAATTTTTAATGAAACTAAAATTTCATAACCTGATACAGTTTATGAAAATTTCTCTCTCAGCAATCATGAGTGAGATTTAACTTGATATTTTGTATAATTAATTAACATAATTATAGAAGTACAAAAATTTAAACTTTATATATAATAAAATAATTATATTTATCTATTATTAAGCAAATGAAATATTTCAGAACCATGTTTAAAATTAAGTTTTATTTCATAAACCATATTAAAATAATTAATGGTAATTTATAATGAAATATATACTTCCGTTTGCTTTTTTATGTAACGTGTAGTTTCACAAGGAATTTGTTTCATTTGATTTAAGCAGATATTTTTACATTGACTTTAATAAATATTCTGCTGGCCACCGTAAATGCAACACCCTGAAGGAATCATGCAAATAACATGAAATTTAGAAAATGCATCAGTGGAGATATGCAAATGATTAGAATATCAGCGCAAACGCTCATCACACGCGACTGTGGCACCACTTCAAAGCGTTATTTAAGGCTTGGAGATTTCGACGATTTCAAATTGGGTAATTGTGTTTTTATTGTGGGTTAAAAAAAAAAAATCAATTATTCCTCGTAGAAAAAAATCAATCATTTTTTAGTAAAGCATCCAAGTTCGACAGAGGAGGGATAGTGGCCTACTGAGATTGCAAATTATCTTTCAGAGAAGTGGTTGGACGAAACCAAACATCTGTAATGCGGATATGGGTTTGTTGGTTGCAAGAGGGTACGATGGACCGACGTGTTTGATCGAATCCACATCAGTGCTCCACTTCACGTGATAACAGTCACAATGTGCGAATGGCCGTCACGGATATCTGAGCCACATCACAAACCATAGCACAGCAAATTCAGTCTGATAGGCGTCATCCAGTCTCTGTCAAAGCCGTTTAGAACAGAGTGGTCTGTCCGTAAGACGTCTATTGCTTCATCTACTCTTGACGCAGAACCACAGACGTCTCCGCTGCCAATGGGGTGATGAAAGAGGGATGTAGACGGCAGAATGCAAGTCGCATTCGAATCTAGAGACACTTTGGATAGGGGACGCTGAAATGCTGCATTATGCACCCCACACTGGTCCTGCTTCTTAGATTTTACTAAGCAAATAGCAGCTTCAACCTGTTTTAATGGACTATTTTCAATAGACTGTTCTTGATTTATGAGCTCCTCTTCAAATTCATTTTTTATCAGTGTGTTGTTCTTTTTAATGTCATTAATTGTAATCCTTCGTATTTTCATACATTTCTAATTCTATGTATTCCTGTAAGTGTGTAATTCCACGTATTTTTGCAAATTTATTAACCCTGCTTGTTCTTGTAATTTTATAATCCTATGTATTTTTGTACCATTGTTTTCCTACATAATTTTATATCCCATTCCAAAATTGAGGCTATGGGGCCTGGTTAATGAGGGAGTCATGCTCACTTTCGGAAGGAAGTGAGATTGAGTCCCAGGCTGGCCGAGGTTCCATTATTTTCGCTAAAGGCGGACGCGGCACACTAAATCTGGCCGCAATGTCCTCCAGGTGTGGTGACGCATCTGGTGCTGACTTGTCAAGTCTTGGGAATTTTCTGCTTGCTCCCTGCTTCAAAATCACGAAGACTCCATCCGGATGCTTCTATCCAACTGGTAAAGTCCATCTCAGGGCAAGGTACAGGGAAGTATTCTGGTGAAACAACAACAACAACACTGGTCCTTCACTGGGTATTATGTTATAGGGCGGTATTGGAAAACACTCTCGCCCGCAGTACGCATTGTCGGTCCTTTAAACAGCCAGCGCTAGGCCGAGCTGGCAGCCGAATGGTTAGCGCTCTTGCCTTCAGTTCAACAGTTCGTGGGTTCGAATCCCACCTAGGACATGGATATTTGTAGTGGTTCGGAATCCACTTTAAGCAGTAGGTCCCGGTCTAATTAGCCCTCGTGTGCAAAAAATGATTGTTGAGCGACAAACAAATCAACCAGCCAGCGCTGCATCGTTAATTTGTTGGAGCCAGTTGTCTTTCCTTACATTCAAATCTTGCTCACAGCCATATTTCAGCAGAATAATGCATGGTCTCACGTGGCACGTATTGCGCAAGAGTTCTTCGTCAGATTAAATTGCTTCCCAGTCTGGCTTGGTTTCCGAATTTTTCACTGATAGAAAATATGTTGTCCATGGTTGCTCAATGATTGACAGAAATTATACCCCCAGCTGCCACTCCAAATTAATTTTAACAACGTGTGGAAATGCTTGGACTGCTGTACCCCAAGAACACATCCAATGTCACTTTGAACCAGTGTGGCAGCAACAATGGCGGCTACACTGGCTAGTGATTTTGGCACGAACCACACTTCACAGAAATCTATAAATTTAATCATTTGATTGGCACAAAATGCTATCGAGCAGAGGAGCCCAATACCAAGCCCATTAAGGAGATCATTCGATACTTGGTCAACAATTTATCGGTAAAATAAATTTTGTTGTAATATCGATTTCTTTATTGGTGTTACAATTTTGGTGGCCAGATGTGTAATTTTAAATTGATTATAATATAAGAAGAACTTTATAGAATATTTGCTTAAATCAAAGAACTGAAGCTTAATAATGGTTAATATTTTGGAATGAATAAATTAACAAAACTTTCCTTGTAAAATTGAAAGAGTTAATATTATTAGTGAAATTATGCATTTCAATTAACAGGAATTTAACACAACATGATTTCTCAATTATTTAATCTTTTAATTATTCAAAGAAACTAATTTAAAAATAATTTCTTAAGATAATATACGAGAAGATTGGTTTGAAAGAGATTTTCAGTCATATTTTTATATATTATATTTATATATTATAAAGAATACATTAAAATTTTATGTTATAAGAGAATATTAACAATCTTTCTTAAAATAGAAATAATTCAATGTTTTTCTTAAAATAAGCTCCATAGCATTTTCTATATAGTTTTTAAAAATAATTTTTGATTTTAGAAATTAAGTGATTATGATATATAAAAATTTGAATACATTAAAATTTTATGTTATAAGAGAATATTAACATTCTTTCTTAAAATAGAAATAATTCAATGTTTTTCTTAAAATAAACTCCATAGCATTTTCTATATAGTTTTTAAAAATAATTTTTGATTTTAGAAATTAAGTGATTATGATATATAAGACTAAAAAATTTAGAGAAAATCTAATTTCCTCTAATTCAAATTTTTCACTCTAAAATCTATTATTTCTTAAATTAATAAGCAAAATTTTACTGTTAGAAAATACATTTAATTATGCTGATAAAAAATAACGTTGAGTCATACAGAATAAATTTTTTCCAATTATCAGGCATTCATTTGCAAAATACATTTTTAATCAAAATTATTTACGTAAAGAAATCAAAACTTTCACAAAAGAAATGTTACCTGACTCCTCTGAATAAATTATCTTGGTTTAAGTCAATATAAAAAATTTGTTTAATTTCTCGATCATCACTGTTTCACGTGAAGGCTAATTGAATTTGATTCGAACACGGCTTGAAACCTATTTCGAAGCACTACAAACAAACATCAACTCCCAAGAGAAAATGAAACTCATGAATCATTGATTTTAAAATTAGAATGTTACTCATTCACTTATTATCTAGTATTCACGAGAGATTGAACTAGTCTAACTTAATAAACAATAGTGCTTAAATGAAACTGAGTTAGTCTTTAAAATATAACCAATATTTCGTAGGTTTTTTCATTATTTATACACTTTCTGACATTATTTATTAAAGTTTTTTAAAATTATTTTTTGTAGGAAAGACAGTTATAATCATTAGCAAAAGACAGCAAGAAGATTAATTAGATATTTTGAGTTCGACGTATTTTATGTTCTATTATGTAAATTTATTTTCATTCAAACTTATTGCAAAAAATAAGGACATATATTAGATAAAAACTTTTAATAATTAAATTTAATTGCTATAATAATAACAGATATAAATATGTAATTAAAAGGAATTATCGTTTGTAAGAACTTTTTGTATAGCTGAATTAAGTATGAATAATAATATTACAAAACAGTTCAGTACTTTCAAAATTTCAACTGAACGTTATCGTTCACTTCACCATAATATTTAATTATAAAATGAAGTATTTTTAATTACATTTAAGCTCAGAAATTTTTTCAAAGAAAAATATTGTGTAGAGGCGTCAGAAACTGACTTTGCAATCCATGTAAAGCTATTTATTAAACTTTGATAATGTAAGCGCCGGCCAACTTGTCTAGTGGTCAACGTGCCTGACTACGGATAGGAAGGTCCTGGGTTCGAATCCCTGTTCAGGCATGGATGTACTTTCTCTCTCTCTATCCTGTCTTTGTCCTTTCCTTGTGTGTGTGAATGAAGTAAGAATGATGCCTACCCTATAAACGGGTCCCTATGGCATGTGTGAGGATGCAATGGTGGCCCACCCCCTGTGGTGCACCCGGAGCAATGCCTCGGCGACTAAGAGGTCGCTATGTCTTTCCGGTTCCTTGGGTATCAGAGAACAATAGATTGATAGACTCTGTTGCAGTTGTAACTGTCTACAATCTGCTCTTGGAAAAGAAAAATGTAAGCGCCCATTATTACCCCTTTATTTAAATTTCAAAACTTTTAAAATGTTTAGATATTAAATTCCTGAAAAATGTTTGAACTGGAAATGCATTAAGCAATGGAAATAAATTTAACATTTATTAATTTAAAATTTATGAAATGAACATTTGTTTTGAATACATCAAATTTCTAATCAGCAAAAACGATAACAAATTGTTGTGCTAAAATAAATCATAAAATCATTATGTTTTATTTAATTTAATAGTTTTGTGTTACAATTGTAAAAAGTAACTGCTATAGAAACATTTCCCTCTATTGAAGCTGCTAATAATTTATTTCTCAACAATGGATTTACTCAAAAATTGAGGGATACTCAGTGGATATGTTTATAAAGAAACCTGTTTTAAAGATTTTATGATTATACAAGTACAGTGGTATAACTTTTACATTAATTTAAATTAAAATTTATAAAAGTTGATTTATAAATTTCTTAATTTTAAAAAAGTCATTTACAAATATTTTCCCATTTAGCATAGCGTTTGAACAAAAGCATTCTAGCAAATTAATTTCAAATTTGTGATGCAGTATTATGAATCATAAAAAATAATTACATTGCAGGTTTTATAAAAATTAAATATTTAGAATTTATAAAATATTAACAAATAGATGTGACACACTTATAAAGTCATTTGATTCTAGGATATGAGCCAAATGATTGAAATATAATGAATGTGAATAGCAGTTTCTTTTTAAAGCATGATCATGTAGATTTTTATGACTTTGGGATCATTCTCTTGAAAATTTAAATTATAAAAGTGTCAGGATTATTAAAAAAAATTGGTTTGAAGCATTATAAGAAAAAGTATAACAGCATTATGAACTATAAATTTTGCTCACTATTATTTATAAAGTAGTTGACAATAGTACTTACTTTTAAGAACACAGATATTGTACTGTCATTTGATATGTAAATAGTGCAAGTTTTATGCAAGCAAACAGTTAAATACACAAACTGTACCCATTTTAAGCAAAATAATTTTTGGACTAACTAAATGTTTATTATTATTCCGTGGGGAAATAAACTTTCCTAAAAAATGGTACGTACAAAAAGAAATTTTCACTCAAATGCTATCCGTTAATTTATGAGAATCAAAATAGTATTTCGAAGAAAGTGTTATCTATGGTGTAAATGTTTTGCATTAAACTAAGCCAAAAACCTTGAATGTTGTCATATATTGAAAAAGTTGTAATATTTACCCCCCCCCACACACAGTACAAAGTACAACATAAACTAATGTGTAAATTATAAATGAAATACAACAAAACTAGTACGTTTGCACACAAAATATTTTTATGCATTTTAATAAAAAAAATCTACTGAAAAAATTTCATTTATTCTTCAGATGCGATAGAAAAATAAAATTAAAAGACTCAAAAGAATTCTTTGAGGTTTGGTTCTATATAATCTAGGTAATTAACTTTGATGTGAGAGTCGCCATAGATTAAGTTAGCTAAATTGTGTTTCACTTAAAAGGAAGTTCACTTGCCTTAATTATTTCAAGACAAATTTTATAATCATATGTTACATATTTTATGGAAAGAGAAAATAAAAGATGATTTTCTTTTTATCACATTTTAATAAAAGTAAGTTAAAATCTATGATAGCTTTTGCTTTGAAACTAAGTATTTTAAGAATGCTGTAATATAAGAATATATGTTAAAGTTGAATTCTTCAATCTTTATTTCTTTTAAAATAAGAGAAATAAAAATGTTATCTAATTTATAATTGTCAACCATAATTGAGGGAATAATAGAAATAATTGATCGAATCTAGTAATTTTGATACCAAAATTATCGAGATAAGTATATTGTCAGATATATACTTTACATATCAAAATAATTTGAAATTTTTTGCAGCATTTTACTTGAAGGCTATTTTATAGATAAGAGATTGTTATATACCAAAGGTGACAAAAAACCTAACATTAGCCTCGACAGACATGCATACACAGCTTAAAGGCAACATTCATTTATTTTTTTACACTGACTAGATTTGAACCTCATACCTTCTAATTTGAAAGTAGTATTTTTGAGAAGAAGAGATAGAATTATAACTCTTTGACAACACATAACAAATAGTTCAACTGCTGTGAGAAATTCTAAGATGTTGGAGCAACCCCAATACACTGCATTCCTAGAGGAAATCTCTTTGTAAGCAACACTCACGCAGAAATTATAAATACGGCATCTCTCTTTTGCTGTTTAACATTCGATTTTGCTTTCAGAAGATTATATTCTTACCACATTAATGCAGAACTTCAATAATTTACTTAAAAACAATAAAAATTTACAATACACTAATTTAACAACCCCCCCAAACCATCAATAAAACGATGAAAAAGGAACAAGCACTCCAGAGAGTGGTTATGGATCAAATGATGATGTGGGTCAACGATATTTTAAAATTGCAGCTTTACCAAGTCACCAAAAAAAAATGCAAAAAAGACACCAATACCGCCTAAGCTTGTTAAATTACAAACAGGGTCTCCAGCTCTAGTAGTAACACTATTGAAAAATTCAACATTGACTATTATATTAATATATTGACCTGTTGAGTTACAGATCTTGTGAATATATGGAAAATGATTTTGAGCAATATATATACAACCAACATTTGTGAAAAGAAGACTTATTGTTAACCACGCTAACAAGAATTTAAATGTTTACTTTACAGTTTATGATTTAATAGCGAATTTATACTGAAATACTTTTATATTATCACTTTCTTGTACCCAGTTGGCATTTCAAAGGTTGCATTCATTAGTCTTAGAGCAAAACATTTTAAAAATATAACTATATACATTAATTTATTATTCTTTTTAATTAGTATTTCGATTTAATTCCCTAATTTACCAAAATAAATTAATATTTAGATAAAGTTTCAAATATCTTTTCATATAACATAACCAATTGTTATTATTTTTTAAAACCATTTAAAGGAATATCTTAAAACCCTTTTCAGGCCTTATATGTGCAAATGTCATTGGCTCCAAAACGACTTTTCCCAAAAGTAGTTTTTCAGTTGTTTCAATCCATGATATACATACATATATATATATATATATATATATATATATATATATATCTCACGGAAAAACTGTGTTATATAGCATAAGTATTATTATAAATGAATAATTGAAAGCAAATATTTTCAATAATATAAATAAAAGATAAATATTTTCCTGCTAGTTTTGATTAAAGTCATTATAATTGAAAAACTTAATTTTTTTTCATTATTCGAAAATTTTATGATCTTATGTCTTTCAGTAGCTTTTAAATTTGTACTGTAGATTGTTATATCTAATTCATCATTATAAGTCAAAATGCTTGCTTTTCTAAAAAGAATATCTTCTTATTAAAAACTTAAAATTTACAAAAACTACTAATTCTTCAGCAATTCTATATTATCTTCTTTTCAATACAAAAATAATGTTGAGAAACACATATACTTACGTAAACATACTTACAATAACAAAGAAATCTCTGAAATCTTTTGTTTGTGAAATTTTTCCCATTTTAGCAATAGTATAAATGAAATTATAATTTAAAATTATTATTTAGTGAGAGGAATAAGTATTTAAGTCATAATTTATATAAAAGCACTAACTGCGTGTTATAAAATTGTAAGACGCTTGAATTTTTCATTGTTTGAATTATAAATAACATAACTGTTTTAAACAAACTTAATTTGGTGTGAATAAATAAAATATAAAGTTTTATTTTCAACGGTGGGTAATCGGGTGACAAAGCCTATGCCACAACAAGTCCGCAATAACTGCCACTCATTTATCATAACCAAGCGGACACCTAAGAACCAAGTCACTGAGGCCTGAAGCGTTGCCCGCACCGTGCTACCCCAAACCAGTTTATAGGGTGAGCCACATTCATCCATCATCATAGAAGAAAGAACAGAGAAACACAGGGAACGAAAGCAACATCCATGCCCGAATCGCGATTCGAACCTCGGATCCACAGCTCAGGAGTCAGGAACGCTAATCATTACGACATCGGTCGACATAAAATATATAGTACATGCGTAGTATTTATAAATGACATTAAATATATTTTCTAACACTTTTAAAATTTTTCTTTCAAGCATATGTTATAAAATTATAGAATCGCAAGCTAAGTATATATTTTTTGTTAAATTAAAAATATTTTGACCCACTATTTTTCTGAATGAATTCATTTACTCAACGTTTCATCGAATTAATCAGGCTTTTGAGTTAGAATTAAAAAAAAATTATCCCATTTATCAAAAATGATTATCTCCAAAACGTATGCCAAATCATATTAAAAATCATTTGCATGAACTTGTTTATTCTCGCTGTATATTGTTATATATCCTTACAAGTTTTTATATGTAATTCCTTACATGTTTTATCTAAACTACGTCTTTGCTATCATAAGCCCTCAATTATATCTTCTCGAGAGTGATTTTTAATTTATTTTAGCAAATATTAAGAACCATTATTTTGTTGAAGTTTCCAATTCATCCTTCATAAAAGAAAAGCAATAAATATAAAGCATTGTTAAAGCATTTGTTGATTATTCTAGCTCGTGACTACTGCGACAAAGCTAGAATCAGTTTTCAAGGAAATTGCGACAGATTATATCTATCATCAGTATATCCTATTCGTTTTCCGTCATATTCTAGAGCTTCCTACATTATCAAAGTTGTCATCTTTCTGAAGAAATCCCCCGGTACCTTCATAAAAGAGTAATAAATAGCACTGTACGTAATAGTAAATAATACTTTACAGCCCATTCAAATTGACGGTTTTCATAAAAAAACTACTTTTCCAAGTGGCATCCCAGATAGTAGTATTCTTTGCTCCTTCATCTTCTCCTTTTTATGAAGTTTCAACAATTTTGATTTTATATTTATACTCTGAAAAGTTGAATTCAGTCCTCTGTTGATACAAAGTGGATTTACTGGTCAGCAATGTTATTTTACAAGTAAACAAGTTATATTTTTCTGGTCCATTATTACGAGCTGACAATTAACTTTTCCATCCTCTTTTGTATTTTCCATAAAAAATATTATAAATGGGTTTTACTTCAGATATTATAAATGGGTTTTATATGAATAGCACTTATTTCCCGTTTCAAATTTCTAGTTGTCTGTGAAACCAAACTTTTCGAGCTTCTAGCTCAGATAATTCTCTTCTATCCAGCACTGTGAATTTTCACAGAAAACAAATCTATTAAATTATAAACTTCTTTATAATGTTTCCTATTGCACTTTTAGTGAAGGAAAGTTACGACTTGCATGTGATTTTGGAAGAAAAAGCAAAAATATTTTTAAAACGCAAATGATTTTGACTAAAAGTATTGTCCAATGAACTTGTACATATGTAATACCAGGATTTCAGAAAAGTATTTGCCATGTGAAACTAACACAATTTTCTTAATATTTTTTATTTGAAAAAACTGTAGCTTGTTTTGGTTGTTTTAGTCTTTCATAGTTATTCATTTTATGCATTTTACTGTTAAAATGAGTGATATTTTGGGTGATTTTAGAATTATGCATTAGACTGTATTCAGTTTAAAAAACTAATCAATTTTAGATTTTTAATTGTAAAAAATTAACTCCTTGAAGAATAAGCAAAATTAACATTGAAGTAACATAAATTTTACATAATGATTCAACAATGTTAAATTTAAAGAATTAATAATTAGTTGAAAAATTACTTAACCATTATTTAAAATAGTATATAAATTTTCATTATATATAAAATGGGAAGAAAGTCTTGAAAACATTAACTATTTACATCTTTTTTATCGTTCTTTGCAACTACACATCCTGACAAAAGAAATTTCAAAACAAACATAATTTGTTTCAAAAAGGAATTATAAATTGGAAGGAAAATTCTCATACAAGATTTAAATTAATCTGTTACACTTTTAAGTCTGCATTTCACATCCATGTCTCTATGGTTACAATTAATGCAAAGTCTGCTAAAACTTTAAAATGTTAATTTAAAAAGTGTAATGCATTAAAGTAAAACACAATAATGAGTTTGCGAGTTAGTGAATATGTGAATTATTAAAATCATAATTAATTTCATGAATATTAATGTTACTGAAAAATTGCATTAGAAACAAAATGCCAAGAAACGAATAATTTTCAATTTCCAGAAATCTAAAAATTTAAAAGTTATAAATTAACTCGTTAAGAATCATGAATATTTTTTTAAATCTGTTGTTGAAGGAAAAATTTAGTTTTCACATTTCTGTTTAGAACTTTTTATACTTAGAAACTTGCATTTAACTCACGAAAATACGAGTGAAGCACTATATCATGCGTTTTGAAATTCGTTCTCAATAAGCAACACCTTGGAAAATTGTGTTCTATAGTAATCCTCCTTTCTAGTATCATGAATAAAAGACAATTAACATTAATCAATTTAAACGATACACTGGTTAAGTTGTTAGCATTGACAGGCAGGAGGTATGTTGTCTGTACTTATATAAAAGCTCAACGCGCGCGCGCACAGTAAAGAATTGTCACGCAATATTTTTTGACTGAGAAGAAGCATGTTTAATTATTTTTGAAGTATCCAAATTCTTCGATACATTTAAATAAAGAGCAAAGTAAATAATCAGTTGAGAGGCAAAAAAATATTATTTACTTCATACGACGTATCTTAGCACCACAGTGTACTTAAATGATAAATATTCTCAATTATGATGTTATAATTTGAACCAAGTTTTTATATTGTACAAATAAATCTCATAGAAGAAAACATGAAATACCAATAGCTATAAAGATAATAATAATTGAATTTTTATTTACAAAATACAAAATCAATTTCATTTATAAACAACTTTTTAAACAGAAATGATCAAGCTATCTCAACTCAGCTCAGTATGAATAAACAAAAACACAATAATTCGGGAGCATTAAATTATCATAGAAGACTTCAACGTTTCCTCCTGGGAATTTCCTTCCCAGAGGAAAATTTATTTTACTCCATTTCTATCTATCCGTGCAGTAATTTTCTTTCAAATGAATAAAAAAATGACGATCCTAAACTTTATCTAACTTTGAAAATATATTATTTTGACTGTAGTATTATTCTGTTTATTTGAAAAACTCACTTTATGCATACATATATATCTATATCTATCTATCTAAATTTATATATATATATACATACATAAGTATTATTTACGTTACCAGTATAATCGATTAAATAATCGTTAAAATCATGAAAATCATCAATCATCTGATAACTTGCATAAATTCCAACAATATTAAATGTTTTTTCCTTTTATATGTAGACTTCAGAATATATATAAAACAGATGAAACAGATCATTCATTAATTCACAGGTCTACAGAGAGTACAGGAACCATATAATCTCCTGAGTCCACCTTTGTTTGTTTAACGACAGTATCTGGTATTCAGCATATCATATATGCATAGTTTCTTTCTTCTTAAAAAGAAAATTATATTTACACACTATTGAATTACGAAACAAGCAGATCATGTACACCTTCTTACAATATTTGTATTATAGTTTAAATTATGTCGTTAATATTCACAGATGGACTTATAAATTGTAAAAAATATAAGTCATTAACTTAGCCATGCACATATTTCTATACGTAATTGGATTTCTTTAAATTGCAGTTGAATCTAGTAAATATTTAAAAGTAAACAATAAATTTATATATTCCATTGAATAAATGGTACAAATATTACGGAATATAAGGTCTTTCACTTTTTGTAACTATATTCATTAGTCTAATGTCATATATGTTTTTCATTTCTTAATGTTTTAGTATCAAAGAAAAAAAAGCCCCCCCCCCCAATTTACGCATTTCAACAAAATGGGCTAACATTCTGTTAGTTACCTTATTATTGACATATTCATATTAATTGATGAAAAGTAGATATAAAACTTCAAATATTCTTCCTGAAAAACTATTTTATTTAATATTTTTTAGCTTATTTGCTTTTAAAGTTCACTAAGTTGTATCATTTTTATGTTTTTTCCAAATATATTTGAAAACTCAGTGTTTCAGAAATCAAGGATAAGAACTTCATTTAGAAAATTTTAATAACGTCATTAAAAATGGAAGTTTCTTAGTAAATTTTTCGTTCTAGTAAACTTGAAAAAGTTTACAGACATTTTAAAAACTATTGCGTGTCAAAAATATGGAACGTATTTATATTCTTCTTCAGCAGAGAAAAATAAGGCAAAATAAATTTATTTCCTTTTATTCATTCTTCAAACATTCTTAGAAAATGAAATAAATAAAAGGAATTATGCGCCTTTTTAACTTTCATTTAAAAAAATTTATTTAATATTATTTTTGTATAACTATATGATTATTTCTTTCAAAATAGTAATTATTTTTACTTTTATATCTCTAAAAATTATATTTTATTTCAAATACAGATATATTGCTCTATATACTAACATATTTCAAAAGATTTTTAAAGAGACGTCAACAATTTCAGAAAAAGTTATAGTCGCGACAAATATATTAGTAAAATTTTTAATATGTAGTTTGTTTTGAAGACTTTATTTTTCTAATTAGCATTCTTAGTAGTTAAAAGTAGTCTGCTTAAAATTTCAAAGGTGAGCATTACCTAATTACATAAATAGTTACAAACTTTTTCATATATTTTTAAATTCTTTAAATTATATTAGATGCTGATATTTAATTTAGATATTTGAACCAAATTCTACATTTATATATAATTCAATGTGTAATAAATAAATTGAAATTTTTTAATAATAGAAATCTTTTAAAAAGAATCGTATTAAATAGCGATTAAACTTAATTAGTCATGCGTTTTTGTTTCTCTCATTTATAATTGATATCAATATTCGAAACATATATAAATGTTGCAAATTCAATAAAATTTATCTGCTCATATGATAAAAGTTACATTTTTATAGAGAACATTTTTAAATAGTAGAGCACAATTTAAGTTACCGATGATAGAGGAATAATAAATTAATTGCAGTTTTTCAGGTATTTATGAGATGAAAATAATGTAAAATGGACAAATATTAATATATTTTATTTTATATTTTATAATTTTATTATAATTTAAACTGGTAAAATCTCATAAAAAGAGAAAACATTCAAAAAATTCTTTTTTAATGCTTTTTTTTTATGAATTTTACTGTTATGCTTTCAAAACTTTAAATTAATTAATCATGTGTTTGAGCTTATTCCTCAAATTTCTGCTTCGTTTTATTTAAAATAATTTATATCCACCTAATTGCTTGCTAAATAATTTTGACAAAAGTTTAAAACATCAGCATAGAAATTTTTAAAATTTACAAAAGTCAATTCGAATGAGTATATATATATAAAAACAACCAAGAAATTTCAAGATACATACAACAAAACCTATGTATATTTAATGCATAATAAGAATTGTTTTCATCACATACAAGACAATTAAAAATTTTTTTTTAGCAAAGTTAACTATTCAAAAGGAATTTAAAGGAGTATTCTGTTAGTTACGTTAAATTTTACTTAATATACGTTTGAGTAAATTTAATTAAAACTAATTGAGAGTAAAATTTAAATTTTAAACATTTTTAAAAATAAATATGTAACATAATTTATTATAACTATATTTTCCATTCTCAAGACTACTTCATGTCACATTTGTAGAAGATTTATATTTTAATATAACAATGAACAAAAAAAAGCCAATTAGGATTTTAAGTTTAAAGCAATGAAGTCGATGAAATTGTAGTTAAACATTAAAGTATTGAAAAAAATTAATATTTATTTATGAATACATAACAATAAAATTAATGAATTATATTTTCCTATGTTAGTTAGTGGATAAATCATGCATATCTTAGGCTGGATTAGTTTTAGTGTAAATTTAATACAATTATTAAAAAATTAACAATACAATATCACTTAAATTTTGAATACAGGAAACATAGTATTCTGACTATGACACGTTAAACTTATCGAGAGAAATATTCTATAAATAAAGTACTAATATCTCTCTTTCAATGAAATGAGTGAATATAATGGATTCAATGCAATTTTATCTTTTGATATTGCTTATAGTTTTTAGTTATTTAGCATGAGAGAAATACACTCGTGTTCATTAATTAAGGATAATGAATGCTCAGGCAAAGAAAGAGACAGAAGCAAAACATTTTTTTCCAATGGTCGGGGTATGTCAGGATGTATTGTCCCCTTATACCCAAGGAACCGGCAGGAAACATCAACTTCTTTGCCGCCGAGGTTTTGCCCTGGGTGCACCACAGGGGGTGGACTACCATCGCACCCTAAATGTCGAGATACATATGAAGAATGGTAGACAAACAGGATTACTAGATGAGCATAGCAGATTTTATTAACAAACGAGGCATCCCGGCGACACATAACAACCATGTCTTACTCGGGAGTCGAACCCGAACCCACCCGGCAGAAGCCGAGGGATGTAACCACCATATTGGCTGGGCGAATAGAAGCAAAACAAATGTGACTTATTTGTAAAGTCTATTAAACAAAAGATGAAGAGAAAAAGACGCTATATGTTTGACATCATTAATAAAAATTGCGATTTTTAATCCTTGGAGCAAATTTAGAAAAATAACCTATTTACATAGACAAATATAACATGGTGCGATATCCAAAATGCATGCTCTTTACTCCAGCCTAACTGCAGGCAACAGTGAGTTGCTGTATGCTGACCTCATCTGACAGGCCTATGAGCATATAGACCAATGCGCCCTAAGCGTCTGTACACGGTCTGTTTTGAAACTGTCGCACCGGTAGTTGAAGAGAACTGACGAGACAGGTCTGATGTTGTGCTCTGTCTGTTTCTTTTGGCAGTAACTGCCAAATACCGGTTCTTATTCAACCTTGTAACTCTGGGGGCGATCGGTGCTGTAACGTCTACTCACATAACCATCATCTTGGAACCTTTGTCAAAGCTCCGAGATGACACTCAGTACGATTCCAAGTTTCTCGGATACTTCCAGCTAGGTACGTCCACATTCCAGACGGCCGATAATTCTACCCTGTAAAAAAATCATCTAAATACTTCCCTTGTGTCATAGCTATGCGGTTATTGCACTGAAAGGCTTTTTGTGAACAATTTTACTTCTTTGCAACCATTCCTTATATACCCCTCTCATACACTCTTGTCATTTTGACGTACTATCGGTGCCATCTGGCAGTTTCTTGTAATTTGCATATTATTTTTCAAGATGTGTATGATAATTCTGCATATAAAATTATTATTTTTCAGCTTAATTTCTTTGCGATTCTGAATTATCCTTAATTTAGGGACATAAGTGTTTATTATATCCAATAAGAATTACCTATTACAGGAAATATTCTCTGAATTTTTATCTTCGTATTTTATATTTCGAGCTGAATAAATGACAGCTAATTTAAGAACAAAATGCACTGAAATAATGCATATCCTAATATATGATTGTGCATACTTTGAATAAAATAAGAAAAATATAAATTATATTAAATAATATAGCAAGGAGATGAATACACAGGAGAAATGATAAGAAAGTTTTCCAAACAAATTATACAAAGTATATGTGAATTAAATGAATAGTAAAAATCATCTTTATCCTTTTCAGAATACATTTAAGCTTTCAGAGCAAAATTTGATATTTATTTAATTAAATAAATGGAAATGAAATGCCAAATAACTTAAATTAAGTACAATTTAGAGTCATTTTCATGCAATTTTAGTGAGATTTATCAAATTATATCAATTCGTATTCAAGTAAATTGATTGAAAAAAAGCAATTTAGTATTCAAAATTCTTATGTAAAGTAAAATGTGGAATCTGAGCTAATGGTGCACTAAATGTATTGTCAAAATACCATCTCCAAAGATAAATAAATTACTCACTTATATTAAATTGCGCTTAAAAGCAGTAATAGAAGCTGTTTAAAATTATTATTATCAAGTATTATTTACTCACACAAATGAAATACGAGGAATCAAAATTTAAAGATAAAGTATAACAATGAATTTATATTAGTGAAACAAAACAAATTAAGATGAAATATTTTAATACATATGTCTGATTGCAGGGATGGTATTTAAATCTCTCTTACACAACTTAATTTTAGTTTAAAAGAGTAATGTGAGTATTTAAATAGCTGTTTTACTAGATACATTACTTAAAAAATATTATTCGCTGGCATTTGAATTTCACTAAAATATCAAAATAAATTTAATATGATTTAGTGGAAAATAGCACGTCATTCATGCTCTTATAGAAGGTTCATGTCATTAAACTGTACTCAAAATTTTTATATTAAGTTTTTTTTAAGTAAAATACATATACATTAGGTTGAATATATATATTTTTTTTGTAATTTGCTCTCATTGTTTACACAATACCTGTGTACTACGTATGGAAATTATTCCTTCTAAGCAGAAGCTATAGTTTTGTTTCTTAGAATTCTGACTTATTTATTTGTTGAGAGATTTTTAGAAAGTAGATGTTAAAGCTGCTTAGAATTACTATTAGAAACTCGTGCTATAAGGGGCGTAACCAGTTAACTTCTTGAAAATGTTTTTATCTTATTAACAACCGTACAACACAAATCTAACAGAAATTGCTTTGAGAATTTTTAATTGATAGCCTACTGCCCACGGCATTTGTAATATTTTTTAGAGCCTGCCACGTAATTACCTACAGAAAGAACTTTTCATAGATAATAGGTAGTATTTACGCGTCGCAAGAGAGGGAACTGGAAGACTTCCAAGCACCTACCCCAACAGACATGCATGAAAAATAGTTTCTAGCTTTGAATCCGTTAATTTTCATTCTAACGAGCAATGTCCTAACATTAGATAATATTTAGCCAATTAAAAGATTTAAAAATTGATACTCTTTTTGAAGATAAATTAAGATATAAACAGCCAGCTGTTTTATTTTATGAACATTAAGCAAACTCAAGCGCCTGTCCATAAATGATTAATTTTATTTTATTCTAAGATATCATCAATAAATATTTCTATAAATTTGGGTTTCGAAATAAGCAATGTCAAAAAGTTTAACCGTTGAGAGATATAATATGAAAAGTAATGATGAAAAAAGAATTTCAAAAAATAGATTTATAAAATTTTAGATCTCAGTTTTACTGCAGAACCTTGATTAGTAATATATAATATATTTTTTACAGAGCTCATGACAATGTAAATAAGTAGTAAAGAAAAATCTCTATGAGATAGAAATCAATTATCTGTTGTCAATAGGAAGTGTTGGAATACGAAATACTAGCAGAAATTTGAAACCATAATTTTCCTTGAATAATTTTATTATAGTTGGTTAGATTTGGGGAAAGAGTGTTTTGATTCTCCTCTAAAAGTGTAATGAATGAATTCAGCCCAAAAAGTCTAGTAATCAGTAAACATTTAGAGAAAAGATGATATGCTGATCTGGTCAACATAAGTCAATTAACTTTAAATTAAAATTAAAATTATAACAATAAGTTACCTAAATATTATTTGATTTTGTAGACAGTCGATTTTGTAGTTTTCGAGGTAAACAAGAAAGCTCTTGAAGCTTTTATCGACAACGAGAGCATGACTTACAGAAGTGTAGAATATTGTAAAACCCAGAAATAATCACCATCTGCATGCATAACTTTTGTCAACGTGTCCCCTGTTGTGCAATCCCCTTGCGATAAAACTAGAGAAATTTAGACGCATAGAAGTCCGTAAGTGCTTGGAACAAGTCTGATTCAAGAGGTGAAGGATTTTCCACGAAGATGATTGTCCAGGGAGTTGAAGAGATAGTAATCTGATGGTGCAAGGTCCTGTGAGTAAGGACGATTGCACGAAGTCTCCCAACCACATCGCTGTATGGTATTTCTGGCCACCCATGCAACTTGCGGACTCGAGTGATCGCATAAGAAACCTTGCGATTTATCAGTGGCTCCTATTTCAATGTCTGCTGCACACGTTCCAATTACTATGATCACAGATCCGGAGTGACCGTTTGGCCCGTTGGTAGCATTCCATAGTGAAACTCTTGACGACTAGTCCACTAAACATTAGCTTTATCACATAGGGACAAATCTTCTGATCTGTATTTGTGAAAACAATCCCTTGCCGTAAGTTCAGTCGCAGCACTGTCCCCAAATGCTTGACATAATTGGCGACTTGTTAGTAGCAGCTGATAAGCTCACTTTGAGATCGTAAAGAAAAAACACAGAAAGAGCTTCTCTTACACGTCCATTTCTCTTGGCTATTGTACTATTTACGATTGATGAATGTGTGCCGTGAACATGCTCTAAAAAACGACTAATATTCCCACTCTCTACTGGCCTATATCTCAACCATCTCATACTCTAATTTGCATACTTATTCTCACTTCATTCAATGAGAACGCCAAAAAACGGCTAGAAATCTTTCATGTTTACCTTTGTTTCTTTGTTTAACTTTTAATTTACTTATTTTCATTAATTCATTGCTTGCATTTCAAAAAGTTATGTTGCTCTTTCTATGGTTAAATTAGTGTTTAAAATAATAAATTCAATAAAACGTTTGAAGGGGAGATGACTTAAAAGTCATCTCATGCTAAAATTAATCAGATGCGAAATGTTCTATAATTTGAAATTTATATTGCACTCTGGATTCTCTTAGATTAGGAAACCATTTAGAGGTTCAATTAATTTTAGATGCTATTTATTAATTATAATAGCATTGTTTATTGTTTATATTATAATAGCATATTTATTGTTTTATTATTTCTAGTTGCTGATAGTTAGATTTAAGCTTATAAAAATATATTGTTGTTCTAATTTTAAAATATAATAATTTTATCATACCAGCATTTTGTATTTATAATATTAGAAAATAAATCCCATCTAATAAAAGTAGTTAATTTAATTCAAAATTTTTATTTTTTTTTTGTTTTTAAGTAAAATTGTATTTACTAGCTCATTTATTTTAGCTCTCAAATGAAATTAATTTTATTGAATTCTAAAACTATAAATTCTTTTATAATAAATATAGAAACATTTAAAATGATATGCAATGTGTACTCGTAGCTAAGGAATCTCAGATTTTACGACAAGTTTTTTAGAAAACAGCAATTATTTTTAACTTTAATTCATATATTCCATTAAAATATTTGTTAGGAAAGCATATGATAATTTTAATTTAAATATGAGTGTAAATAACTAGTACACTATATAATATTAGAAAATAACCAAAATTTAAAAAAATTACTAGATATACTATATTTGTATTCCAGATTCATCAGATAAAAAGCATATTAATATTGCTTATTGATGACATCTTAAATTTGAAATTTTACTGCAAAATTCCATTATTGATTTTTAATTTGTTGACAAATAAATATTATTTTATTTTATGGGTTTGTTCAGTATCAGTGAATATAAACTTATTAATAATTTTTGCTTAGGATAAATTATAAAAGCAATATCTCATTACATAGCAATACTTTTAGTAAACAATATTTTTAAATTTATGTCGCACCTTTTTTATGTAAAATGCTATATATACTATCATATATACCTATGTAAAATGCAAAGAAATAATTTTTGATTTTTCTGAGAATCGATGATTTTATTTCTTAGCATTTTATTTTATGTGCCACTGTGATATATAAATCCAATTAAAATTTTTTTAGTTCATTTTTATATTATAAAAGAGTTATTGCATTCATAAAGTAAAATTGATTGTTATTTTAATGAATAATTAATATCAAATTTGTCAAATGATGCTATAAATTAAAATATCCCTCAGTTATTTCTTGTACTACATAAGGGTTACAATACATATCGCATAATTGTAATAGAAAAAATGTAATTAAAATATGACATAATACTAAAATGCTACTGATTTTCTATTAATCGACTTTGTTGTTACAAAGGTGACAAAATTTTGCAGAGAATGTAGGAAAACATTAAGTATTGTAAAAGTAAGAATCAATCTTTAAAAACGCCTCTATTATCAGAAATGATTAATAATGGTAATAGACATTGTTGCAAGTTGTATCACGTATTTTAAGAAGTCTGATCTTTACTGGGATTGATACACAATATGTACATATATTTCCATCGAATGTCTTTCATGAAGAAAATGATATATTTATTCACAATAATTATTATAAAATTTGAAAAACATTGAAAAATTGAGTTTAAAAAGCGATTGTTGTTTAACAGAAAATTATAAGTAATTACAATGGAAAAAAGTTAAAATATTATCTTAATAATTTATCTAGATAAATCATAATGACTAAAAGACCATTCACCACGGTCAAATAATTCTCAAGTGTAAGGTATTAGTTTATGTTTAATTTAGATGGTTGATTACAAAGTATATAAGAATTTAGCACACTAGATATAGCACACTAGTATATAGAATAAAGTTCAATGAATTTGTACATAATTATGTTAAATCTTAATTAAATTTCATAATGAGAAAGTGAATTTTTTCTCCCATCTCCATATAATATTAAATATTTCTTTAATTTGGAAAATGAATTTTTTCTTAACTATAGTTATTCATATAAGTCTTATAGAAATAAAATATCTTACTATAAAATATTTTTCTCACACAAAAAACATAACACGATTTCGCTTATACATTTCAACTGATAAATTTTCTTCATGAACAATTATATATGATAAATTAAATAAATAATTCATAGCTATTCTAAACTCCTTGAAAGTTATTGAAAACTTAAGCAATTTAAGTTGAGATATGAGAATGACTGATTGTAAGAGGAATGCAATATTGATAAGCACTTTAAATTTACATGCGCTTATTTTAAGTATGATTAATGAATTACTGTAGAAACTTGTTTATAGTGCCAAATGCATAAATTTGATTTGTGTCTCATTAATCTATAGTGAATTACTGCAATTTAGAATATCGAATTTTATTCAAATTCTATGATAGCCTTCAAATAGAATTATAATTAGAATAGAGATACTAACATATTGATTTTAGGCCAATATATGGCATTGTTAAACATATAAGTCATATAAATCACCATACTGAAATATTTTAGAGGCTTCGGTGTGCTGCGCCTGAGAAAGTTATCGCTCTTACAATCGGAGAGAGAAAGAGAGAGAGAGAAAAAGAGAGAGTGAGAAAGAGAGAGAGAAAGAGAGAGAAAAATTGAGTGAGAGAGAGAGAAAGAGTGAGTGAAAAAGAGAGAGAAAAAGAGAGAGAGAGAGAGAGAGAAAGAGAGAGAGAGAAAGAGAGAGAGAGAGAAAGAGTGAGTGAGAAAGAGAGAGAGAGAAAGAGTGAGTGAGAAAGAGAGAGAGAGAAAGAGTGAGTGAGAAAGAGAGAGATAGCATTCGTGTACCTTCAGTGACAAAAAATAGGTGTTATGGCTTAATTTTTCAATTGCGCGATATTTATTCATTTATTTTATAATGTAGCAAAATATAATAATATAATTAGGGAAATCAAAAAGATATTGAATTCAATGATAAGTTACAAACCTAAATGAAATTTTTTATTACATATAATCCATTTATGAGTAGTCATTAACAATGTTATTTTTCCTCATGTGTTGTAAATTTTATTTCTATTTAGATAAAAATTAACATTGGGTGCACGTAAATTAACAACTTGATAATCTAATTGATAAAGTTAATTTAAAAGTAAGTAATAATCAGAAAAAAATTATGAGAGTTATCGATAAGTAAGAGCTAATGTTTGCTATATGAAAATCATCCCTCTCTAGTCCTATAGACTGCCTCAACATAGTGATGTTGTGTCACTGTATGGAATAGGTGAAGTACGCCTGGAGAGTTTACTCCTGGTAGGGCCACCCAAGGCGTGAAGGCTATTCCATTTTACCCAGCTAAAGCCTACAGGAATCAGAGCTAAGTCAGTCCTCTACCTTTGGTGCTTGGGTCTCACGACTTACAGAGGCTGCGCTTTTCCACCATCCATGAGTCATGAAGCTTTCTATTGAAATTCATACAGCCTCGCCCATCACCTAAGTTCAAAAGGTGTGCATTCGAGGTTTAGGAAGAGGACCTTGTCAGCAAAATAATCTACAGTCTCCTAGATTACGAACCCTTAAAATAATCCAATGTAATATTAATGGTATTTCAACATTTTCAGCTAAATCTAAACAAGCCTAAATTCTGGAGTTGGCTGAAGACTAAGGAGCTCAAATAATCGCTCAACAGGAAACTAAACTGAAAGATAATTCTCAACTAAAAGTTAAGGGATACAACATAATCCGTTTAGACAAACATGAGAAAAGAGGAGGTTTTCCTTATACGAGATATTAATTATTTTTCCAAAAGTATTAATGTGTCCACTGGTTCAGATTTAGAGTTGCAAGGCATCACTGTTATGTGGAAGGGTGAACCACTAAACATCTTTAATTTATATCACCCACCTAACAATTGTGATCTGCCTGGAATCTTTAATAACCTTTTATCTGGAAACGCTCTACTTCTGGGTGACTTGAATGCTAAACATCCAGCGTGGGAATGTTCTTCCCAGAATCAGAGAGGAATTCATCTTCTTCAATTGTAGATGATTCAGATTTCATGATTCATAATGATGATAATCCAACACACTCTTCATATAGCTATAACACGTCTGAAGTGCATGACATACCCATAGTAAGTTCAACTATTTTTCGAATTTGCATCTCGACAGCTAGGAAGAACATTGGGAGCGACCATTCTCCAATTTTATTTGGAATACAGAAGAAACAGTGTACTTTCCTCAATCGCAGAAATTATTTTAATTTTGCTAAGGCTGACTGGAAAGTTTTTGGTGTTCTCGTTAACACCCAGGTTGAATCTGGCATTCACTCAAGTCACCTTGATACTAACTGGATTTCTTTTCAGCACATACTCTTCAAGGCAGCTAAAAGGACTATACCTAGAGGAAAAGTTAAGCTTTTTAATCCTTCCTTTGCTCATAATTCGCCGGTTTTACTACCACTACTCCAAAAGACTGAGAACTTGCGATTCGAATTGAAAAATAATAATACTGAACAAAACAGGATAGAGATAAACAGGATCAAGGCAGAAATAAAACGAACTTACGTGCTACTCAAGAGGAAAATGTGGAGGGATACATGTGATGGACTTGATGCTAGCTCATCTGGCGCGAAACTGTGAAAATTAATAAAAAAATATCAGCAGTGAACAGCCTCAGATAAATTTTAAAATTTATGTAATAATATTTTAAATACGGATGGCAACATCTCTATAGACTAATAAGCTGCAGCTGATCTCTTCGGGGCACATTACCAAAAGATTAATGAGCTGACTTTTACAGAAGCTGATAGGAAAGTGGCAAAAAGATCTAGAGACCTTGCACATGGTTGCCGTAGTTTTGTCTCGGGCAACCCCTTTTCCTTTAAATCTTTCTCCATGGAGGAATTGGAGATGGCACTCGAGGATCTTGATTTGACCAAAACTCTCGGACCTGATGGCATCCATGGCCAAATGATTGGGCACTTTGGCATTCTTTCAAGAAAGAAATTTCTGAATATTGTAAATCCTTCTTGGAGTCTTGCAAGCCTTCCTAAAGAGTGGAAAAGAGCCACAGTCATACCTGTTGGGAAACGTGGCCAAACAGATGGATTTCCTGGGAGTTTCAGGCCTATTGCCTTAATCAGCATTGCATATAAAGTGATGGAAAAAATGATCACGGGGTGTTTGATCATCCACCTGGATACCCATAATCTCTTACCAAGAGAACAATGCGGTTTCAGAAGAGGTCATAGCACCACTGATCAATTAATTTATCTCTGTCAGAAGATTAGAGATGCCCAGAACATGCGACCTACCAACCATACTTTGGCTGCTTTTCTAGATTTATCAAAGACACTTGACCGTGTCTGGAAACATAAACTAATTGTTAAAGTCTATGAAGACTTTGGCATCAGGGGTAAAGCCTTGACCTGGATCACAGATTTCTTGAGAAATAGACTGATAAATGTAAAGCTTGATTCCACTATGTCAAACACTTTTAAACTGAGGCAAGGGGTCACCCATGGTGTTCAGTGTTGAGTCTAATTCTCTTCTGTCTGCGATTGAGAATATTATATCAAGGAGATGTGAGGTTGGTCTCTTTGCATATGATATTGCCTTTAAGGGCTTTGGCCCAGATGTGAGTTCAACTGAGACTAACATTAATTTTACTCTTGAAGACGTGTGGAAATTCTCAAAAGACCACAAATTGAGTTTTAATGCAACTAAACCTATTGTTAGATTTTTACCACCAATAAGAAGATTTATAATTATTATCCAAAGGTTTTTATGAATAATGTACCTCTTACGTATGACAAACATCCCAAATATTTGTGATTCGTTCTCTAATCAGAGATCACTATTAACAAACATGTGGAAGCACTGATTTTTAAAAGCAGAAAACGACTTAACATTTTAAAATATATCTCGGTACATGACTGGAGAGCCACTTTACGAACTACTTATTTAGCTATCATATGACCTATATTGGAACATGGTTTCCCTATTTATTGTTGTGCCTCCTCCACCAATCTCCAGAAATTAGAAAGATTCCAACTTAGTGCTTCTCGCATTATATCTGGATTGCGTAGCAGTTGTCCGAATAATATTGCTTTGTATGGAAGAGACCTTCAACCCCTTAGTCTAAGAAGAAGTGCAAACCTTGTGAAATATTATAATGAACTTTTCAGTTATGGCTCCCAAAATAGAACTTCAGAATATCTACAGTTTTGGAGTAATAACCAAAGACTTAAGAAAAATAGCCCATTTGATTGTAAATTGAGTATACTGGTGTAATTGACTATAATATTGAACAATATTCCTCGCAACAATGTTTAGATACGTCTGAGAGACTCCCTAGAGTCGGGTTTCATACGGAACTTTCGTCTCGAGTTTACAACAAAAAAGATAATCCGGCTCTGTTACGACAAACTGCCTTGGAGACTATACACGCAATTCCCACTGAAGCTAACCTTATTTATAATGATGGGAGTAAAAGCAGACTCTCTTTTCTTTAGTGGTTTTGTCATTAAATGCACAAATGGAATTGCAAAATAAAGAAAAGAAATCCCGACTTCAGTTAGGTTTTCAAGAGTGAGCCTATTCCCATCGAAGAGGGGATAAGCTCTGTTTTGACTTTTACAGATCTTAGGGATGTTTGGTTTCTGACTGACATTCGTAGCGCCATTTAATATCTTTTAAACTGGAAAAGAATTTGTGATAGGGCCGGAGTAGAAGTACTTAGCAAACTTAAGCAGGTCTCGTCACTTTTTGAAGTACACCTTCAGTGGATTCCTTTGCATGTTGACATATGGGTGAATGAGATGGCAGACGTTCTTGTGAAGGAGGGTTCTGAAGAACCATAACCATCTACCAATTCACTGGCATATCTTGAACTGTATTCCATTAGAAGACATGCAGATAAGCAAATTTGGTTCGTTCCCCCGATTCATCCCTGGTATCAAGCAGATTGTCCTGGAAGTTCCCTTGCTTTTGATTGCGATAGATATGTTCAGACAACACTTTCCCGATTCTTCAGTGGACACCTGAAAGGACTTACATTCGAGAGAGGTCTCAAGGTGCACCCGAATTGTCCTAAATGTCAAAATGAACCGGCATCACCAGCACATTATCTTATTGACAGTAATGAAATAATAATTTTTTCATTAAAAATAGTTTTCGGGTATTATTATTCCATGCATATAATTGACTTTAAATATACGTCATATATACTCTACGTTTTGAGTTTAATTATTTCAAATGATCTGTAAATATATTTGACTACTGAAATTCTGTTCAAAAATACCAAAATACCATGTATTATAAACGTTAAATTTTACTAACATTGTGCATTAAAATTTTTATTCCTTGAATTTCCATCAACGTTAACTTTTAAAAAATTTACAAATTTAAACATTTGTATGTATTCTTGTTTTAGAAAACAATATTTAAGTAAATATAATTATTCCGATTTTTCTTAAAAGCGAATCATTAATGCCCCCATTATTTTTATATTAACTTCATTCCATTTAAGTGAGAAAAATTAATAAATGTTATGATATGCAATAATATTTTGTATCTTCTTTATTTCCAGTGAAATTTATAATTGTTTTTGATTTCATAAGAAATTAGAACATTTGTAGAATCCTTAATCTTCAAATCTATTTGTGCTACTAATTAAACATCTATTTCCTATCTATTGAAACAGTGATATTAGAAAAACACATAAAAAAGGAATAGGTTTTATGGTCTTTTGATTTATATCTGAGTAAGTTTTCTGAGTATATACTTACGCGAGCGCATTTTTAGCTGCGTGTTTTCTTATCCTGAAAAAAATCTTTATTGTAGATTGGCACTGAGATTTATTTCTGATTATTTTTCAAATTATTGCTTCAGTTTGAAATGTTAATTGAACTACGTTTGATATTTGAAAATATTTTGATGCATCTCCCAAAACTGACAGATTTGTGTTCTGAAATTCAATTTAACAGTTCGTGTGTTTGATTCCTGCGTAGGATTTGAATTTTGCAGTGATTTCGCAATCAACTAGAGATTTTAATGTCCTGTCTAATTAGTCTTCGTGTGTTTAATTAGTTAGCCTAATTATTCCCAGAAAACGACATAAATGCTATGATTTTTGTGCTACAGTTATTTACCAAAAAATAGCTATTCAATACACTAAGTAGGTATGAACCTATCCATTGTTTTACATTTGTTGATGTGAGGTTTTAACTAAAATAAAACTGCATACTTTAGCATCCTTTTATGAAAGACAACTTTTTCTGGAGTTTAAAATATTTTGCTTATTAATAACTTTTAAAATGTATAAAATTCTATAACTTCAAATACTTTTCCATACCTTATAAGTTTGAATATGAGGCATTTTTAAATTTTCTATATTAATCAAATAATTTACAAAAATTTTGTATACAAATATTTTTTTACTTAAGAAAAAGAATGCTTGTGAAGTAACAGAAAATAACATTTTTTCAAAGTAAAAATTCATCCACTTACTCCTTCACTCACTCACTCACTCCCACACGGACACTTAGATGTGTATTACCGTTTAGGCTTTCTATACAAATAATTAGCACCCAGAAAGATAGTAATATGTGATTTTCTTTCATTCATTATATATTATTAACGCTGTTGTAAAACAACGAAAACAAATGTGTCTTTAATTTACGCATGCCAACTTCATTAACTCTCATGCCATTATTGATTCACTACTAAATAACTCTCATTAACTGAGACAAGTCCAATAAAACTGCTCATAAGTTGTCCGAAAATGTGGTTTTTATTTAACATTCTTAGTTTTCTGCTTCTTTCATCGACAAATATTTAAACAATTTCTTCAAATATTCATAAAAAAATTTCACTTTAAAATTTCCCCATGAATTTTTTTCTCAAATGTAAAACTAAGTTTACAAACTAAATTTACAAGGATATATATAAGTAAATTTACGTTTATTTTTGATGAAAGTTCAATTAAAAATTAGCAATTTTATTTTAGGGCAAAAATAGGATAAAGTTTTTGAGACTAGCATGAATTTTTAAAAAAGATTTATTTAAATTTTGCTTAAATTGATCAGAAATCAATACATTTCTTCGTAAAATGTTGAAATATTGATAAATTTCTTTCATGCATTATTCTCGCAAAATGCGAATTTTTTTTTTGACAAGTTATTTAACGAAAATAAAAGAATAATAATTGGTTTACTTCTTTGTCGATTGCTTATTGCCACCTTAAATAAAAATTAAAGTGATTTAAATAGCTTTTATTAACATTTAAAGAGAAGGTTTATTATTTGGATTACTTTCCTCATATAATGACAGGCCTTTTATGCTCTTATAAAAATAATACATTTTCTGTTTAAAACTGCTCTAAGGACACATATAGAATTCAGTTTCCCAAAATATTTCTTCTTTACTCCCTTTAAAATATTCCTTTTAAGTTATAGTTTCGCATTTTGTTTTTATTTTTTATCTCTTTTAATTTTACTTCAAATAAATAAAACCATCAGTTTAAATTGTCAGACGTGAGATTGATAATTTAATATGTATAGTATATTGTGTGCTTTTAATTTTATGTTTATATAAGATTTGTAATTAATATTAATTACACATAGTATTGTTAAACTTGTGAAA
This sequence comes from Latrodectus elegans, assembly GCA_030067965.1. NCBI lineage: Eukaryota > Metazoa > Arthropoda > Arachnida > Araneae > Theridiidae > Latrodectus > Latrodectus elegans. Next base: position 73,735,452 of record CM057817.1, on the reverse strand, counting down.
TCATAATGTATACAAGTTGTAATAAGAATAATGAAAACACCTAAGATTTATGTTGTTGTTGTTGTCGTGGGCCACCTATGCTGGCAATACGGGGTGCGCTACTGATTCCAACTGAACCATATTTTAGTGTTGAGTCCGATTTTCTCGGTACACACATGCCACAGATGAATTGGTTGCATTAGTTTATAGGGTTTGTTTGTTTGTCGCTCAACGGTAATTTTTTGCACACGAGGTCTAATTAGACCGGAACCTACGGTTTAAAGTGGATTCGGAACCACCACAAACATCCATGCCCAAGGTAGGATTCGAACCCACGAACTGTTGAACCGAAGGCAAGAGCGCTAACCATTCAGCTGCCAGCTCGGCTTGGTTTATAGGGTAGGCAACCATTCACAACCCATTCATACAAGGAAAGGACAAAGACAGGATAGAGAAGGTACATCCATGCCCGAATCGGGATTCGAACCCAAGACCATCCTATCCGCAGTCAGGTAAGCAGACCATTAGACAAGTTGCATGGCACTTAAGATTTATAAGAAGTCCTATAAAGATTACCTTTGTTAGATTACCTTTGGGATGCAAAACAGCTCACCTAGGAATCTATTCTTACAAGTGGTGAACAGTGGGAAATTCCATATCTTTCAGGACACAAAGCGTATCATAGGATGCCTATAGCCAACTAAAGTATCTTTACACTTCTTCCCATTGGTCTTTTCTTTCAAGGCTAGGATTGCTCTGAGAGAAACCATGACATAGAATAAATATCATGACAAATCCACTTCCATGTTTGACATTTGGAAAGAGACAATGATGTTAATACGTTTATGCAAGTGTCATTCTAACGCGAACCCGTTCTGTTCTAGGAAAAACTGCGAACAATGAATCATTAGACCATATTACTCTCATTCACTATTCAATCAACCAGGTTTTGTGTGTCTGACCCCACTTTGAATTGATGGTCTATCTTAAATATTATGCTTGTGAAGGTGCCGTCTAACTGTAATTTTTGACACTTGTTTATGCAGATTCTGATTGAGCTCAGTGACTATTTCTGCTGCTGTTGTTTGTCTTATAAACATAACAATCCATTTAAACAGTCATTGGGCTGTTTCACTGAAATTCTTTTTTTCATCAACTGTTTTCTTGCTAGCATATGTGTTATTATGAACTTATGCCTCGTGGCTCTAGTAACTTCTGAAAGTTAGAATGTTTTAGTTATACTTGGTCTATTTAGATGAGCTTTTACCATTTGGCAACCTTAAAATTTCACAGACTAGACATCTTATGTGTTTGAAAACATGTAAGACTTACCGAACAGCTGTTATTATATATTAATTCTGTTTTAACTCATTCAAAAATATCACAATATTTCACTGTCGTTTTCATTATTTTGATAACATCTGAATACACTGTTTTCATTATAAAATATTTTAAGTGGTATCATTGTAAAGTAGTATAATTGTTTCATAATTAATTATATAATTGGAATAAAATTTCTGAGGTAAAATAAATGAAGAGCAAAAATAATAGTTTTAATGGAATAAAATATTAGTAATAATAAATTTAAATAATAAAAGGAAAACTTAACTATTATCACTTACATTCAGGAAGCTGGAATTTAAATCATAAAAATCTCAAAATTAAACTCACGTTTTCTCGAAATCTTAACATCATTTCTAGGAAGAAATATTTAAAAAATCATCACACAAATTAAAAATTCTATTGAAAAATGTATTGTTATATTTTTCTTTTAAATTTTTTGTTACTTTATTTTTATATCATTATCATCATAATTGCTCACACAGTCCAATGTGAGTTAATTCTTTCCTCTGATGAAGATTTCTCCATAATTATACTTATAAAAATTTTTTACCTCTAATTCTTTTCACTAATTGTAAGAAAATCTGACTCTACTTAGTAAAAAAAGTCCATCTTAACCATGGTGTTCCGTGTGTTCTAGTTCCAGTAGGTCTGAAATTCAGTAACTTTTTTACTGTGTTGCCATCATGCATTTGAAGCATGTGAGCTATCCATTTTATGCCATTCAATTTTATACATTTAATAACATATATTTCATATAATTCTAAACTAAATCGTTTTCCCCAGTTATTGTTTTCCTCTACACTACCGAGAATACTCCTCAAAATCTTTCTTTGAAATAATGCAACAGCATTTTCCTCCAATTTGTTTTTAACCCAGGTCTTGGAGGTATATTTCAAGACAGGCGTCATAAAAAGTTTTGTAAATTATTAACTTTGTATTTCTAGAAAGTAATCTAGGATTGAAGAACCTTCTTAGGCCGGAAAAAGCCCTATTTGCTGAAAACAATCAGATTTTTATTTTAGGAGATATTTTTTTGTCACTATTAATAACTGAACCTTAGTGAGTGAAACACTTTATTGTGTTTTAAATTTAAATAAACAAACTTGAAAGTAAGGGTCTCGAAATCCCCTAACAAAGAAGATGGTGTGTTTGGTCTTCCCTTCGTTAATAACTAAGCCCATTGGTTTAGTAGACACCTCAAGGACAAGTCATTTTTCGTAAAATGTTCTATATTTGAAGAAATTCATATATTAATTCAATTATAAATTCAGATATTATAGATGTTAAAGTTTACCATTCTCTCTTTATCATAGAAATCAAAATCTCAATTAGTTCCTCAGACATTTATTTTAAAACTAAAAAGATTAAAAACAACATTCTTACTTCTTAAAAATTATCTTAAAAACTGCATCCAAATGATAGTTTGTATTTAACTTTATGTAGCGATTATATATCAAGTTTAATAAAATAGACAAATGTTATATTTCAGATAAATACATGAATGGAAATATGAATATATTTTTTAATCTTAATTGCATCTGATTCTAATGATTTAAATCAGTATCTTTGAATATGTGAATTCAAAAATGTAAAGTAAATTTAACCTTCGAAATTAAATTCCAATGTCTGTTTATCGATTGATACTTAATTACTATTAATTTATGTTAAAGTGAATGTGTTGAAAAAGACAGCTAATATTACTTTTTTACAAACAAAATAAAATTTATGAATCAAATGGTAATTCAAAATATTGAATTTTCAGTTCCTAGGACATTAATAAATAAATATAAAAAAAGCTTGTTAGAAACACTAATACTGTACACATTCACAAGTGGGAGAGAAACGAAGCAAATTAAAATGTAAAAGAAGATTTTTCCCTGAAAATTTTGAGATACGCGTATACGAGATGTATGAAAAAGTGTTATAGTTGCATTTGAAGACATGAATTATTTTATTCTAGCACACTATTTTTGTTAGCCAATTTCCAAAAGTTTAACGGCGGAGAGAGTTTGAATGGAAGAGACAGGAGTAGCAATATTGTATTATGATTTTAATGAAATATGTATACAATTTGCATTTAGAAATGAAGGTTGTTTTCAGATGACTTTTATAGAGCAATTGCAGTTCTCATCAGAATGTAGAACATACAGGAAAGTTGTTGTATAAAATAGTTCAGGATAGAGTGAGTAGGGAATAAGGAAATTTTTCATACATGAAGATAGAGACGAAATTTAACATAGGATTTCCCATTATAAATATTTATGAAGAATTAATTTTGAAAAAAAAGATTGCCATTTGTTTCCTAACAGTATAAAAGAGCATAAAAAAAGAATAACGTTTCTGAATCAATTGAGAAATCATAAAGGAATCCTCAAATCTTCAGATTTCTTAAAAATGCCGCCACATTATTTATAAAATCATAAATGATTACGAAGCATACCATTCCTCGAGGTTCCAACTTTCCAAAGAAGCAAAGTATGCATCATTAAAAATGATACTATACCCACAGTTCTATCTATCAATCTTTTTAAACAATACATTAAAGTTATACTATTTAAACTGAAAAATTACAAAATTATGTTTTTGTGGAGAAAGGCATATGACTTAGGCTACCGTAAATAAATTAAATATATGTCATGTTTCTTTAAATTAATGTAAAATAGCTATATGTATATTTAGAGGTAAAATAACATTTTAGAATTTGCGAAAGTAATACTTTAACTTAGGTTGGAAAAGGAATCTTAATAAATATTTTGCTTAGTTATTTAACTTTGGAAGACGCTTGATGAAGGGCAGTTAAAATCGCTTTCCTTGAGTACTACTATTCCGAAATTAAGGCAACCATTAATGTCCAATTTGGGGTTGATTTAATACTTGAATCATTATTGCTTACTGGGAAAAAGATAGTATTCCATGAAAAAAGTGCAAGTTGCTTTTTACAGAAGTATAATATTGTTCAGAGATACCAAATTGGAAAAACAAAAGACAGTCATAATTAATTGATGTGATGCTGAGTTTCTTGTGAACATTCTTCAAGGGTGGATATTAGAGACGTTATGCCCCACTAGATAATATTCATTAAAATAGTAAGACATGTACCCGATTCTTCAAGTTAAACTCTTAACTTTTAGAGCTGAAAATATCAATACAAATCTATACAAAAAGTTCCACAAAGGTCACATTTTACTCAAAGACATGATTGACTGTGTTATAAATGCATTTTTCCATGCATTTCAAGAAAGATAGGACTTTATGTGTTTGTATAAAATATTTAAAAAACTCACCCCTAAATATGTGTATTAATACTCAAGGAGATACCTTTGAGTACACTCTTAAATTTTCTTAAATATATTTTTAAAGGTATGTTTTTATATCATATCATGATTTAGAATGGAAGTAATTTTTCAGTTGAAAAATTAAAATTATCATAATATTACTTAATTCATATAATCTGAATAAACGAAATATTTATTCTATTTACTTTGTGAGTTGTCACCTGGGTTGAAGTGAGGATGAATACTAGGATTAGAATCAAAATCACATCAATTGGGTTTGTCACTGGCTAATCTAAAAAGACTATTTTATCATTTCAAAATGTTGATTAGACTTGATTTAAACCGCCATTAGGACTGATATGAACTCATTGTAAAATTTCTTATAAGATGATGCAATTAATTTAAAGGATAAACTATTCAGTTCTGGAACTCTTAGTTTCCCAAACGAAAGCGTGTATTTGTTTTCCCTTTTAAAATTATCTTCTGTGCATAATAGCTAAGAGTAAAATAAATAAGACATCTGTGATTATTCCTGTTACAAATTTTAACACTGTAACCTTTTTTAAGCAAAAATATTAATATTAATAATTTTTCAGAGTTTTGAAAAATTATTGTATTTTCCCAAATGTAGCGCATATATTTATGCTTTTCGTATTATGCCACAAAATGAAAATGTATTAAGACGCTAAAGAAGGGTTCAATATTTTCCCGATTTTAATATTTAATAACTTCGTAAATAAAGGGGTTATTCAAATGTTCAACTTTTTACTGGATTTTTTTGGCTGATCGATATGTGAAACGTTTTTCTCGTAGTACAAAACAGCGTTTTGAATAAAAGAATGTAATTTGTAAATATGGTTATTTTTGAAATAGAAGTTTCTCCCCATCTAATACAAAATGTTTAGCATCTAAACATTTTGTATTAGATGATACAGTCCCCGAGAGCTGGTAGTTTTCACCATTTATTATCGAATAAGAAAACTATTCTGGCTAAACAATATTATCAAGTATTTCGGTAGTATTATTCAAATATCTGTCAAGTGCAATAATTTCGAAAGAAATAACGTTATATATACATTTTAATTTCTTGACTTAGTAAAATAACATTTTAAAAGAGCTTCAATCATTTTATATATTGTTTAAGAAACCTAATTGAATATCTCATTAAATCCAGTTTTATTATATTTCTGAATAAAATTTTCTGGTTAAATGTCATTATCAAAGTTCTACCATTGTTTTAATAAAGTTTTTTATTAATATCTTGGTATTTATAAGCAAAAAATTTAACAGATTTGTTATATCATTAGAAGAATAAATTTATAGAATTCGTTAATCAATCATATATCCCATAGTTATTCATTGTTCTGCACAGAGATTAAAATACATAATTACAAATTTATTTTCATTCAAGAAATTATAAATTTATTTTCATTTAAGTAAATTATTGTTTTTATAAATTTAATTTACTTTATTGACTTAATTTCACCAGAATATCAGCATATCATCCATTCTCTTAAAATTTAAATACTAGGCTTTTTTTATTGCTGAATTCATTCATTACACTTTTAGAAGTGAAGGATAACAGTTTTTCCTAAACTCTGCCCAACTATAATAAAAATATCCAAGAGAGACCATTGTTTAAAAACTCCGCTCTTACTTCGCATTCCAACATTTCTTATTGACAAGGCATGACTGATTTTTCTCAGAGATCTTGCCATTTATTTACAATGTCGGAAGCTGTCTAAAAATATACTATTTATTACTAATCAAGGTTTTGCAGTTAAATTCAGATCTAAAATTTTAAAAACCAATTATTTGAAATTCTTTTCTCATCGTCGTTTCCGATATCTCACCTGAAATTGTTTATATTTTTAGCAACTTTTAAATAGTTTATAGAATAATTTTGAATTATTTATTATATTCATCATGCATAAATTTTGATGAAGAAGACTTAACAATTGAAATATGTAAATAAAATCCTGTTATGCTTTTTGTGTGAGAAAAATGTATTAAAAGTACATTTTTATTAGACTTTTGAACAATTGCAATTGCAAAATATTGAACAAACAATTGTAAACAATTTGAATATTGTTATTACATTTTTGAGCACTTACACTTACAAAAAGTAACATTTTCATTTTGAAAAGAAATATTTAATAAATTATGAAAACGGAAAAAATGGTGATTTTCTAATTATAAAATTTATTTAGGATTCAATATATATATATATATATATATATATATATATAAATATATATATATATATATATATATATATATATATATATATATATATATATATATATATATATTTATGTACAAATTCAACGAAATTTACTCGGGATATACGTACTGAACTTGAAATGTGAGAGAAAGATTCATGTACTTCTTATAAACCATGAAAATCAAGTATGAAGTAATATTTTCACTTTGAAAATTATTTGACGTGGGTGCATGATCTGTTAACCATTATGGCTAAATTTAATAAAATGTTATTTACAATTTTTCCATTTTAATCACATATAATTTGCTGTTAAGCAATAACGATGTTTTTTTTGCACAATTTCACAAAGTTAATAAAATTTTAGAATAACCATTGGGAACAAAATGCGTGATTTTCTTCAGGAAAGACTTGCGGCTAAAATATATGTACATTGAAGAACAATAACAGCGAAGATTTGACGTCTTAAAATACGTGATCCTACAATCCATTATTAATCATTGCAGATCATGTTGTTGTTGTTCTCGTGTGAAAGCTAGGCTAGCAAATTGGGGTGCGCTGCTCCACTTTTCCAACTGAACCGTATTTGGCGTGGAGTCCGACTTCTTCAGTACACACACATGCCATAGGGACCCGTTTATAGGGTAGGCAACCATTCACACCTCATTCACACACAAGAAAAGGACAAAGACAGGATAGAGAGACAGAAAGTACATCCATGACAGAACCGGGATTCGAACCCAGGACCTCCCAATCCGTAGTCAGGCACGCTGACCACTAGATAAGTTGGCCGGTATTTAAGATCACAAATGTGATTTTATTGATTAAGAATATTTCATATTTTCATCCATTCTGTGTAAATTGTCATTGAACACTTTTGTGCTTACAAAGTCAATTAATATCAAATTATATTTTGCTTCATTTTCTGTATCACATGTCTTATTTTAATTGCAGTATTCTATTATAATCGTGCACTATGTATTATAACTCCTACGTAATACAATTAACAATTGTGGGATACCTCATTATTTAACTAATTTCATGTTGTGTGATTGTTTATCATATTAACAATGAAAATTTACTATACTAATATAATAACTTCTTTAATACGAAAATGAACTAAAGGAAACATTTAAATTGGATTTACATACCACAATGGATGGATATTACTAGGAATTAATTTTCGATTCTCAAAAAACTTACTACATAAATTTAACAAAAATATTAGTGTATAACGACACGTTGTTTTTACAATTTATAATAGGCAAAAGCTATTGTTAAATTTATATTAACTGCTACCCAGGAAACTTGCAGCTGATAAAATAATATTAATTAGACAAAACATTAAAAATCATCAATATAATTTTACAATAAAAATTCAAAATGAAAAGCAACATGAACTTTCGTTTGATCTGATGAATTTGAAATATAAAAACAGTATCTCTTGTGAAATTTTAAATTGACATTGGTTATTTATTATTAATAATTTAGTTAAATAGTTATATTCACTAGTATATTTAAATTAAAATATATATATATATATATATATATATATATATATATATATATATATATATATATATATATATATATATATATATATAATTGGGATTTTCTTAAAATTAAGTGATTCAATCTCAAATTGTTTACCTAAGTGCTCACAGTGCATATCATTTCAAATATTTCTTGGTTTATAAAAGGAATTTTTAGTTTTAAAATTCAATAAAATTAATTTCTGACTAAAACTAAAATAATGTGCTAGTAAATATAATTTTACTTAAAAATAAGAAAATAAAAAAAACATAATTACATAACAGTTTTATTATCTGAACAATATTTTCTAATTTAGTAAATGAAAATGGTTGTATGATGTAATTTCTTTCTCATAAGGTTTTAAAATTAGAGCAACAATCCTATTTGCTTAAATCAATCAAATAGCAACTAGAAATGATAAAACAACATGATACATATATATATATAATTGCTAATATCTTAAATTAATTGAACCTCTTAGTGGGCTTTCTCATCTAAAACAATCGAGAACTTAAAACAAGTTTAAAATTTTAAAACATTTCTCATCTAAATAATTTTTGTATGAGATGTACTCTTGTGTCATCTCCCCGTCAAACATTTTAATTCTAGTATCTTCAATTCTATTTGAACCAAAGAACAACCAACGTACCTTGTCGAGCCACAGTACCAAAGTGATATTTTAAGCTTCTGCATCAAGTCACCGAATATATCAAGTGTTTGGGAATAGTGCTGGGAATAAACGTACGGCAAGAAATTGGTTTTAAAAATTCAGGTTTGAAGATTTGTCTCTCTGTGATAAACTTGGTGTCTGGTGGATTAGTCATCAATTGGTTCCCTATGTGCTGCTACCAACGGGCCAAACGGTCACTGTGGTCCTGTAGTTGAGGCAATTGTAACCTTTGCAACAAGCATGGCTACAGAAGGAGCTAGTACTGATTAATTGCAAGGCCTCACGGTTCTTAGCTGATAATGCGAAGCTGCATGTTTCGTTAGTGGCCAGGAATACCATACAGCCACGTTGTTGGGAGACATTGTGCAATCAACGTTAATCACTGTGACTTATCACCTCTAGATTACATCCTCTTTCGTTCCCGGTCAATTATCTTTCTGAAAAATACTTCACCAACGAAGATGACTTGCTTCAAGCACTCACGGGCTTTTTTGTGTCCAAAACCTCCAAGTTTTACCACTGGAGACACGTTTTCAGAAGGTGCTGGATACTGTTGGTGATTACTTGGAGGATTAATTATAAGTTACACTTTCTATAGATCATGTCTTTTTGGGTAATTTAAAATAGCATGAACTTTCTTGCTTACCTTGTAATTTTAGTTTGTATGTATGGAAAGTGAAAATGTAATGGTATTCAATGGAATATGATATACATTTAAACTAAAACTTTAAAACTTAGGATGTTTTATGTGTGTAATAATCATTGCTTTTCATTAACCTTAACATTATAAAATATTATTTCAGTGTTTATACGCTTTGCCTTTTTTGTAACTGCTCAAATTAACGACTCGATTTAAAATGTGCATGAATTATTTGCAACACATCCATCCAAACAACCGGAAATTGATGTCTATTTTGGATCATAATTTACAAATAGTTAGAGGCAAGTCCCTATAATATTTCAAAACAAACAGGATATAATTTAAAATTAGTTGTTACTGACAATTATTAACAGAGTATGATATAATTATCAACAGATATTTACTATTGATATTTATAGTACAAACTCGAACATAATAGTTTGTGTTTTGTTTAGGATTAAAAATATTAAACTCTAAGAATAGGTAACATTATTTTTTTTAAATGTTATTTTGTATTAAGTATTTTTATTCAGTTAAATTATTATTTTTCATTTAAGCAATCTTTGTGGAAATAAGTTCTTTGAATTGATAAATTTAAATAGTCAAAAAAGCCATTTAAACTTTTATGTTTAAGAAAATTTATTAATTTTTTAACAAATAAACAAGAATATAAAGTTTACATTCATACATAATAACTTGAAAAAGAAAGGGAAATAATGCTTTATTTCCCATAAAGCATTATTTCCCTTTCTTTTATATAAATAAAGGGAAATAATGCTCTTAAGTTATGAAAGATGAGCATATTGTTTCTACTTTTAGTTTGTAATTCTATTAATTAATTTATCAACCCTTCACATTTTCGACCACCAAAACTTCTCTTCTATAAGTGAATATATACCGATATATGTTTATGTATACCTAATAAAGCACTGAATTTTACTTTATCTCATAAAAGTTATCAAAACAAGGTAAAAAATATAAAAAACTCGATTGCAAAAATACAAAAATGCAATTTTTAAATCGTCTGTTCCCGTTATTATTATTACTGCCATCTTGGACCCCGAAAGAGGGTGCCTTTGTAATTTAGTAGCGTGGTCACAGCAGAAGACTCCAAGATTTTCCCACCACTCCTAGAGCTATCATTTTCCATATCGAATCCATGACCTTTCGTTAATCAGAACAAATGACCTAACCAAACTAGATACAGAGTGGAACTCTTTTTTTCCTATTATTAAACATAGTTTTAAATGAAAAACTAATAACAAATTTTTAATCCAATTCGAAAACAAAATACATGCAGTATGTTATCGAAAATGAGTATTTTTATTAACTGACTCAATATTTTGTTTGCATCTTTGTACACAGTTTTATTTAATTTATTTATTTTCTTATTTTTGGAAATATATTAATGCTTTTATTGGAATTTAACTCAGGAAAAATTTATGAGAGTCATTTTAGTTACGATTTATTTAATTTTCTAGTCTTTGTTAGGTCAGGTTATATTTTATATTGCATTTAATAACTAATATTGAGCTCAAAATATAATCTAGCAATATAAAATAAGCATTTAACCTTGAAGGGTGAAACAGTTAATATTTTGAATGTTTTTTCAAGTACTTAAATAATTGCTTTTTTTTCAACTAACTTAATGTGCCTTTAGTTTTGATATGAAATGCACTCTTATAAATTATAAAGTCTTATTTTTAAAATTTCATAACCTTAACTCATTAATATCATACATAAGCAAATGTAGTTTGTCGTAAAATTTGAAATAATGACTCCAGTAAAAGTATTAAAAAAGTATGTTAACGGGTTTCTGCATTTCTTTCCAGAAATTTCAGTCAGTACAAATATAAGTAAAGTAAAATGGAGTACAGAAATCTGTGTAAGAATTATGAGATTATAAATTAAAATAAAAACATGTATTTATATTCACAGAAATAAGAAAATATTCAGACTTTAGTTTTCAAAATAGAAATATTTTTGAAACTAATGACTATTTATGTAAGTCAGTAAAGAAGATGTTACATGTTTCTGCTATTTCATGATATTGAGTTTTATGGAATGCGCAGCGATGCGGAAGGAAAAAAGCTAAAATCATGTTTGGCTTAGAAGTATTATTTAATGGGCCGTTTAAAAAAACTTAAAAACTTACTTTATTTTAAAAAAAAATGCTTCCTCTATAAAATATAATTTACCGAAAAATAAAAGTAATTTGGTCAAAAACTGTTTTTTGGGAAAAAACAGTTTTTGGTTATAGTTAATTAAGTTATCATCTAAATTTTAATAATGATAACAAACTCGCCAAAAATATTGGTATAATGAATTTCATTATGAACTGAGTATACTTTAATGTTCTAAATATAAACTTTTTGAAAAGATATTTTAAATAATTTTATTTATAAAAAAATTTGGTAATACTTTTTTCCGTAATAATTGTTTCTTTTAAATAATACAATTTCACATATAAATATCTATATTTTAATTACTTTTTCATAAACTTTTCAGAACTTCTTTCAAAGAAATTGAATCTACAAGAAAAATACTTGAAATCTTTTAAGATTTTAATAAATTGAATAAAAAATAATTATATGAATAAATATCAATTCAAACGGAAACAAATTAAATAAAATTTAATGAAGGAATTATATCAATGATCTTTTATATAAGATTTCAATAGTATAATTACTTTAATAAAATGTTTCAATAAAACTTCAATTAACTGGTAAACTGTTATTTATGACAAATTTTCTTCGTTTTAATAAATTTAACTACTCCAAGATTCTTTAGAAAATAATCATTGGTTTTTATTGGTATGGTTGTAAATTAAAAGAGAATTTATGAAATAATTCTAAGGGATACTAATAATAAATATATGTTATCGAATAATGAACAATTGTACATAATATAAATACTTCAAAGGAAACTGTTAGCGTCATCTTCACTTCATAAAAATATTTAAATATTATGTATTAGTAATGTAATTCATTTTAATGATATTTGCATTGTTATTCATAACAAACAGATAAGAGAAAAAAATATGGAAGTAAATTTTGCTACCCTCCTTCAGTTCAGAAGCAAAATATTCTCATCAATATTGCTTCGATTCGTAAGCTTCTAAAAATTTTGAAACACATTATGAACTTATTTTAAGTAACTGTTATTATAGTATTAATTTTAGAATTTTGGACACACACATTTGAGTTTCTTAAATTCTTTTTCATATTTAAAATTTATAAACTATTTAATATTATTTTTATGTTTGGCTCTCAGACTGTGATGTCTTGGCTGGTTAAGGCATTAACTTACATAATCGGAAAGTAGTAAGTTTGAATTCGGACACAACTGAAGAGCCGTTGTTTTTGTTAATGGCTGATGAGGCACGTTAAATATATTGCAATCGCAATGTCCTTCATGTGAAATGATACCAATAGAGGTGACAGGCCGAATCTGGATGTCTTTAGCTCCGTCCTTTTTTCCGAATTAAACCACTTTTGTGGTAATAGAGGTCATAACTACTGGGTGCCCCACTAGCTTATGTGCCATCATCCGTTGTAGTGCTGAAAAGGTGTAAAAAGGTCATTGCAGCAGGGCATTTTAATAGTAATATTTGTGTAAGTGCACTCTCTCTCTCTATTAAACAAATATCATAAAAAATATACATTCTAAAATGTGTTATATGTAATATAGATTGAATGCTCAAGATATTTGAAAATATTGATTATTTTTTCCCAAACTACACTATTAAATTTTTAATTTATGTGACAAACAAAAAATTTGAATTAAATTATGTTTGTATTTAGTAAATGAAAAACTTAATTTTAATTAAAATAGCAACGTATTTCTTATTATTTGATATATTGTTGTTGTTCTCATGTGCCAGCTAGACTGGCAAATTGGGGTGCGCTGTTCCACTTTTCCAACTGAACCGTATTTGGTGTGGAGTCCGACTTCCTCAGTACACACACATACCACAGGGACCCGTTTATAGGGTAGGCAACCATTCACACACACCTCAATCACACAAGGAAAGGACAAAGACAGGATGGAGAGAGAGAAAGTACATCCACGCCAGAACCGGGATTCGAACCCATGGCCTCCCTATCCTTATTCAGGCACGCTGACCACTAGACAAGTTGGCCGGCATTTGATATATTAAAAATATCTTATATGTAAATAAATATGAAATAATATTTCTCTGAAAAAATAATGAATATAATTTTAAATTCATAAAATATTCCTAAGTATCTTATGAAATAGACAATATTGCCTTTAGATTTTCAATATGAATTTCAAAATGCTTAATGGATTCCAGCATAATTGATAATTTTTACGAAATAAAAGATTATTTCGTTATTGTATAGGTATTATATTTTAGTCTATACAAATGTATGAAATTGCATACTATATTGTAATTTTTAGGAAGTAATTTATTCATAATATATCATTTATTCGTATGCCACGTATTATATTTTATACGTGCAATCAAAAATATTATATACACAAAATTTTTCTGCGTTTTTGAGTTTTTTTCTAAAACTTAAATGATTTCTGTAGAATACAGTGACAAGCATGTATTTTAATTTTTATATCAAAAGATTCTTCCTGTAAAAATATTGTAATACTAAAAAAATAACTTATTCTAAATTAAGATTGTTTTCTCATGATTCCTCTATATGTATTCGTCTATATGATGTTCCCTTGCTTCTTTGCAATTTTGAGTATTATGATGTTTCTCTCTACGAGAGGTATACTAAAGTCAGTTGAGCCTTTTGTATAAGTGTGGCGCATTCTAAGATATTCTACAATACTTTGCTATGCTTGAAGAGCAAGCACATTTTACAAGCTCTTTTATTGTATTCACAAATAATGTATCTTCTGAAATACATAAGTTTTTGGAATGAATACCTATAACTTTCATTAGCAAATGACCGCAAATATTAGCAAAGTCACTTTAGTCAACAAATAAGAAATGAAATAAAATCTTATCATCAATAGGAATCCAAAAGAGAAAATTAAATTAGAAATTTTGCAATGATTTGGTAGCAAATTCTATTGATTAATTTAAAACAATAAGAAATTATTCAAACATCTATTCTATTTATATAATTCTTAAATTTGTGGCATTTATAACCATTATTTTTAATTTTTTTTTAATCATAGAAAATCTTTAAAACGTGAATCCTGATTTAGCAGTTTGAAAAGACTTTCAGAATGAAAAAGTCTGAGAAATAAAATATGATGTTTTTAAAGGAACAAAACAAAGCAAGATATAAAATTTATTGCGGGTTAATCTAGAATCAATACATCGTTAACAAATAAAAATATAGTTTTTTTTAACAAATGAAATAATTGACATTCCTTTTGGCTTCAAAACAGAATCTCTAATTTACAGTTTCGTATCCCTTTTGATTATATTCTTTCACTATTCTGTGAAGCAAATATAAGTAGCTGTTAGCTTACAAATTAAATTGAAATATATTGAAATATGAATTCAAATTTGTTTAATAAAAGTCATTAATAGAAAAGACAGATTTCCTAGATCTCATAATTATTGGATTTAACTTTATAATTATATTATTAAAAAATAAAAATATATGCATAAGATATGCAAGGTCATTTCAAAGATAAGGTGACTATATTTGCTTACGTAAAGTTAGGCTCAAAATCTGTGAAATATTAATAAATAGGAAAGTTTATTTATCATTATTCTATAATATTATCTAATTTATTATTTAAAAGCTATGTTTCTTAATAAGACTAGTCGTAAAATTATTTTTAAAAAACTACAGCATATTTAATAATCCTTTTTTTACTATATATATTTTTGGAATAGAATATATTTTGCAACTATATTAAAATAATTTTAATCGAATTAGTTACAGTCAAAATAATTTGCGAACGTTGAATGAACCTTTGCAAAAGAATTATGAGCCACTAACACATTATATCAATCTAAATGGAGAATGCTATAGGGAGCTATTTTGTAATCTTTATTTCTGAAATCTTTGAATATATTTAAAAATTCACACAGAAATAGGTATTCTTTATCAATAAAAGTGTATATGCTAATCCGTTATTTTTTTTAACATATTATATAATACACTAGTTACTTAACTTAGTAGTCTTATAGTCTTAAAAGTCTTATAATTTTAAAAACAAAATTTCGTCGCTTGAGTCATTTTGAGAAATATTTTCTCTATTTTTGTTCTTAGCATCTATAATTATATGAAAAGGTTATTTAAAAAATATAGAGTATAGTTAATTAACTCCATATTTTAAATATGGAGTTAATTAAATATACTCCATATTTAAAATATTTTTTGTGTGTTTCACACAATAAGTTCTTGAAACTAAGTTTTCCATTAAAAGAGTTGTCTTGTGAGAGTATATTTTTAATTATTCTATAGAACATATTTTAAGGGATAAAAAAGTTCGTGTGAAATTAAAGTGAGTAGAAAGTACGTGGGAATATCAGTATTGAAAAATTACAAGAAAAATATATTTTTTTGGAAAACTCTCGTTACCCACTAGAATTAATACAAATTATTATTTGCTTTGAATCTATTTATCTACAAAGCCTTCAAAATATTGTCTCATGTGAAAAAATTTTAAAAAAATGTGTTAGTAGGAATATATTCTAGACATTTTGTTCATGCATGCATATTTTGAATGAATTTTTGTTTGAATTGGATGATTGTAAATACATATGAAAAAAATATTTCAAGGATCATTAAAATAAGACAAATTAGTCTTATTGTTTACATAATCCTCTTAACGTTCACGAAAAATTCAACGATGTGTTTTCTTAAATTGAAAATTCTGTCTATAATGTGGAATTAGGCAAATATTTGACAAAGGAATCCCATTTTACAAAAATAGTATATGTATACAATGTATTTGTTTTATAAAATGTATGGAGCGAGGTAATGATTCTTACTTTTTACTGATTTTTTTATATTTTATTCATAATGTTCGATATAAATGGTTGTGGACTTGAAATGTCAGAATATATTAAATTCCATAAATATTGTTCTGAATTAACAAAGTTCTGTAGTAAGATATTTTTCAGAGGATTAAAAAACTGAATGTTAACTTGTTTATGCAAACTAAATAATGTTTTGCTTGTTACTTTAAAACGATATTAAATTAGAAAAGAGGATTACTTCTGGTTGATACAAAAAAATTAAGCTTTTTAGGAATAGTTATTAGATATACTTAAGAACACTTTTGATATCAGCAAGTATTGAAGAAGATGTAAAAAATTAAAATTGATAAAATAATTGAATTATATTTAAAATTATTTTGAACTAAAATTATTTTCAATTATTATCTCATTAAAGAAACTTCTTGTTTATGAGTACAAATTAATGAAAAAATCAAACATTTCTGAAATTATTTAAAGATGGAATGTGAAAAAATCTAGTATTAAATAGTATTTTTGATAAATCAACTCACTTTAAAGATACAGGAGCAAATATCTTGCTAATATTTTCCCAATATATTTAAAATTCTGAGATATAGTAAGCTATTGAGATATGAACTAAACTTGTTTAGAGTAATTAGAGAATATCAAAAGAAATTAAGCAGATTTTTATTTATTCGGTTTTACTGATGCAGACAGTTTTTTAGATCTCCTCAAATGTAAATTTAAAAAAGCAGCATGAAAAATAAAAATTAGATTTAAATATATAATTTATTTGGAGCCAATCATTTTAAATAAGTATTACATTTCATTCTCAGTATTAAAAAAATTACCATTTCAAGATATGATTTCCTTTGACATATAAGTTATGCCTTATGAATATAAATTTGAAATTTCTTGTTTATAAATTTTACTTGGATTACTAGGTTTTGTTTGGAGTATTTCAATCGCAAATATTTCAACAATTATTTTGAAAACTAATAATATTGTGTAATTTAAATTTTAAGTAAAAATTAATCAAATAATTTTTTTAAAATTGAAAATACAAATTGTTTACTAAATGTCAAACATTGTATGAAAAAATAGGTATTTCAGAAATGTTAGTGATATCATATTTAGATGGAGCATTAAAAGTCCAATGCCTTGTATTATTTTCCTCTTTTGTTATTGAAGCAGGCAGAACTAATAAAAATTATTGGTTTCTTTAGCAAAGAAAGATTTTGCTCGACATGTTATGAAGAATACCTTCTTTAATATTTCTATATACCTTCTTTAATAAATCTTTTTAAAGGAGGTCTTTTTGTACAAAAAGAATATCTTGATGCTTGAAAGACTTTTTTTAAATATGAAATAGAGTTTGCTAAGTTCAATCTTTGAAACAATAAAGGAATACCACATTTATGAGCACATAAAATAAATAAAAATAATATGAAAATTAATGTTTTAAGTATGCACGTAAAATCCCTCAGCTATTGTTCAAGAGAAAATAAAGTATTTAATTTGAAATGGTTAAATTAAAGAGAGGAAATTGATTCTAATTTATAATGAATATCTTGATTGAAATTGAATGCATTTATGTGCAATGTAAAGCATTTAGCTTTTCTAATGGTTCTGATTACGTAATCAGGATATTGCTCAAGGAAATACAGTTAAATATCAGTTTTCAGTAAATAAATTTCAAAGAGTTATTATTCACTAAATTATAATTATAAGGATAAATTAATTAAAATATGCATCATTTATGTTCTTATCAGGCTAATTACATATTTTAAAAGCTCGACATGTTATTTTAAAAGATGACAGTATTTTATTTAGAATTTACTGGTTAGAATACTAGATTTTTGAAGCAAATAAAAATATATATAACTTAAAATACAAACTTGAAATGAAACAAATTATACGATGCTAATTTTCCTTCCATAAAAAATAAATTAATGAAAATAAAAAAAAATGTATTTTGATGGTTTTAGTTAGAAATACAATTATTTTTTGTTTTATGCAAGAAAATACTAATATTGCTGCCATATCTTGTATCCTTGGTTGTGCACAAAACAAGAAATAAACTAAGTTTAAAAAGTAGTGTGTATACAGTATAAGAATATTGTAAGCTATATTTATGTTCTTAATACACTGATTTTAGGCAAAGATATATTTCAGTTTAATTTATGTGTAAAAATATACGAAAATTTTATACTATTTAGTAATTTCAGTAGTGTACTAAGATGGTGAAATATGGAGACAGTAGAAGTATTTTTATGTAAAAATGGATTTATATTTTATGTATTCCTGTAACTAAGCATATTTTCAATTATTTTGCTTACCATTTAAAATTACGGAAAATGAAGTTTTTAGTTTTCTGAAATTAAAAAAAAAAAAAAAAATCAGCTCATGGTAGAGTGAAATTATTTAAAAATATCATTAGATTTTTTAGAAATTTTAAATTTTACAGATGAGGAAAAAATAAATAACTAAAAACATGTTCAAAAATTATTTTATGTAAATTTAAACCATTACATGTGTGTTCGTTCACAGAATAATTAATTATTATTTTGTTTTTTACTTTTTTGCCAAACACCTTGAAATGTAGTGTTTTTAATTCACTTAACTCTTTTTAATGAGAAACTCACCATTTTTAATGTATGCTAGAGAAAATGCAATCTATAAATTTTCAACATGATAAAAATCAGAATCGATAGTTATTTAGCCCAAAATATTAAAAATATTTACCAAAACTCTAAATTGTAGCGTGACAGGCACGATTCGAAGCATTTTTCCCTTGAAAATTATTAAAAATTTTCGAAATAGGACATCCTAGAAAATCAGCACAGGAGAATTAATAATCCCTTAAAGTTTCTTTTAATTCATTTTTTAGTTCATGATGATTTATAAAGTCCGATTTTTTTAAATCACGCAATAAATGCCTTCAGGTTATTGCTGAGTCTGCAACTTGCTGTTGGCTAAAAAAGCTTGGAAAACTTTCCATACATTCTGATGAATTATTTACATTTATTATAGTCATTTTATTTCAATTTTTGATAAGGAATAATAGATTGGGAGCAATAAAA
The DNA here is from genome assembly GCA_030067965.1 of Latrodectus elegans. Taxonomy (NCBI): domain Eukaryota; kingdom Metazoa; phylum Arthropoda; class Arachnida; order Araneae; family Theridiidae; genus Latrodectus; species Latrodectus elegans. The sequence continues at coordinate 73,715,800 of CM057817.1, read as the reverse complement.
ATGTTTTCCTTTTCACTGTAAATTTTTTTCTTCATACTTTTAATGAATTACAATTGAGGACTCCAAAGTATCTAAATTTATCTCTATCTCTCTTATTATAAATCTATTTTCAATCTCTCTCTCTATCTTTTCTCTCTTTATCTTCTATCTCAATCTCTCTCTATGTATCTATTGCTGATGATTTTTTTGAATTCAGAGTCTTTACATTTCTTCTCTAATCATTATTTTGATTAAAATTTTACTGTTTGATGTCATTCTATGCACTTTTTCAGAAAGTTATTTTTTTTTATCATTATATCTTTACAAATTGGTGATTTAGATAGATATTTGCTTATCTGCAATACTCTGGAGCGCAAAATGTTATAAATATTTTCAATAGTTTTACTAAAACGATAGAAATTTGCTTAATTTTATTCATGATTTATAAATTTAAAATTTTGAATTTTCAACAACAAGAATCAAATATATGTACCTGTGTCGATACGAGTAATTTGAATTAATACGTTTTGTAGGAAACTGAAATTGCAGAGCAGAAATTTAATGTAGAAAAACTTAATAATTTTTCCAAATGTAAATGAATGTGTTAAAACATAAAATAATGAATACTAATGTAAAATTAATTTTTATATCCATTGAAAATTATTTAGTTATGCTGACAAAGAATTTTAAAAATTATTTTCTTACTGGCAACAAACTGATAGCAAATAATGAGTGGGCTGGATATCCATTTCAGTATACATCGTATGAGCTCTTAATTGTAGAAGACTTCCTATGAAACGTCCCTTGCAATTAAGAGCTCTTCCGGTGACTGTACAACTAGCGAAATCCACACGCACAAATGACAGTATAATAATAAATCCTTCTTCGTGAATTTTCGGCAGAAGTAGATGATAAGTTTCCGGCACTAAAAACAAGTAGTAGTGTGCAAATGAGAGATCTGGCGCAGTGACATTTAGACCATAAGCCATCCCCATAAAAATTGACCTCCACCTTTAGAAAAGAACGATATCTTTTCTCCACCCACTTTTAAAAAATAATAGTCACAAACCTCCATAAAAATCAGAGCTAGAACAATGGTATAAAAACGCCATAATTTTCCACCCCTTTTAAAAACAATGGCTCTTAAAACCCCCGTTAAAATTGTACCCACCTCTAAAAAGTAATGACTTTACTTCACCCATACCAATTTTATAAAACAATGGTTTAATACTCACCACTCTACCCACTTTTATAAAGTAATGGCTCTGTTTCATCCATAAAAATTTTATAACATGAGGTCCTCTTAAAAGCGAAAAGTCGCTGAGACGGAAGGGCACTCTCTTCGGAGAGCACCCCCTTTTGAACAGCACTATAATTTTAAGACATTAATTGAAATATTTAAGCATGAATCCCCCCATGCTGCGTTGGATTAAAAAAATTATTTATTCCCCACTAAAAATTTCTTAAAAACATAGCAAAACGGCCCTTCAGGTCAGTGATACCAGAAGTCCAGTTCCAACAGCTGTTTATGGTTTCTAGAACTGGAGTTCCAGTATCACTGACCTGACAAGAAGGGCTGCATATATAAGAATACATTAATGACAACACAAGACAACACAAACGCAACATCTAAATGGACATATAGACCACAAGTCTCAACTCATCACTGATGTTTCGCTCCGTGGTTGATCCATAAGTGAGCTTAAAGCAAATAGCATTGCACTATTCACGAAAGCTGCTACCAAGCCGAGGCTGGGGATCGAAACCACTACTTTACGGTTGCTAAGCTTAGACTTTGCCACAGAGCTACTGGTTATTCGTCAGAGAGACGTATAATTAATGTACACATGTCACTAAAGACAAAAAGATGTTGAAATATAGCTTTAAGTAAGTCGTTTCTGTCTTAGAGTGTGAAAAATCTTTAAAATATCAAAAACTGCAATTTACCTGATTGAAAATTATAGTCAAAAACATTTCAGAAATTAAAACAAAGAGGCGAAAAATTTTCTATACCAGATTCCGAGTTCAGTTGTAAGGACGGACGGCTGAGTTAGTCTTTTTTCAACTTTTTTGGGAGCGTTTAGCTCCGGACGCCTGAGCTTTTCAAGGACAACTCTGTTTCTCCCTCGCTTTCACTCTCGATTGCTTTTCATTGCATATTATTCATTTAAAGAAATGTGAATAATAATAAACAGAAATGGAAAATATTTACGACTTATTCGGTGATATGATAACACTCTACGGGACTGTGTAGCCTGAGTGCGTCAAAAGTTATTCTTATGTATAGAAGAAGAAACTGATAAATATTAAGAAATTTATTCCTTAATTTTAAAATATGTTATTGAAATGCATCAAATATTGCATGAAGAGAAGAACAAAAATGTTCGGAAGATGGGGTGTGATATTTCATCTAAACTGAACAAACTTCTTTAAATCAATTTGATTTTAATGATTTTAAAACCATTAAAATCTAATATTACAGTTCGAAGTTAAACATTTGTGCTGGTTGAGACTTCCTGACATCCTTACTTCCCAAATACACAAAGAAAAGATGTTTCAAATCATTGAGTTTTAAATAATCTGACGCCATTTTATCACACCTTTGTGGTATATATATATATAGCGATACAAAACAATCAGCCAATCCTACAACTATTCTACTTCCTTATCTTGTGGTTACCTATTTAATTTCAGTGACAGGATATTTTTCATGGATGTTGAATTCCCTCATTTTTTTGAAAGTCTTTGCTCCATCTTCAAATGAACTGAGTGCGTTTAATTTATTTAGAAATTCCATTTGTGTTTATTATATGAGAAAAAACTTTTCTTTCATTAAATGCTTTTAATATTGAGTAGGTCAGAATAAATTATATACTTATCAATACACATAACTTTAATTTGTCTCTTTTTAATGATTCTATCTCCTCTATATTTAGTATGTCAAGAGGAAGGTGAATTTAGGAATTGTTCTCTAAGAGAATTAAAATTTTATCAGTACGGACTGCAATATCAGAAATCAAATATGCTTGATCCAATTCTTTATAGGTTCTAATACGTGAAGAATTGAGTTTTTCCATTTATTTATGCAGCTAAAAGAATTCTTAATTTTCGATGTGTAAATATGTTTTGTACTTACTTTGTCCTCTTGTCAGTACTGATAAAGTTAAAACATCATTCTATTTCCGATACACAAATAAAATGATTGATTCTTCGTTGACACATATTTCCTAATCGAGAAGGAGCTCTTTACCTTTTTCAAATCGCATCTTTGGTTTCTCGTTCATGTTAGCACTGGCTAAGAAACTTGTTACCTTCGTATACATATCATGTGGTAGTTTTAGGTATGAGCCTAAAAGTTTTGAAGTAACTGTATTGAACAGGGAAGTTTTGAAACCAATACCTGTAAACTGTACTCCTCGATCTGTGGAAGCACAGAATGTCTTAGTATCAACATAATATTTATTAGCGCAATCTGTATCATATTGAAGCTTTTTTACACCTGAAATTCTTTGATTGTGAGCATAATAATTTTTATTAATTGTATTCCATAGAACACAGTAATAATCCAGGTATATTTTAGTAACAACATCGTTTACCTTTATAGGTTCTTTCACATTTGACACTATTTTATTGTAAGCATCATAACAATTATCTCTAAAAATCAAATCCTAATTTTCAAAATATTGTTTATTGACACCATCGTGACTAGCGCTCGGATCCGCAAGATGTGCAATTGATCTATTTTTAGCATTAAAAGCCTCTCCATGGAATGTTAAAGCATTATTTTCAAAATATCGTCTATTCACAACATTTTTCTCAGATTCTGGATCCTTTACATTATTTATAGTTTCGCCTTGTGCATCAAAATTTCCTTGAGGTGAGTGTTGTAAACTTTTGCTTTGTAACAGCAACCATTAACAACCACTGTATCTACATAAGCCCTTGTTGCAGAATCGGACTGCTCAACCGGATTAAAAAGATTACTAATTCCTTTTCCTTTTGCATCTTATTGTTGATCATTTTCTGTAAGAGATAAACTTTTATTGGATAAATCTAGAATGGATGACTTCAAACCCTTCTCTTACATCTATCTATATATGTCTTTGTAGTTACGTCATTATTTTCCAAAGGTTCTCCAACATTCCTTAATATATTTTCTTCCATATCATAATTATCGATAGGAATAGGGTTTAAATTTCCAATTTCTCTATAACTATGAAAAGGAAAATATGAATCATTGATGGAAATGGAGAAAAACTTCAAAACAGAAAATGAAGTCATCTTAGAATCAACTGATTTGGTAGCTTATTATAGATCCGTTATTCAAAAGTTATTGACAGAAATCGAGGAGCTTGTAGCAAGGGGTTTAGGTTGAACGCTTGTGGGAATTAAAAGCCTTAAGATAAAGATCAATAAATACAACCCACTGAGAGGATCATCCTACATTAATTTACCAAAAGTTATTAAAGATAAAAAAAAAACAGTCATAAACGTACAAAATGAGGATGAGAAGTGTTTCATGTGGGCAATACTCTCTGCACTGCACCCAGCGGGAAAAGACGCCCAAAGAGACACCAAATATAAACCTTAGGTAAATGAGCTAAATTTTGAAGGAATTGAATTTCCTGTAAAATTTGAAGACAGGGTACTCAGTAGGTTTAAAATGATGAATACTGTATCAGTGAATATAAATTCATATGATACCAAAAATAAGGACATATACCTTTTGAGGATAACTCGAAATAAAGCAGATAAACATATCAATTTGCTCTACATAAAAAATGAAGATGGAAACAGCCATTACTGTTGGATAAAAGATTTGTCTAGATTAATAAGCGGTCAATTATCTAATCATAATGGAAGAATATACCCTTGTGAACGATGTCTGTTAATTTAACACTCTGAGGAAGATCTTCAAACACATGAAAAGAATTGTAAGAAAAATCAGGCTGTGAAAACAGTAATGCCTGAGAAAGATAAATATAGAAAATTCAAATTATACCATAAATCACTGCGAGCACCTTCGTAATATATACATAGATTTTGAAAGCATGACGAATAAAATAGATACCTGTTAACCCAATGATGACAAATCCTACATGCAGGAATACCAAAAGCATGAACCCATGAATTTCTGTCTCTATACCAAATACAAGGATAAAGACTATAAACCACCCATCGTTTATAGAGGATCTGATGCCACTTAAGTATTTTATGATACATTAAGGACTGAAGCATTATCCATAAAAGAAATCTATGATACGAAGCAACCAATCAAGATGAGTTCTGAAGATAAGGAGCATTTACAAAGAACTGATATATGTCACATTTGCGAGTTAAACATTAAAGATAAGCCCTCACCGTATTCAATCGGAGAAAATCAGGACCACGAAAAAGTTAGAGATCACGACCATATACTCGATCCATCAAATTGTGAGTCAAACTATAGAGATACCAGCACATAATTTATGTAATCTAATGTAGAAAAATCCTTCCTTTATTCCAGCTTTCTTTCATAACATGTCTGGGTATGATTCTCATTATTCACAAAAGAACTGGGGAGTGATAATGGACATATCGATGTCATTCTACACATTGAAGAAATATACATTTAATTTAGTAAAAAAGTCGGGGAAAAATGGTGGATGTGGGTGAGGTAAAAAATATCAAGTTACCAGGAATAAAACTGAGATTTGTAGATTCATTTCGGTTCATGGCCAGTAGCATTGATAGTTTAGCCAACAATGTGGATGATTTTAGACAGATTGCCAAACACTTCTTCAAGGATAAATTAGACTTCGTTACCTAAAAAGGTGTGTACCCTTATGGTTATATGGACTCATGGAATAAATGTGATGAAACTCAGATACCCAACAAAAGTGAGACTTACAATGAAATGACAGAGTAAGATACTTATGTTAGAAAAAGGAACCAGAGGGGTAATCTCTCAGTGTTGCAATCGGTATGGAAAAGCCGATAATAAATACATGAGAAACTATGACAAAAGTAAAGAATCTAATTATTTAATGTACCTGGATGCTAATAATTTATATTGCTGGGCAATGAGCCAATATCTACTATATGATGGCTTCATGTGGGGGTATACTGATGTAGATGTAACTACAGTTCCCGATAATTCAGATATCGGCTATATCCTAGAATGCGACTTGGAATATCTAACATATTTACATGATCTCTATTCGGACCTCCCATTAGGAGCTGAGAACAGAGTTCCTGATGGCTCAAAACAATCAAAATCACTGACAACCCTACATAGTAAAGAACATTATGTGGTTCATTATAGGGTTTTGAAACACTTTTTACAGATGGGAATTAAACTGAATGAAGTCCATAAAGTTTACAATTTATACAGGCACCTTGGCTGAAGAAATATATAGACTTAAACACAGAATTGAGAACCAAAGCAACTAATGACTTTGAGAAAGATTTTTATAAAATGATAAATAACTTGGTGTTTGGGAAAACAATGGAGAACATTAGAAAAAAGCTTGATATCGAACTGTGTTGTGATGCGGAGAAAGTTGAAAAGCTTATTGCTAAACATAATTTTAAAAGAGGAAACATTTTTGAAGAAAATTTAGTTATCATACACATGCATAAAACCAAAGTAATCTTTGATAAACCCGTATATGTTGGAATGAGTATCTTAGACCTATCCAAGCATTTAATGTAAGACTTTCACTATAATGTGATGAAGCCTAAATATGGGGAGGAGATTAAACTGTTATATATGGACACGGACAGCTTCATATACGATGTAAAAACGGAAGACTTTTATGAAGATATGAAAGGAATGATTCACTAATTTGATACGTCGGATTACCCAGAAAATAATAAATATGAAATGCCAAGGGTAAATAAAAAGGTTTCTGAGAAAAATGAAGGATGAACATGCTAGAAAAATTATGGAAGAATTCATCGGATACTTTTTCATTCAAGCACAAAACATGAGATTCATTACATACATGTGAATAAGATTGCCCTATCCGGGAAAGATGACAAGCGACATATATTACCAGATGGTATTAACATTTTAGCCCTCGGTCACTAGACAATAACAAAGAAGGAATAAAGCGAAATATGCACTGATCCTTTTAGTGAATCATAGAGGGAAAACACAGAAATATATCTTTTAATAGTTTTCAAACTATTAAAAAAAGTAAGGCCTTGGAATTCTTCTATTTTGTGTTTATAAAATAGTATTTTACTTCAGCTCTCATCAAAATTCTCAATTATTTTTTGAAACTTTTCTTCTAAACTTCCTAAGCATTTGATTAATACTTCCATTTCAGATGATGAAAGTATCATTGATTGAAGATTCTGAAATTCTGCTCGAAAGCTATAAACTAATGAGATGTGAGTGCATACATGAATCAAATGGGATTTCTTTTATTCATTTCCTTTCTTTGTTTATATATTTGTTGTCTTTAAATGCTTAAAATATCTCTCTAGCATATACATTCATATCCTCTTTAGAGAAGTTTTGATACTATTGTTTTTGAACGCGGTTACACCTCCCAGAGAAAAAAGGGGGTGCCCGCCGAAGGGGGTACCTTTCCGTTTCAGCGATTTTTTGCTTATAAGAGGGCATCATTTTATAAAATATTTATGGATGAAACAGAGCCATTACATTTAAAAGTGGGTAGAGTGGTGAGTACTAAACTATTGTTTTATAAAATTGGTATGGGCGAAGTAAAGCCATTACTTCTTAGAGGTGGGTACAATTTTAATAGGGGTTTTAAAAGCCATTGTTTTTAAAAGGTCATGGAAAAATTATGGCATTTTTTATACCATTTTTCTAGGGCAAATTTTTTTATGGAGGTTTGGGATTATTATTTTTTAAAAGTGGGTGAAAAAAATTATGGGTAAAGGATATCAGTCTTTTCTAAAGGTGGGGGTCAATTTTTATGGGAATGGCTTATGGTCTAAACGTCACTGAGCCAGCTCTCTCATTCGCACACTACTACAAGGGCATTTCGCATTTTACTCTACCATTTTCATCATCCTACCTTTGTAAAATTGGATTTTCTAGAATGTATTATTTGAAGAACAAGTACAGATCTCAGCTAAATATAGAAAAAAAGTGATAGTGTCCATCACTAATTTTAAGTTTTTGTTGAAAAAACTTTGTTTTGCGCCATAGGGCCAAGAAAATAACAAGTGTTAAATTTGTTTTTATCTAGTAAGTTTAGACAAAGTAAGTTTTAATTTATAAGTTATTTTAATTTAATAAATAAATTTTTAAATATAAGGATATGAAACGCATTTTGTTTTGGCATTCAAGTATTTTCCTCAATTAACAAATTTTTTAAATTATATTTTCTCGTGGTAATCTCACTCCTTCCTTTCAGTGTGGTCATGCTTCCTAGGGGTCGCGTATCAAAAGTTTGGAGTCGCTGGTTCACATTTAAACAAAAAAGCAATTCAGTAAGTGGAAAATTTAAAATTTGTTTTTGGTGATAATTTAGGAAATAGTAGTTTATTCTGTGAAAAATGAAGAGCCGTTGCTTTAAGTTTCATTTATAAAACAGGAAATGCTTAAAGCAATTAACATAATACACTGCTGGACAATTGCTAAGGACTGATCACAAATTGGAATGTAGCATAACATTAATTGAGACATGAGGCCTAGTAGGATAAAATATAGTTGCCACGCTGTTCAGACATTGTCTCTGCATGCATGCGGAAAAAGGTAACAATGCATCTAAAAGTCAGCTGGCACCTTGAAGAAAGGTATCAATACGGGATATATACACCGTGGAGTGTGAATCAACATTCCACACGTCGTATCATACTTTGCACAACTTATCCAGCAACTGTTGAGACAATTTATCCCATTCCTCTGTGAGTGCATGGATGAGGGTGTTCTTATTTGTCGGAGGATAGTTTCGACCAGCAACTTGCCTCCCCGAAGCATCCCACACATTTTCAATGGGGTTTAGATCTGAAGAGCGTGATGGCCATACGAAGAGTTAAATACACTCGCTTTCTAGACAATTCTGGACAGCGAGTGTTCGATGACATGTTGCGTTGTCGTTCATAAAAACAAATTTATCACCGACAACACCACGGAAAAACGAACATGAGAAAGTAGAACTACATTAATGTATCGTTGGCCCATCATAGTCCTATTCGTAACCACATGAAGGGGCGTGTGGCCATTGATCATGATGCCCGTTCACACCATGACACTGCATGTCGGATATCGGTCCCTTTCCTGGATATTTTCTGGAGGATAAGCAGTACCTCTTTCACGCCAGATCACTTGGCGTCTACAATCCAATGACAAACTGAAACTACTCTCATCTGAGAATAGTACGCATGTCCAGTCCTGTTCAATCCAATTGCGAAGCTCACGACGGCAGTACGGTGCTGTTTGGTCAATGGGACACACACAACAGGTCTGCGGGCGTATAGTCCTCCTCCTCTCAAACGCTTGGAAACAGTTATTCGGGAGCTTATATGCTTTCCTGAGGCAGCAAGAAACTTATTTGCCACCTGCTGAGCTGTGGTGCGCCTGTTCTTTTTTGCTGATAGGACGATATATCTCTCTTCTGCAGGCGTCATACTTCTAACACGACCTCCCCCCGTGCCGCCTACTACACATTCCAGTAGTTTTAAATGACTTCTACAGCCGTGAAACAACGCTGTGAGAGATACTGATTTCCCTGGCAACATCTGTTATTTTTCGTCCTTCTTCGATCTTCCCAATAATTCGAATAATTCCAAAAATCATCTAAGTGATGTCGAGAAGACATGCCGAAAGTTTCAAGTTCGTCTATTAAATCTTTCCTGTAAGACTTTGACTTGAAACAACAACTGCCCACACGCGTCAAAACCTTTAAAGCTCTTATGAACGCTATCACGTGATGAACAGACGCGGAAAAAAATTTGCATACGCATACTTCTTACTTTATCCGGTACTTATTCTACTTTTCCACACTTTGCTTCCTTTCATTTTGTGGTTGCTATGGATGATAATGTTATCCGTTCTTAGCAATTGTCCAGCAGTGTATTTTAAAAACACTATTTACAAAAGAAATAAAATTGCACATACATATCAAGTATTTTTTAACAAAATTTTCCTGAAATATTTTTAAACTCAAGGTAAAATAAAATGTAAAAGTATAATCTGTACAAAGAAAATATACTGACATTTTTATATGGAAACAAAATTAAAATAAATAGTGTATAATTTTGTGTGAATATTACAAGGTATTTTAAAACAATGTTTATTTCATTAAATCTTATTATTAGGACTTGAACTTTGCATTTGTTTTCTATCACTGTCTTTCTGTTTACAGATTTAGTTTTATATTGTTGAGTTTTTCTTTCACCATTGGGTAACGCACTGATATACATGAAAAGCTGACATACAGTTTTAAAAATAAAAGACAATATGTATATCAATGTATATCAACTGCAAAACGTCATAGTGTAAGCAAATTTTAAAAATATTTTATTGCATTATATTTACAAACAAGAAATATGCACTTATACAAAATATTACATGACTGGCAGAAATAAATTTTAATTTTTTTCTCAAGATTGAGCAACTGGAATCTACCCCATGATATCAAAGTTTGATTTCATCATACAAGACATTCATCAAAAACTATAGCCGGCCAACTTGTCTAGTGGTCAGCGTGCCTGACTACGGATAGGGAGGTCCGGGGTTCGAATCCCGGTTCAGGCATGGATGTACTTTGAAGTGTGAATGGTTGCCTACCCTATAAACGGGTCCCTATGGCATGTGCGTGTACTGAAAAATTCGGAATCCACTCCAAATACGGTTCAGTTGGAAAAGTGGAGAAGCGCACCCTAAATAGCCATCTTAGCTGGCACACGAGAACAAAAACTATAAGTACTTTGTACTATGAATTTAAATGCGTAGATATATAAGGGAAAAATTATACTGTTTAATGAAGAATAATTATTAAGCAATTTTGCCAATTCTCCTTAGATTATGCAAATTTGAAATTATAATGTAGAGAGATTCCAGTAATTTTAAAATACGCAGGATTTCTAAAAGCTTAAATATTTCACGTTTTAACTTTTATTTTTAAACCTTATTTCTTATATGATATTAATATAGAAAATTAATTTTAAATAAAATAAATTTTACTCTGAAGTTTTTCATCTAGTTAACTAATGTACAAATAAATAATTTATAACCAAGAAAATAATTAAATTAAAATTTGCATATTTTATTCAAATTAAATAATACTAGTTTCATCAAAAAGTTTTAGCATTTTTTAATTTCCCCTGTACTTAAACGTTTCGTACTTTTCTTGATAAACCATATGACGATAGATTTAAAATAATACTTCTGCCAATTTTTTTTGTATATTCTTTAACTATTTTTATCTTTATTATATGTACTATAATATTAATTAGTTAACAAATTAATATTTAGTTAAGTAAGTAATTATTTAAAGAATAAAACTACTAATATTCTATGCAAATTGTAAAAATTTGAGATTTTTTCTACACTTCATGTTTTTTCTACAGGCATTCTTTCTCAGACAACTAGCAAAATTGATTAATTTTGAAAAAAAGTGCTTAAAATATTTATCATTAAACATTAATTATATTATTTCACTTAATATAAATTATAAATAAATTTGGCTAGGCAATTAAATTCCTGTTTGTAAGAAACTAAGCATTTTTATGAAAGATGGGATTGAGATAAAATTTTCAGCAAATGTACATTATAGCGAGTCACGCCACTTATAAAAATTTCAGAATTATAACACTTTCGCGTGATCTAGGCAGTATTTTCTGAACTAATCTAAAATCATGTAAGCTGTTGGCTGTTGTGGAACTTCGGAAAATATTATGATTATCTACTAATGATACATGTTAGGGGTAAAGCGTAACTATTTTCTTTTGACGAAAGAAGATGACGGAGTTTAAATAAATGGAAATCATTTGCTTTCATGAAAATAATTTCTTTTGTGTACCAAATAAAAGCAGCAAAGTGATGCAAGTTTGGAAGTAATGTACTGAAGAGAAGGGAAACATTCAAAAATCCATGTATGGTCCCCGAAAATTGACATGAATGTGCTATTTGATCCACATTGCGTTGATGGACTTTAATCTTTGTGTATATATTAAGCAATTCGTTAGTCCTTAATAACTGGTATATTACTGTCTGTTACTTCGACTTGTGTACATCTCCATATTGAAATTTGAGAAGAATTCCTTATACAGAATTCTTCGTTATCAGAAGAATTCCTGACACAAAATGATAGACATCTGCGGCTGTAGTGGTATCATAAAAAATAAATTGACATTTTTATGGGCATCAATGGTTATTCTTAGCAAATATTGCTATAAATTTTAGTATCTTATTTCCTGCATTCGTGTCGTATGCTGTGCCAGTGAATATTAAAGTCTGAGTTGCACAATCAAAAGTAGCAGTGGACGAACATCCAAAGTATGGTTTTAAAAGAGATTACACTTGATGAATAATCTCAGCTGATACGAAATGGAGTTAATAGCATCAAACCCATAAGTGAAAATCTGGAACCATTTCTATCTTTCAGGATACTCCTGAAGCTGCCTTTCAGCAATCATCTATCTGTAAAACCTTAAAAAATTTCTGGGTGCTGAAAACTCAAAAAGTATGAACCGAGCTGAAAACTCAAAAGTAACCAAAAAATCATGAAATTAACTCTAAAAGGCAGAGCATATTAATGGATAAGTTTAAGTTGGCGAATCAAATAACTGTGGGTTGTTGATTTTGAAACCAATGACACTAATTTCATCACTATTTGGATAAAATTTTCCATAGAGTATTTAAAGTATATGATTAAAATATATGGGATTGTTTTTTGATTTACATTATATTACAAATGTTATCTGTTATGTCTTCGGATCGCTCAAGAAACCAAGAAAAAAATTTAAAAATCCCAAGCCTTCGCTGGAATAACGCTTGTATTTTTTATGCAGAATTAATTTGAAAACTATTTTGTGGCATCACCAGACTTACATCTAATGAGGGTTTGAAGAAATAAAATAATCTCAAACTAACATTGGTATTGTGACAACAGAAATGTATGCAAATCAAATAAAAGTATAAAATTAATATAAAATTTAACTAATATTTAATCTAATATGAAAACACTTTTTGAACTTTGAAATCGATTTTTACTCTAAAATTTTAAATCATATGAGTCATATGAAATTTTATTTCAAATATCGTAATGTTAAAAAGCTGCTTATTTTAAAATATTTAATTATATATAATAAAATTTCAAAATGTAGATATAACACTTATAACAATTATTAATCAAAGAATTTCTATAAAGAATAATATTACACTAAATTATAAAGTATTTTATATTCATAAAATATAAGATGACATATTGAAAACATTACTGTTCTGAAAGTTCCATTTGAGATCAGTTTGGAAAATTATTACAATTAAACATAAATTTTGAAAATATTTTACTTATTACGCATTTAAAGTGTTCTAAAAAAATATTATCTTAATGAATTAATACAGCATTTTATGAAATAATTTTTTTCCATTATATTTGAAAATTTGGTTACCTAACGCATAGTTAAGAAATTTAATATTTTATTAAAATTAAAATTAATTATATAAATTAAAATACGCATCGCAAAATTTTCTACATAGTTATTATTTGTCTATAAGCGGGTAGTTTAGATTTGATGTTGATAATCTTTTCCACGTGCCAAGTTTGGCACGCATTACAACTTTCAGTGGCAAATGACATCATTCTATGCACGTTTGTGCTTCATACTGCGATATTAAGTAAATAATTTTAGGAACGCGACAACTTCTCTCTTTCTCCACATTAAAATTTAAGCGTTTCATTTAATTCTGTTGACGCAACATTTACGAACTTATATATTTTATTTTATTCATTGTTTCGTCAAATGATGCGCAGTTAATATATAATTAATTCAAAATATCTCTTTACTCTTGAATTCTATTGCTGAATCTATATATTGTCAGAGATATCTCATTCTTTTATGAATTTCCAACTGTGGGGCTTACTGAGCAATATCAGTAGACTGGTTTAAAAAGCCATGTTTACAAGTTGCCTGATTTGGAGTACTGATTGTTGATTTTGTTTATATTACAGATTGATTTGATTTAGATTGATTATGATTTAAATTACTGTGTGATTTAGACTTATATATTTAAAAGGACGAATAATACCAAAAGTGATAGTTAAATATTGCAATTATAGTTATCAAAAACACTAAGATATATTTATTAAATGAGTGATATTTAAAAAATAAATTAACGAATTTATATATATATATATATAAATAATTAACTGTAACCATGCATTAACTATTTCACGATTACACTTTTATTTCAGCTATAAAAGGCATTTTCATTTGAAAAGAGCTATATTGCATCGTAGAACTATTTTATTTTCATTTATCAAAAACTCCCCCCCCCCCCGTCATTTTCAGTTAAGCACTTAACAGAAACTTCAATTTCTGAATTTACGAAACCATTCATTTAGAAAATTCGGTAGTAATATCACTAGAATCGACATGATTTATAACCTCTTCTTGTCAAAAAAATTACAGTATCTGCCACTGAAGCTTTTGATCCTCTGTTTTCTTCAAAATCTCATTATTTTCAATGTGAAAAATGACTATGTTCCCAATGAAAGCCAGTTTCATTTCTCACGTCGGAGAGAATGAATCTATTTTGCGCTTTTTTCAGACGCAAAATATGCTATAGATTGTTTATTAGGGAAGGTAACTAAACTTTTCCCACTTTTTATGGGAATAAGTTTTTATACATGAATGTGGCAAAATAAATTTTAGTGTGACAAGAGGGACATATTGAATAGGTTTAAGTAAAAAATACATGTGGATTTTTCATTTGAGTCAACATTAGTAAGCATATTTCAATGACCCTTATGCGTAAATAGCATATAAAGAAAATTAATTGATAAACATGTATGTAATATTTTATGTGAAGCTTTTATTGCGTTTAAAAAAAATGTGCGTTTTTATATAGAGATTTTAAAGTATGTGATTTGTAATCATAAATTTAAGCTCACTTTTATTATTTTGTTTCAGAAATAATTACAGGATATGCTTAAGTAAATAGAATAAAAGTAAGTAGTAGTTGTAAGTAGTACCTTATAGTCAGGTAAGTAGTACCTTTAATGTTATTATTATACTTTGAAATTATTTTCCTGAGTCATTGTTATCTAGACAAAAAGGAAGTATATACATAATTAATTATTTTAATAATGCAGATAACTTTATATTAAACTCTAACACACATGAACGTAATATGTTTAATTTATCAGTTAAAAAGTGTTTAATTAAAATACTTATATTTAAAAACATTTAGTTGTGGAAAGTGTGATGAAAGAAATAAAATTAGCTGCTATTGTTTCAAAACGACGGAAGTTGTTTTGTATGGATTAGAGTAAAGAGATTCCAAATCAAAAATATTTGTGTGAAGTGAATATAATCATTCTTACTTAAGTAACTGAGTAAAATGTTTTTGTTTTATGAATATAAAAATCGTAATTATTTTAATACTCAATTCATTTGTGTTTTGTATATTAATGCATATCACAAACATTTTGGTTAAACATGTATTAATCAAACATGTTTTGATTGGGTTGAAAAGACAAGTATCTTTCAAATTCTCAAATCTAGTATTAAAACCTTATATCATCTTTAGAATATTTATGATATGTTCCTCGTTATTCACATCGAAAATATGCTAGATATATTTTAGCAATTTCTAAGTTAAAAAGTTCATTTCAAGTTGTTGAATTCATAAGTCTGCTTTTATTTTCCAAACAATATATACATCAAACAAGAATAATTTTTGAAAATATAGGTATTAATGACTTCATTTAAATAAAAGTATGTAAATTAAGTTTTACAAATATGAAGTATTCGGGTCTATAATATAAACTATTGGTAGCTAGTAAAGCCCGAAACTAGACTCTATTTATTCTAAACGGGACATCAGGTTCCAGGGGTTTTACTTGTATGTCCAGACAACAGTGGCCGAATATTTTTTGGTGATATTAAATGATAAAAATATTGGACACAATTTCTTTATTTTTCATAGTACTATAACAAATATTTACGGAAAAACTCAATTAAAAATATAAAGATCCAGAGAATTTTGGGTGCTGTAAAATATTTTCTGCTGTAATATTCTGTTGATAAATATAGCTTCTCGTCTTTCTAAAGATTATTATCTCTTGTTTATGCTCTTTGTAGAATGTATAAGATTCTCGTATGTGATGAATGTAAATAAGACGAACTGCTTTTGATGTATGCACATTCAGTGCTTTTGACCAGTTAAAATGAGCTTTCTGGCAGTTATTTTTCTAGAAAATTGATATAATCTGAATTTATAGAAATATGATAAAACAGTTTGTTTGATTTCATTTGTTTGTAGCTCAACGGTCATAGTTTGGGACAAAACAGTGACCAAATAGTTATAGCAATAAGTAATCAGCACAATAATACAATAATTGATTTTAGCATCTTTTTGAAAATTCTTTTCCACAATCAACGGATATGTAATAATCCCTTGGTGTTCATTCCAACACATTAAATTATAACAAAGGCTAATTTGATTATTGATTTCTTAAAGTAATAACATTGTTTTAGTGTTTTTCATTAAAAATTTGACTTATATTTGAATCTTATATATAATCTGCAAGATCAAAAGATGGATCAAACAGATTTTAATTTTCTACAGTGTCCCATTGTTTATTAATGTAGCAGGATGTTATTCTTCATTTTGATCACAAAGAAAAATTTGCATTTAGGTATATTTACTTAATAGACATCTATTTCAGTTGTCTTTCTAAAATTGTTACTTGTGTGTGTGTATTATACTTTTTTACTTACGTACTGTTGAAAAACATGTTCGAAGATACGTAAAGAGAGTCTTAAGATTAAATAAGGTAGGAAATACCCTTAATCTGTAAAGATCTCATTGAAGATATTAGGACAATAATTGTTATGATTGATTTCCATGTCTAGTATATAGTTTTCTTCTTACATTTATTTTTCAAAAAAATTATGAACTAAAGGGGAAAGATCTGTTTTATCATTAAAAATCTTCAAAATTAAGTGAAGTGAATTGTATTGATTCATTATATTTCAACTATAACATTGAGTAAAGATGATATCTAAATCAAATCTCAAAAGATTTGTAAAATTAGATACTTTTTATAAGTTATAAAAGTGCATTTTTCAGGAATCTGAACTTCTTTGATAGCTTTGTAAAAAAATTGCTAATAATTAATTAGCGATGTTGCTCAACTGCTTGCTGTCTAGATATAAATTCTAAAGTATTTATTTAAAGAATTGTTAGTTCATCATTATAAATCAATGAATTGCTTTCTGTGTGTGAATACGTTATGAAATGCTTTATAAAAACATTTAATTGTTTTATAGATATCTCTTCCTGATTCCTATTTTTGAAGTCAATAAATTATTACAAGATTTGGTTATGAAATTTCTACACTGGCTTTTTATTTTTGTATAGGTATCTGTTGTGCGGATTCATTTTTTTGCAACCAATTATTATGATAAATTTTGCTCAGAGAATTCAGTCGCCTGAAAGAGAGAGAGAGAAGTCTAGTTTCAAAAATTTAAATACAAAAATGTTAACATTGTTCAAGTAAGAAATTGCTATTTTCTTTCTTTATAAGAATCCACATTCCCGTGAGAGTGGAGCAGTTTTTGAAATATTCGGAAAAAGGAATCAAATGAAACAATGTATATAATATTTTAATTACTATCAGAGCACGTGTTCTCAAGTTTTGACAATAATTATAGAGAATATTACCAAAATATAAGTGAAATGATAAAATTCATACACAACAGTTTTAAAAGAGGTAAACAAAAATTGAAATTTGTATTTATTACAATAGCGATGCATTGGCAAAAAATGCAAACATTTTTATGGTGAAAAAAGAAATTAATGATGATTTGGCGTTGTGATAAAATAATGACATAATTCTAGTTTTAATCCTAGAAATTTAAAAATGTTTTTTTAAGGAATACAATTTTTTGAAAATTATTTTTGAGTGTAGTA
This sequence comes from Latrodectus elegans, assembly GCA_030067965.1. Lineage (NCBI taxonomy): Eukaryota > Metazoa > Arthropoda > Arachnida > Araneae > Theridiidae > Latrodectus > Latrodectus elegans. Next base: position 73,697,715 of record CM057817.1, on the reverse strand, counting down.
AATGTGTACTAAAAACAATCTATGTTTACATGATACAATATTTTATATTTGTTGGTATCGGTATATTTTGCATTTTTTCTTGTGGATATGAAACACCCTTTTAGCATCGGAACTCAAATTGAAGAATTTGATTTTACTTGATTATTATTGTATTAAAAATATTAAAAAAAACATATTTTCACTTTTGCATCTAAAATGTTATGAATTGGTTGAATCAGGAAAATGGTTTCAGATTTTGATGTTTAAAAACGTGATTAAATATTGAAAAGAAAAAGTAATTTAATTTATTTAAAAATATTTAATTTGATTTCTACCGTTTAACAAGTTCAGCGATATTATCTTTATTAATTTGCTAATAAATAAAAGATAAAAGGAAATACAACTAGAAAATTGTCTTGACGTTTTCTTATGATTAGCATATCTTTGAGATCAAGAATGTGAAAAAATGAAACAGTGGCAAAAAAAGAAATACGTTTTTTAATATTTCACGTATGATTTAAAAATATTGTAATAAACTAATATACACTTTAAACCAATAAAAATTTATATTTAAAGTTTTCATCAAAATTGAAAGAAAACCTTCTATTAATCATGACATTTGAGAAGGAAGGATTTCCATCATTTGCTCAATATAAAACAGGAGTTTCACAGTAATATACACGCATTGAAACACTATTGTTTAATGGTTTATTTCTTTATAATACATAAAAATTCAAAGTCTAATGGTTTACCTTTAAGGAAATGTGTGTGTGTGCAAAGCTGAGGTCGTAATTAAATCAACGGTTATAATAAAATTCATTCATAAAAACAAGAATAAAATTAATGTTATGATGATTGAAGGAATGGAAAAGTATACGTAAAAAAAAAAAAAAAATTCATTCAAAATAATTTGTTGGAAATAATTGCGGAGGAAACACACAATACTTATTGCTTTCAGATAGTGAAACAACTTCACAATTTTTAACGATATACACAAATCTAAGTGCATAAAGCAATTCTTGACTTTGTCATAAAAATATTACACAATGCAATTTCACTTCCAACTCTGGGAAAATTTCAATGATTAATTAAACAACACTCTCTTCATTCTTTATATAAACTATAAGTTTTCATTAAAAATACCAAAAAAAATATAAAATGTATGTGTTTAACTTTATAGTTAAACTCATACATTAACCTTCTGTTTCAAAATATTTGAAACTCTTTTATTTTCATACAGAATTGTACTTACACACAAGGATTACTTTTCAAATAATCATGGATTTATAGTATTTTTATTTCAAAAGTAAATATATATATATATGTGTGCATGTGTGTGTATATTTCGCAATGGGATTGTTACTAGGAGAATATGAATATTTGATGGCTCGTATATTCTAAAGATTAAAGTGCTAAGATTTTTATTTGCACAGAGAAATTATGCAAAACTATTTTTTTATAATTTTATGTGAGTCTGACGGTTGAAGTACTTCGCTTCTCTCAACATCTCAGAAAACATTTAAATTGTAATTTTTTGTTTTTAATCTTTATTCTATACTTTTAGATGCATTAAAATACTTCTAGAGAATTTGTAGTTTGACACATTATCACTAAAATAATAGTACTTATAATACTGTATTAGTTTAAGTCTCAAATAATAGAACCAAATTTGAATTCTAGGAGATGATCCTGATTTCCATTGAGTTTCGCTGCTTAGGGGCAGGATTATTTCTGTGTTGGTAAACGCTCATGTCCGCGTTTAAGCCTAAGAAACCTAAAATCACGAAGTATTTACAATACTCTCTTTGAAGTACTTACAATAATCTCAATCCATCCATCCATCCATCCATCCATCTGACGGTTGAAGTACTTCGCTTCTCTCAACATCTCAGAAAACATTTAAATTGTAATTTTTTGTTTTTAATCTTTATTCTATACTTTTAGATGCATTAAAATACTTCTAGAGAATTTGTAGTTTGACACATTATCACTAAAATAATAGTACTTATAATACTGTATTAGTTTAAGTCTCAAATAATAGAACCAAATTTGAATTCTAGGAGATGATCCTGATTTCCATTGAGTTTCGCTGCTTAGGGGCAGGATTATTTCTGTGTTGGTAAACGCTCATGTCCGCGTTTAAGCCTAAGAAACCTAAAATCACGAAGTATTTACAATACTCTCTTTGAAGTACTTACAATAATCTCAATCAATCCATCCATCCATCCATCCATCCATATATATTAATTATCCCATATATAATAAATTATCGAAGTTATATATATATATATAACTTCGATAATTTAAAATTATATATTTCTAGAATAAAAAAAATAATTCAATTAAGAAACTTTGAATTTAATTTAATTTAGATGTATATAGAGGTACTGAGACTTCTTAATAAAAAAAAAATTAAGATTTTATTTACGTTAAAAAATTATGATCGGGAAATCTTGTTCAAAATGATCTGAAACATACTTCGGTAATCAGTAATTTAAAATATATCATTTATTTCTAGTCAAAACATCATTTCATGAAACATTAAATGAGTCTCGTGGTGTTCTTTTGTGGTGGTACTGCTCTATTCAGCAGCTGCGTAAACTGAACTGGACAGAAGCTGTCTGTATAAATACTGTATTCTCTCTGACGTCATCAGTCGTTGATTTTGTTACATATTATTATTCTTATTCTAGCAGCTGTTCTTAACGCTATCACACTGGTCGTGTAAAACTGTTATGAGCTTTCATTAATAATTGTTTAATTTTATATAATGCTAGTCTCATTATTCTGCAAATTAAGTACAGATCTTCAGCCAGATTTAAATTATTGACACGAATTCTTTCAATACAATGAAATGGAAACTACATAAAACTACATTCTCCTAACCCCGATTTGATACATGTTACAGAAGCAGAATTTTGGGAGTATTTCATGATCAAAGAGTTTGCGCTGCATGTTGTATAAGCAATCATTCGACTTGACGGCACGTGGTCCATTCACAGTCCCAGTTATCCCAAATCAACATGTTATTTTAACTTTTCAGACATCAGTATTAACAAAATCTATAAAAGCAAGTTATATAAGTTGAAAACTTCGTTCATACTATCTAACCCTTTTAGATGTTTCAAATATCAGAGATACGGTCATTCTCAACAGGCATGTCAAAATAGTGATCCTACATATAGAAAATGTACGCAATCTGGACATAAAAATAACATTTGAACTTCAGAAATTTTAAATAGTTGTAACTGCTATGGTTCACATGCTGCGTTTTCCAAATCTTGCTCAATATGGATTTCAGAGAAAGAAGTAACTGCAACTAAGATAAAACAGAAATAATTGTAAAGAACAGGACACCAAAAGTTGGTGTCTCCTATTCTTCCACTTTACAAGCTGATCCAAAAATAAACAACAATCCAGCAGAGAAAATTAGTTTACCAATCTCTGCTATATTTAGAACTTTTTCATCTAAATCCACATTACCATCAAATTCTATTAGCTCAAAGAGATCTACTTCAATTACCATTAAATTTAAATCTGATGAACCAAAAATTAAAAACCAATCTCTCTAGAAAAATGTTTTAAAACAATAATTCAAATATATTCTTATAAAATTGATATAGAAGTGAAGTCCTCATCAACATCCTAAACCGTTTCAAAATATAGAAAATACAAGAACAAAAACAATAAAATGAAACCATCTCTAGATACCATTAATTTTATGAAACTGTCATAATTCTCGGAAGACAGTGGAGTTTTTTATAATACTTATCTGTATCATCTTTCTGGCTTTCATGAATTTGTTTTAATGCTTTTATTCTTTTGAGTAATTTATCTCAACATTCTGAATTAGTTCTTATCTAATATGATTTACTCAAGCACTTAATTTTACTAATGAATGCTTTGTTTTTTGGTGCAGCTTATCCCATCTAAGGAATATATCTCTAATAAATTCAAATCAATTTTTAACAGTAGACAAATGTATGACAAACATGTCTGTGTCTGTCTGTCTATATATATATATATATATATATATATATATATATATATATATATATATATATATATATATATATATATATATATATATATATATATATATATATATATGTGTGTGTGTGTGTGTGTGTGTGTGTGCAAAAATTAAGGGCGAAACGGATTTTCTAGTGCAGCGTCGCTCAGCAGTATTCCAAATCGATAAAAATCGTACCAGAACATCTTTCAGATGTAAGAATATGGAAAATGTTAAAAAACAGTCCAAAAAATTCCAAATGATTAAAAAGGAACTTTATTGAAAAATGAGCATGGAATATTATGACAGAGACGGCCGAAATATCCATGTGACAGCACTCTAGCAACAAACATCTAACTTTTAGTATAGGATATGATCTCCCCTGACTGATGTGCAGGATTGACATCGTCTGTCCATACTGAGTATGAGGTTGTCAGTAAGTTGTTGAGGCACTGCTGCTCATTATTCTTGTAGCGCAAATCGCTGCTCCGGAATCGTTATTGGTGGTTGGTGATGAGCCGCGAAGCATCTCTCTAGAAAGTTCCACACGTATTCGATTGAATTTAGATCTGGGGACCCTGCCGGCCAAACCATGCGTTCAATATCCTCACTTTCCAACAGCTCTTTGACAGCCTCTGTAGGATGAGGTGAAGCATTGTCGTCCATGAAGAGGAACTGGGAATCCATAGCACCTCTAAAAAGATGCACATTCGGAAGGAGAATATCTGCTTTCGTTCGTAAAGAGTACTTGACCCCATTGCTGATCCGTCCAGTTCTTGTGTTCCCGGCACCACACAAAGGGGCCTCTCCGGTGGGCAAACGTTAATGGTAGACAATGTACAGGCAGTCGTGCGGATAGGCTACCATTTTGCAGCCTCCTGGTGACTGTAAACCGTGATATCATATCGGTCATCCAGTCGTCTATTGGATGTGTCTCGAGATTTCTCCAGTCGTCTGCCGCCTGTACCTTCTTGCTTGTAGGACCATATACTGGTCGTCGACTGCCATGGTTGCTCGTGGACGATCAATGCTGAACCTTCGGACAACTGTTCCTGTAGTTTGAAATGCTCTCCAGATTCGTGAAATGATGCTGTGAGGGATTCCAAACTCTGCAGCCACACATGTCACATTTCGACATTCCTCAATCTTCCTAATGATTCGATCTCGCGTAAGGTTATCTAGATATCGTCTACGAGGTTGCCTGTTCATTATTTCACACTGATTAAGCAGTTCTACGTCGTTTAAACTGATATACCCCATGCAATAACTTTCACAGAAACGCTGACCGTACACCGCCAGCCTGCTTTATACCCATCCGACATTCCCCCTTTACATCACGTTGCGTAATTTGAGTATGCCCTAGTGTACTTGACCATAGTCGATCTTCTGATTGGTTTTTCGGTCCGATCTACAAGTTTGTTTCGCTGTTATGCTAATTTTTTCATTTCGTCCTTAATGTTTGCACACCAGTGTATATAATTAAAAGTTTTAAATAATTTTATGCTTTGTATTGCTTTTAATAAAGCTATCTTTTGTGCGTGTGTGGTGCTATTAATATATCAGATTCATTTGTTATTTTTAGGATATTTAGGGTGAGAAATTAAAATATATCTGACCAAATGTGAAATTCTTAGTTTCAGGAAAAATTCTTAATAAACTTGTCAATGTTGAGAATTTAAAAATTTTAGCATTTTATGAATTTAACAATACATTTCAACTAATTTATTTAATTAATGATACACATAAATGATATTTTTATGTCTAAACGAGCAGAAATATATTGACTTCGTCAGTAACATTCGTCAGTAACAATTCATCTAGCTTAGAAATATCTTTGCCTACATGATGTTAACTTTTGAACCAATAACCTTTAGTCAAATAAGACTTTTTGTTATATTTGTTTCCTAAAATAAAAATATTAAACTTCAACTCCCAATAAATTTGTTAATTAAGTGCAAGTTGAAGGAAAGCACAACGTTAAGAAATTAGAAGCTATTATTGAAACAGTTAACAAATTGAATCACACTTCAGAAAATAATTAGCACAAATGACGTGAACGCTATTACTTAATGAGTAAGAGATTTTTAAGAGAGAAACAAGAATTTAAAAAAAAATAGGGAGATAAGCTTGAATAATGAGATTATGTCAAATAAATCTAATCTGAAAGTTCTTTATGGCTTATAATTTATTCCCAGTTTCACAATATTTAATAAGTTGGAAACAACAAATGCAGCGTGAGAGATGTTTAAAATTTCTAATCTAATTAACAATTTGGAAATAATATTTAATTATCAAATGTGGAAAATTTGTGAAATTTCACGGAACAGCCTTCTTATTCTAATAATGAAAACTATTCAAAGAATGAATCAAGTTTTACCAAAGTAAAGCTCATTATAAAATTATTTTGATAGGTGTGATTTTACCAAAGCTCAGATTATATTCAACTTAGGTATATATTTGTTTCCAATAATTAATTAAATAAATAAATA